>ML794551.1:304271-314372 GCA_009831015.1 Picea engelmannii
GGAGGATCTACTTCAACCGTCGGAAAAAGGTTGGTTCATTCTTCTCTTGTGTGCATGTGAAAAAAGGGGTTTTAGATTCGGGTAGAAGGTTAAAAGTTAAGTCTTGAGGGTCATGATCTGCGTATGAGCTTAGAGACCTAGCTTATTATTCCGTAGGGTAGAATACCCAACAACAAAACTATCAAAGTTTGAAGGATCTAATAAATGTAAACTAATTCTCTTTAATATTGGGACCAACCTTATAATTTCCAATCTTGGTCCATTTTCGAAACTTGATATATTGACCAAAATAGGTAAAATATTCTCGATTATGACATGATAGTCATGGGTCTTGAGGCTTCTTAAGTTATTCATGTTAGTTTGGCTTTTGATATTACTACTTACGTATCCAGTGGGAAAGTGAGTATCTGACAGTAATTTTAATAATTGTGCATGTTGTTCCTTTGTCCAAACATAAGGAGCACTAGGTTTTCTATATTTTTCATCATCATATTTTTCAACCCAAATATTTCAATGAATCTTTAGTTGTTTCAAGTATTCACATGATGAAAATATATCATAATCACCATAAAGAGTTTCTATAATAGAATAGGCTATATTGTTCTCAGTATGTGTAAAGTCAACAATATGTTTGATGGATATATCCTTAAAGTATGTCAAATTATAAAATATGCACAATCTTTTTACACCGCCTTCATTACATAGATCATCTTTATTACCACAAATCCCACTACTTTGAATAAACAACATTCATTTGTATCCATTCTCAATAATGTATTCACTCTTTATTGGTAATGGTGCTTCATGAATCTCTTCCTGGCCATTGAAACATGTTTGTTGTCGAGATATGGATGATCCATTTTCAATTAAGCATGATGTCCACAATAAATACACTTATGAAAACTACTTGAGTGCCTCACAAAATCTTGAAATTTTCAGCAAGGACATTCATGGTATCCATTAACATTGAGACTAGTCCATGTATCATATGCAGGAAGATTGTGAATCATAAACAATAAGGAATCTCTTAAAGTGAATTTTATTGAATTATCATCCCTTAATAATTGAATTTCTTCAAATAATTTCCACAATTCCATTAGATCATCATATAATATTTCTAAATAAGTATCGATTGTATCTGAAGTCACAGTTTTCTTTCTAGGTATAATCAATGATAACATTAAGAAAACTGGTTTAGTTGCTAACCGTGGAGGAAAGTTATAAATTATTAAAAACATTGACCAAGCTGACCATTTAGTACTTTGATCTGAGAATGGATTCACCCCATATAGAGACAAACCCAACCTTATATTACAAGTATCTTGGGAAAAATTGGGCCATCTATTATTAAATTCCATCCACATCTCAGATTTAGGAACACGTCATTGTTTTCCATCAATGCTCTTAATTCGATCATGCCATTGCATAAATTCGCCAATGTCTTTGCACCTATATATTCAAAGTAATTGTGGGATTAGTAGAAAGTGGTGAAGAACCTTCTTAGGAACCACAATTGATTTCAACCCTAATCTATACCTCCCTTCTTAACATTTTGGACATTTTGTCTCACTTGCAAGATTTTTGTGAAACAATACACAACCATTCACACATGTGTGTATGTATTCATACCCTAAGCCTAGATTAGTGATTCTTTTTTTACATTGATTTCGTTTTATTGGCAATGTGGAGTCACATGGTAACTATTGACTTAATAATGCTAATAAATCATCTACACTCTCATTTTTCCAACCATGCACCGCTTGCAAGTTTAGAATTTGAAGGATTGTTGGCAAATGAATTAACTTGCAATTAGCATACAAAAGCTTTAAAGCATCCTCCATTGACTTGGCCCAATCAAAGTTTAGACCCTCATTCAACATTCTATGAAATTCAACCCCTTCATCTAAAAAAATTTCATCTTCATCTATGTTTTTTTCCACTTTAGTGATGTTTGGTACCTCTTCATCTCTCATACTACACAATTGTATCATATCTTCATAATAATTTATGTTCCAAGTGCTTACACCACTATGACCACGTATTATCATATGTCGATAAATCAAATTTCTTTTTCTCACATTTCCACAAAGAAAATCATTACATGGATATGCATATATGTCCATATCATTCTCATCAGCCATTCTCTCATCATATGCATGGTATTCATCCGTCGTAAACCTTCGACTTTGACTCATCTTTGATGTTCTTCATTCCAATATTAATTTGATATGGTCATTAACAAATCTAAGGTAATTTCGATAGTACAAGGGCACAAAATAATCTAAGTTTTTGTTAGCAACAAAAACATTGACAAGGAACTAAGATAGTCTATGAGTTTTTATTTTCTAGTTGTGAAGAGAGGCTGGGAAAAACAAGAATTTCTTAGAGAAGTGAATAGGAAATGAGAAAGGTTTTGTAGAAGGAGGAGTTTATCAACCTTGGCAGATCTGAATCCTTTGCATCTTGACAATATTATGGAGAATGTAGTTCTTACTGCAACTTCCCACTCTCGTTTTTGGCCAAGTTATTGTAGATTAATGATTTTGGGGGCACTTGAAGGAGCTTGAAATAAAAAAAAAATCATGAATTTTATGTCTTTTATTGTATATTAATGATTATGGGGGAACTTGAAGGAGATTGAAATACTTTGTTTCTAAATCTATGATGCACAGAATCTATCAGAGTTACATTTTTTTAAATCTATAAGAGTTCCATTTTTATGATATTGAAGAATGCTAGAAAGTGACCACACTTTTGATTCTATTTTAGATATACTAGCTTCAACACAAAAACACATACATAAGATATATCACTCACTAGGGTTTTCCAACCAACAAAGACAGATTCTTCCAACCGACACATCCATAGACTATGGTGCCTCTATTTATTATTCCTCCTAGTGTATCCATGACCAAGAGGACCCTATGTGTAACCACAAACCCCTTCATGAGTATGAGCATAGCTAGCTAGAGATGTCCTTGTTTATGGAAGTAGTAATGATCATGCATAAGTATAATTACATGGGAGGATATATCTTGGAATGGAAAATATGTTTCTAACCTTTAATCTATCCCAATGCTCCATCAAATATTCTATCATTTCTTAGATTGCTCATTTATGTGCTTATAGGAATGAAACATCATTTCCTAAAGGCATTATCTATTTCCAATGTTCATCGAAGTAGTAAGAAATAATTCCAATAGAATAAGAATATGATTTGAATGTACACAATCAATTGTTGATGCGTTACTCCATAAGTTGTTATGGTATTTTTCTCTTGACTAGATTGCATAATGCTCTGAATTCTTTTGGAATTTACAGAAAATATATTTCTTGAAATGTTAGGTAAAGTAGGAGCATAACTAGAACCCTTGATTATGGAAATGGTTTCCTTATTAAATGTATAAACCAAAATGTGGCAGGGAAGATTATTTCAGTTGGTGTTTCACATAACTAGAATCCCAAACCTCATCCATTTCAAGAATGGAAATAAGCTTCATGAAGAAAGATATTTGTGAGTTAGTACAACACCAATTATGGGCTTACCCATCACAATCCATTTATATTTACATAGAAAGGAAGTGAGTTATGCTTTATTTTTGAATTGGGTGGTGGAAATCATTTGGGTTCTATCTGAGTTGAAGAGATTTGTATTTTGTTCTTGTTGAGTAGGGTGTATCTAAATGGCTTGAGAACCAGTGATATTTGTTTTACTAGAGTTTGTTCATTGATTTTATAAGAACCATGAAAAATCATTGATTTTAGATGTTCTTCTACTCTTCCAGAGAAGAGTAAAGGCTTCCAAATGAGTGCTCTTGAGGAGTTCGATGATGAGGGCCATGCAAGAAGAAATGTTGAAAAGGTGTCCCCTTCTACTTCTAATGGAAATGGTGATAATAGAATAATATTGGATGGAGATAAACAAATCACATACATTTTATTGAGAAGAAGAGATGAAACCAATGAAGCCACTTATACAACTTTTGTTTCTATCGAGTCATCTACAAATAAAATTTAGGGTTTACTTTTCCGGTTACTCCATCTAATACTAGTTTCATAGACCCACCACCAACTGCTACAGTCATGCCATATCCTTCAGATAAAGGCAGAAATCATCCTACAATAGGGAATATTACTCCAAGTTACAAATCCGGTTCATCAAGTCCCAACAAAGGACCCATCTTCTCTTTTTCTACAAGTGGATCTACGAATGTGAACACTACCAACACAAAGTTTGAATTCACATTTGAAAGAAATACAGAATCATCTTTCAAAAGTACTTATGTAGTTGTATCTACATTTGTGTCTACATATGGATTGGAATCTTCAACTTCAATATTTAAGGGTGAATCAACCTTTGGATTATCAGGTAGTGCACCCTCTTTCATAAGTTCAAGTAGTATTTTCTTTACATCTACCATTGTTACCACAACTTCTACATACTTCCCATTATTTGGTGACGTTGTCTCCAAGGTATTTCAAAAAACCTCACACTTAATATATGTATATGGAAAATGTATTTTATGTAATTCCTATTTCCAATAAATGTTTTCATACAACCAGCTTTGTATTCATCTAGAGTGTTGTGATTGGATTACAGGGCTATATTTTGTACAATTGCATTCTTACCAGTGAAGAGTTTTCCACAAACCATCAAAGGAATAATTCATAGGGTGGTATTCATATCTCCTTTCCATCTCTCCTTTTGAAGAATAAGATATATTAATGAATGATGAACAAGATTTAAATAATTTGAATAATCTACCACCAAAAGAATCACTTGGTAAAAGAGATGATTCAAAAGGTGATGATCTACAAGATGAGCCTATGAAGGAGCTTAATTCATAAATTTATCAAAGTCTAAATACACAATAACCTATATATTTCACTAAAGAAATTATAGAGCAACATATATTTGGGTTGTTTTTCTCAAAACCATGTTTGGATCAAGGAGAGGATAATGTTCTAGAAGGATATATTCAAATCCTTGATGACATTCCTCCACCAGTATTTCATGTTTATGATGTAGAAACCTTTGCTACTGAAAGCATGAACCATGTTCTACATGAGGTCTTTGTTGACTTACCGATTATAATTGAAGAGAAACAAGAGGAATATTAGTTAGAGGAAAAATCTTCACCTATTAGCAGAATGAAACCCTTATCTATATAATATTTAAATAATGACTTGGTGATTGAAAACAATAGACCCATTTCTTTTGACAAATATTTTGAACAAACTAAGCATATGTATCTTGATCAATCATCTTGTGCAATAACCGAGAATGTACCGCTAGTTTTCATGGCCACTTAGAGTTTGTATTTATGTAATAATAAGAGTATGTTTATTGGATGTACTATCATGGAACATATTACAATACCCAAGAAAGAAAGTGATTCATATGCTAAGGAAATTTTTGATTACCCAAACTCTGAATTTTGTGATACATTGTACCCTGATTTATTTGCTAACCTTGACTCATATAAAGTTAATTATGACTTCCATGTATTTTTAAATGTTGGTTTAGTAGCATAGGAAATCTATATAGGAACTGTTTAGTGGTATAGTCAAATGAGAGATTAGGAGTTGGAATAGGAGTTGAAGGATCTGGAGAATTATTCCTCATCCAACCCATGATCACTTACGAGTTTGAGGAGATGAATTAGCCAATCTACCATCCAAAGACAGTCTTCAGGGAGGGGATAGAGACATTCCAGTAGGGGCTTGAGACAACCTTTCACCATTAACCAAAATCCTTCCATTCACCTTTCAACTAAATCATTTGACCTTTAGACTTTCAAATTAATCCATTCCCCTTTAGCATTCATCCCCCCACATCTCACAAAACAACACCTCACATCACCTAAGAACTGGAAATTGGAACCACCATAATTACCCTCACAAGAACCAAATCACTCACCCCTAAAAAACAAGCTAGTCAATTTCTAACGAGGTGCAGAGTGATCATACTTTTCAATTGAAAGATGTGGAAGATATAGTAACACCGGATGTGTCAAAGCAAATGCATCATCCACACAAATATATAGGGTTTGAAAATGTAAATATCTAGAAAGGAATGGATCCTAATAAAAAAATAGAAAATACAAACAAACATCTAGGGTTTCTAAACATAAATCTATTTACCTGTGACTTCACTGCATAAGGCCCCTAAAAAATTGAATTCTTACTTTTCCTTTTGAGAAGTCTCCATGTCCTCTCCACAACATTTTTATCCTCCATGGTAGATACTTATATACCTATACAACCTCCAATGCTCAAATTAACTAAAACCCCTCTCCTCTGGTAGGCTCCAAGCTCCAATGGTCCAATTAACTAAAACCCCTCTCCTATGGCCATCTCTGGCTCCAATTTAGACCTCACTGGCTCCAATAATACTCATGGGATCCAATATAGGTTAGGTTGTAAAACCCCAAATACAACTCCCTTTGCCTCGTCAAATATTTAACATTGCACCCACTCCCATTGCACCCACCCCAAATACACCTCCCTCTTCCCCGTCAAATATTTACTACTGCACCCACTCCCTATGAATCCATGGAATAGCTATGTAATTACCTGAAACCCCTAACAAAACTCCCTCTGCCCTGTTGAATAGTTACCATTTCACCCACTCCCTCTGTGCCCATGGGCTAGTTTTATAATTACGTGAAGTGCGTTGTATTCTCCCACCTTCTCTTCTCCCTCGTCAAATTATGAATGCGATCAATACCCTATTCTCCCACCACTTCAAAGAGTAGTCTGAATACATTTGTCAACATTTGTCATATGTCGTGAAATCATAGTAGGAAATTATTATAAAAACAATATTATAATATTATAATATTATATAATATTATAATATGATATAATACTATAATATTACGAAATATGATATATTTTTCATAACCATTGATTAATATATTTTAAATAATCCACATAGCTATAGTGTATATAAAGTTTGAAAATTATATTGTGTGACTAATATTTATTTAGTTGTGTTTACCTGACAATCAAATTAGTCATTTATTTAGTCATTGTTATTTGTGTGACTAATTATTTAGATGTGATTTTTTTCTCGACAATCAAATTAGTCATCTATTTAGTCATTTGCAACTGTATTGCAAAACAATAGTAGAATTTAGTCATTTTTTCATGTCGTGAATAAACGTTTTAGTCACGTAGTCATTTATTTGCCAAATTCTACTAGTGATTGGTCATGCTTGAAATAAGGAAACCCATGGGCATAAAGGGATGCTCACTAATTCCTGAATGGAATTCATGACTGACCATGATTTTTATTGAAAAGAGTTACGAGTGAGAGTGCAAGGACATTAAAAAACCTAACTACTAAAAGAAAAAGCCAAAGTTTTCCTTAATCCTATTGAGATGAGAAAAAATAACAAACATAGAAACTAAAAAAGCTAGAATTTTTTTCAAAAGAAAAACAAACCAAATAGAGAGAACTCAAAGAATTCTATCGAATAAATTTTCCATTTGTGTTGATGGTATTTCTACTTACACTAAAGAAACATCCCTAGTGAGTGGCCTAACTCAACAATTTTTTTCAAAGGTGACCAAATAAAAGAATAATAGTAAGAATATTAGTCCACCATCTACCATTACTACCAAACCTCAAGATAAACTCTAAGGATGAAATATAACCCACACATATTTGAGAGAGAACTCATTCCACATGAAAGTGTAAAACATAAATAAAAGGGAAACATTGGAAGAGTGGGAATGATATTCCACCATCTACAATCTACACAATAACCCAAAGATTTCTATAAGGATTGAGTATATTCTACAAGTCATTGAGAGTTGCATATTACTTTTATCAATGTATATGATAAGTTACTTTCATACTAAATAGAGTGTCTTGACCTTCCAAGGGACTTTTCATCTCCAAACTCACCCTTGGGTTTTTCTCTCTTTCCTCTCCTTTATCTCTCATGAAATTATTTTTATGACTAGAAATAGATTTAACTAGCAACCAAATTGGTTATACATGATTTATACAACTTAAATTGAATGAATATTTCACACAACAAACATACAGGTAAATTTACCATATTTTCTACCCTATATCTAAGACTAGCAACCCTCAATCCCACGTTGATTTTCCTTCCATCTAGCTCAACAAAAGCATTCTTAACCTTTTATATTTCTTGTCTAGGAGCACTATGAAGTTTTCTAGAATTACTTCATTAATACCTTGGATCTCATTCACAAAGAGCCTCCTTGATTCTATGTTTTTATGACCCTTTAACTAATATTATTGAGGGTGAATAGTTCTTCATTAGGGAACCTCAATCAAACCACTAGCAGGCCTCTTGTGACTTGCATGTTCTTAAACACACTTAACATTCATTGAAAATACCTATTGTTTCACCTTGATACATTTGTGTGATATGATTTGAAATTCCATGTGTGCACACATTTTGGTAGCCTTGGTGGAACTCAGCACATGAATATGGCTCAAGACTAGATAATATTGTTCTTTACATTGAATAAATTATGCTAACTAGGCTAGCCTATATTTTACATTTTCTATCTTCTTATTGACTTGATGGTTGAAGGGTGTAATTGAATCTTACAACGAAAAAATTTCAATGATCTTGGTGAAGTATTCATTCACTAAAAAAAAAACTATTGTATAATTCAATTCTTACTTAGAATAATTATCTTACTTTCTGTATATTCCCTTTCCGTCTCGTAGTTTATTGATATCAACATTCCCTCCATAGATGATTTTAGGGGCTAAATTTTTCAAATGGGCTAATTTTCCATGGGTATCCCCCAAAAATTATTCGTTGATTTCCATTTTTTCTAAAAACAGTTCGCCCAAATTCCATAGAATAAAATTATTTTACCTTAAAAATCGCCAAAAATTTGTAGAAACTGTATAAAATCCATACAAATTTGAATATTTTTACAAAACTATCACCAAACATTTTACATTTTTCATATTAAGGACTAGTAATATTAGCCCATGTTTTTACATTTTAATATAAATTTCTATCCTTAAAATTATCCATGATTCCCTCTACTCATGGTCAAGAGGTTTGCATGCATCTTTTTCAGGTTTTCCTTAGACGAGTTATGTGAAAGTCGTAGCACTTAGCCTAGGATATTTTCTCCACCTACTAAGTGGTTATAACAAACACAATGTAGAATGTCATGGGAGGCTTGGTCAATGGACCTAGATCCATTAGGGGTAGAGGTAGGTGTACGTAAACATGCTTACCTAGTCCAAAGATATTTTGTATAGTTTCTCTTGCTTAATATTTTCATGGAATCATTGATCCAATAGGATATTGGTGGCCACCCACATATTCCACTAATTTAGAATAGTTCCACATCTTGGCAGTTTTTATATAGTTTTTTGGGTCCCAAACTTCCACGACCATTTTTGCACAAGATATTTTCTAGTGATTTTAGATTTTTTTCCATGGATCCAAAGGAACATCCAAAAATCAATTCTAATTAAATCTACATAAATATCAGCCATAACTCATGAATAAAATGAGGAGATACAAAACCAGATATCCAAATTGAATAGTCAAATCAACAAATTGAATGACAGGTCAATGAAAAAGTTTGATTTGATGAATAATCAAATAGAAATGGAAAGAAATATGGATGAAAATAAGGAACCGATGGAAAGGAAGATGTATGAAAATAAGGATCTGGTGGAAAGGAAGATAGATAAAAATAAGGAACATATGAAAAGAACTATGGAACAAAAGTTGGAACAAATAGAACCAAAGACTATAGAATCCTTAAATGAGAGGTTCCCTAAAATTTATAAGGTGTCTAAGGGACTCATGAAAATAAAGGTAGTATTCAGGTTGAACAACATTCCAATAATAAGAATTTTCCATGGGGACTTAACTCCAATAATGGTGTTACTTATGGATGGTCTCCAAACGGAGAGAACCTTTCCAAGGTTGAATTAAAGAAGTTTGATGGAACAAAGGAATTTCCCCGGGTGAACCAAATAGAGTAAATTTTTTAATTTCATAATATTATGGATGACAAGAAAATGATTCACATAAAATCTTTCAAATTTGAGAATGTTGAAATTACTAAGACAACTGA
>ML794551.1:318275-338422 GCA_009831015.1 Picea engelmannii
ATCTCTTTCAAATATTTTTCTTGAGAAATAAAAATTCCTGCAGAGCTTTGTTTTACTTGTAGGCCAAGAAAATATGACAGTTCTCCTATCATGGACATTTCAAATTCTGTTTGCATAGAATTAGCAAACCACTGGACAGATGAATCATTAGTACAACCAAAAATAATATCATCTACATAAACCAAAACAACTAGTAAATTATCACCTTCAGAATTAATGTAAAGGTTATTGTCAACAATACCTTTCTTGAACCCTTTTTCTTGTAGAAATTTGTTGAGTCTATAATACCAAGCTTGTGGTGCTTGTTTTAGTCCATATAAGGCCTTCTTCAGCTTACAAACATAATTAGGATTATTTGTCAATGGGAATCCTTCAGGTTGCTCCATATATACTTCTTCCTCTAGATCTCCATTAAGAAATGCTGACTTAACATCCATCTAATAAACTTTGAAGTTCTTATGACATGAATAAGAAAGAAACATTCTGATAGCTTCCAATCTTGCCACTGGTGCAAAATTTTCATCAAAGTCCTGACCTTCAACTTGTGCATATCCTTTACAGACCAATCTAGCTTTATTTCTAACAACTTGTCCTTTTTCATTTATTTTATTCTTGAACACCCATTTGGAACCTATTACATTCTTATCTTCAGGTCTAGAGACAAGCTCCCAAGTATTGTTCTTCTCAATCTGATCAAGCTCTTCATTCATTGCTCTAATCCAATTATCTTCCTGGCTATCTTCCTCAAAAATTTTAGGTTCATTCATAGATAAAAAGGCAACATGAGATTTTTCTCAGTCTTTAATCAATTTCCTTCTTGTCTGAACTCCTTCATTTATATCCCCAATTATCTGATTTTCAGGATGATTCTTTCTAATAATTCTGAGAGGTGATTTTGCTTCTTTCTGCTTATTTGTGTCAGTTTGAATATTCGTATCTTCATCTGATCCAAACTCTTCTCTTTCTGATCCTTGGACCTGTTCATCTTCATCTTCAACTGTATCTTGTGTTCTTGGTTCAACACTACTTACATTTCTGACTGGGATTCCTTCATCAACGTTTATATCTATACAATCAACTAGTTTGTGCAGTCTCTTATTGTAGCATATGTACCCTTTACTATTTGTTGCATAACCCAAGAAGATACCTTCATCAGCCTGGTCATCATATTTGCCAATATTTTCATCATTGTTCTTGATATAACATTTACTCCCGAAAACTTTAAAATGCTTGATTGAAGAAGGTCTTCCAAACCAAAGTTCATAAGGGATCTTGTCACTGTGTGGTCTAAGATGAGCTTTGTTAAGGATATGAATAGTTGTATGAATGGATTCCACCCAATATGTTTGAGGTATGTTCCTTTCATTCATCATTGATCTTACCATTTGTTGTATTGACCTATTCTGCCTCTCTACAACTCCATTTTGCTGTGGATTCCTTGGAATTGTGTACTCTCTTTTGATCCCATGCTTATCAAAAAACTCTTTGAAGTTCCCCGAACTAAAATCTCCTCCTCTATCAGACCTTACTGCCTTTAATCTTTTTCCTGTTTGATTCTCATTCAGAGCCTTAAATACTTTGAATTTTTCAAATGCTTCAGATTTTTCTTTCAAAAATGCAACCCAAGTTAGTCTAGAATAGTCATCAATAATCAACATAAAGTAATTTTCTTTTCCTGTACCTTCTTTCCTTAATGGACCACATAGATCCATATGTACTAAATGGAGAGATTTTTCTATTGAGGGAAAGTTTTTATATTTGAACTAAGTGCGAGTAAGCTTTCCTATCTGACAGGATTTACAAACAGAGTCATATGGCTTTGATATCTTCAGAAGATATTTTACTGCCCCATTGTTTCTAAGTTTGATTATGTGATCAAAATTTAGGTGACCAAGTCTCCTATGCCACAACTAAATTTCATCATATTTGCTTAAGTGGCATTCTTCTTCTTCTTCTTTTAAAACATAGACATTGTTTTCTATTCGTATACCTTTTGCAACTAGCTGACCTGAATCCACAGTTTTTATTCTACAGTCTTTAGAGGTAAAAACAACTTCACACCCTCGGTCACAGAATTGACTGGAACTAAGAAGATTATGTTTCAAATCTTCTACAAACAACACATCTTGAGATTTTCTTTTTCCATTACACAAACTTACAATTCCTTTACCTTTTATCTTTCTCGGTGCATCATTTCCGAAAGTTACATTCTCTGATTTGCTATCACTTAGATTTAGAAAATTACTTCTATCTCCAATCATGTGTTTGGAGCATCCACTGTCAATATACCAGGGATTCTTTTTCCTTTGGGATGATAGAACTAGTCCACACTTGTCATCTACTTTCTTCTTCCAAACTTTGACATTTTCAGTAGTGGGAATCAAATCTGAATTGTATTTCCTTAAGCAACAGTCTACATCTTTATGGCCATAATTATGACAGTTGTAACATTCTGGTTCACTGAATAATAGATCATAACGATTGTTATGCACATATATGTTGTTTTGTTTCACCTGTGTCCTTCTCCCAATCATCACATGATTTATAATCTGTGATTGTTTGTATCTTGACTATCTCAATATTTGTTTTGGAAGATAGTTATTCATTGAATATCTTGATTGTTTATATCTAAATCTTAAAGAACAATTTATAACTTTGTGACCTAAATTAGAGCAGAGAAAACAATAACCATAGAAAAAATCTTTGTACCTTAAAAAAATCTGTCTTCTTTGAGGAGGTCGATTCTGTCATGCCAATAATCTTTATAGTCTACAAATTCGGTTCTGGGGCTTTTTCTTTCATTTCTTCTTGGTGGTTGATTTTCCTTCTTTGTTTCTGCAGAGTGACTGTTGTCAAAGTTTGAGAATTTGACAAACTTGATAGATTCTGTATTACTTGGATGATCACTACTTGATCCTTCTTCATATCCCAATCCAACAACTTTGAATTTCTTTACTGATTTAGAATGGAGGTTAATTATTCCAAGGCTTTAATACTTGGCAGATTTTGATGATACAATCCTTTAAATTTCTCCATTTCTTTTCTAGTTTTTACTATCTCTTCTTCTAAGGCTTCACACCTGACTTTATTCTCTAACAATTGTTGTTTTAGTATGTCTTCTATTTTCTTTGCCTCTTCTAATTCCACTTTCAGCAGAGCAAAGTCTTCATCAGGTTTTTTACTGTCTTTCTTGAACTGTGTCAACAATTGTTTTTTCTTTCTGTTCCTAGCTCTGAGTCTATCAATTTCTTCCAATGCACTAATAAGTTCTCCTTCCAAATCAACCACAGCTTCTTCATAATTATCATCACTACCTGTTCTTTTATTATCATAATCCTCCTTGGCCATAAGCATGAAGTCATTTGCCTTATCTTCACAAGATGAGTCACTATCGGTGTCTTCTGAGGATTTGTCATTATTTGCAACCAAACTTTTCTTCTTATTATATTTCTTGTATTTGTACTTCTTTTCATCATCAGAGTTCTGGTATTTTTTCTTATGGGGACACTTAGATGCAAAATGACCTATCTTACCATAGTTAAAGAATTTGAAGGGAAACTTCCCTTGATATTCTCCTGACCCTTTCTTTAAGCTTCTCACAAATTTTGCCTCAATATCATCTAATTCTGAATCAGTATTCTTGTCTTCTTTAAAAGATGCTTCTCTAGTACTGGATTTATCTTTGTTAATTCTCATTTCATATGCAGTTAGAGTTCCTAGAAGTTGATCAATGGACAGAGTTTTAAGATCATTTAATTCTTCTATTGCAGAGACTTTTGGATTAAATTTATCAGGGAGAGATCTTAAAATATTCTGAACTAAGAGTGAGTCATCAAACTTCTCACCAAGACCCTTCATGGCATTTACAAGTTCTTCAACTCTTAAAAAATACTTGCTAATTGTTTCATCTTTGTTCATCTTTAGTTGTTCAAATTTCAATCTGTATGTTTGAAGTTTGGCATCTTTGACTTTCTCATTTCCTTCATAACTGCTAATAAGTTTATCCCACATTGCTTTGGCAGTATCAAGATGCATCACCTTTACAAACTTAGCTTCAGCAAGTCCATTCAAGATAACATTCATCCCCTTAGCATTAAAACTAAACTCTAACTTATCATCCTTGGAGGCTAGCACAACAGGCTTTGTATATCCAGTATCTACTACATCCCAAACATCAACACCCAAGGCCATTAAGTATGTTCTCATTCTAATCTTCCAGAAGGAAAATTTTGTTCCATCAAATAGAGGGGGCTTAGAGGCTGAAGTCCCTTCATGACTTGTCATGTTTAAGCTTACAGATCTACCTTTGAATAAAAGGAACCCGCTCTGATACCAATTTTTGAAATTACTAAGACAACTGAAAGGGGGGAGTGAATCAGTTGTAATTGAGTTTAAACAATATTAAGTCTATTAAAACATTATTAATCTTTCTTCAAGTGATCATCAACAATATACGACATATGGATAGTAAAAGTACAGAGAATCAGTCACACATACGGTATACACAGAGACAGATTTTCATGAGGAAACTCATAAAGGGAGAAAACCTCTTCTTCTTCGAAATGATAGGAAGTCTTTTAAGTTCTGTACATCATCTATAATTGAGCACCAACTCAATGTGAGGCTGCTACCTATGTTTTAAAAGCTGCAACTTGTTTGAGAGCACCAACTCTCTGGTTTCTCTAGAACCCACTAGAAGGAAGCACCAACTCCCTTAATGTTCCAGCACCAACTGGATGGAAGCACCAACTTCAAGTTACACAGGCTCCAACCTGTATAACAGAGAACACTTGTTCTCCCTTGCACCACCCTGCCACCCTAGTTTCTCTGGCTGCAACCAGATGGAAGCTAAAACTTCCTATGTTCAAGCTCTCACTTGAACCTCTGAGGACAACAGTCCTCCCGAGCACCTCCCAACCTCCCTAGAATATGAATGAATAAATAAATAGACAATTTCGCAGATAAATCAATTCTTACCAATCTTTCTTTGTTCTATAAATCTGGTCTTCTTCTAACTGTTCTGCAATTCTTCTCTTCCTCTGTCTGTTCAGCAGGTATGCTCTGCATCAAATTGTTCTGTCATTTTTCTCTACTTCAACTTGTTTTTTTATTCTTCTCTCCTTCAAGTTTTCTTCATCATCTGTTACTCTTCTCTAAGTTTCATCTCACACTGTGCATATTCTCAATATCACACTGCACATTCTATGATTTTCACTTTCTTATAGTTTTCATTCATTTTTTCATATAGAACAACCAACCACACATAGTATGTCTCATTTTCTTTTATACACACACCCACAGTGGTTCCACTTCGCATTTCCTTAGGAAAAAAAAAGACAACTGTCTGAGCAACTGTAATGCCAACTGATTGGAAATCATGAGTCTGTTTCGCTAACAGATTCGTAATTGAGGAGTTAACTGTGAGACAGAACAGTAACCCTCCGATCTTTTTTCAAATTCACCTACATCGTTGGATTGTCTTCATGAGATCTTGCATTCATTTCGACATTTCTATGTCCAGGCTTAGCACCTCTAGCTTCTACCTCCATCTTCCATCGATGTGATCAATGGCTATGACCATGCGCTTATGCATAAAGCACTTTTGCAATTTCTCATTAAGTGAATCTCAACAGTATGCTCCGTTGACCCCAAGTCAGTGAAATTTCAATCACTTGCCACATGTCCTATGATTCAATGGTCCAGATATTATCTTGATTCAACGGCTACGATTGAATCGCGATTTCGCATATCGCGATTTCGACATTCTTGTTGCATTGTTTTCTTTGCCTCTCCATGTCGCGATTTGCGAAACTCCGATATAGAGTTAGATCAACAGTCCAGATCTGATCTTGATTTAACGACTGAGATTGAATCACGATTTCTCATATCGCAATTTCGACAATCTTGTTGCAATGTTTTCTTTGCCTCTCCATGTCGCGATTTTTGAAACTCCAATATGGAGTTAGATAAACGGTCTAGATCTGATCTTGATTTAACGACTGCAATTGAATCGCGATTTCGCATATTGCGATTTCGACATTCTTGTTGCATTGTTTTCTTTGCTTCTCCATGTCGCGATTCGCGAAACTCCGATATGGAGTTAGATCAATGGTCCATATATGATCTTGATTTAATAACTTAGATTGAATCGCGATTTTGATTATCGTGATTTCGACATTCTTGATGTTCAGTGTTTTTGTCACTTCAAAGTCCCAATCCATGAAACTCCGTAATGGGGTCGGATCAACGGTCCAAATCACATCTTGATCTGACAGCTCAGATTAAATCACGATTTCTCATATCGCAATTTCGAGATTCCCATGTTTGATATTACTTGACATATCCAACTCTCAATCCGTGAAACTCCGACATGGACTAGAATCAACAGTCCAGATTCAACCTTGATCTGACGGCTCAGATTAAATCGTGATTTTAAGAGGTTAGAGAACCCTGTTCCTTTGACTCTCCAGTTAGCAAAATGACGATCTATCCCCATGTGTCCTACCCATAAATGGATGATCCTCTTTCTTTCGGAATTTTGTATGCCCGCTTCTCCTTGTACTTTAAAAAGTGTGTAGGTTCTCCTTGATCTAACGATGGTCGAGTCCTGCGCTTGGATCTAATGTCTGAGATCCTTCCTCCTCTTCAATGCTCTTCTTGTTTACATTCATATTTGACGACCCTCGTTCTTTCGGGAATTTTGAATGGGATCCAACGATCATAAATGCTTCTCAAACTTTACGGGCCTTTGATCATTCGATCAATGTTGCATTGCCTTCGATCATTCAACCTTCCTGAACTTATCTTCTATTTTCCTGTCTATTACAAAATTCTTGTACTCATTCCATCTTCATTGTTGTATTTTCCATCAATGACAAGCATTCGTTGTCTGTTAAATATTTTCCATTCGTTGTCTGTTAAATATTTGCCAACAGAGAACCATATCAATAACATATCAATGGGTAGTTAAAAGGAATCCCCAATTCTTATCATTACACTTGGGGTTTATTTACAAGAGACTTAGACACACAATATGAGAAAGTTTGGGAACATGACTACATCAGTCAATTAAAAATAATCAAGAAATTAGGTGATATTGAAGATTATAATTCATAATTTCAGGTACTGTCTGCAAGAGTGGATGACATAAGTGTTGAACATTTGTTGGAAGCTTACATGGGTGGATTATGATAATATATTAAACATGATAATTTCCTAAAACATCCTATAAATATTTTGGAAGATATGCATTTATCTCATAATATTCAAGCCAAGAATAAGGATACACACAATTCTACCATTGGAGCATATGTAGGTAGTAGAGATCATTTTGGAGTTCATAAGACAACCATACCTCAATTGACAAGGTTGACACCTTAGCAAATGGATGAAATAAGAGAAAACAAACTATGTTTCAATTGTGAAAACAAGTACAATAAAGAGCATAAATGTAGTGAGAAGAAATTATTCTACATAGACTATGAAGAGGACGTAGATCAAGAATAAGAACCATCACAAGATCTAGTTATAGAAGAGACCACTAGACAACAATATCTTGCCATTCATTGGTCGAAATCAATACTTTAAAAACCATCAAGATAAAAGGATACATCGAAAAGAAAATGGTAACAATCTTGATTGATTCACAATTTCAAGTATTGTTCACAAGGATGGATGGCATAAGTGATGAAAATTTGTTGGAATCTTACATGGGTGGATTAAATGAAGACATTAAAAAAAATATTTTCCTAAAACATCATGTAAATATTATGGAATCTATGCAATTGTATCATCATACTCAAGAAAAGAATGAGGCTACACATCAGTCTACCATTGGTGCATACACATATATCATAAATTGTTTTGGAGTTCATAAGACAACCATACGTCAACTGACAAGGTCGACACCATAGAAAATGGATGAAATAAAATAAAAGGGAATATGTTTCAATTGTGATAACAAGTACAATAAGGGGCATAATGTGGTGAGAATAAATTATATTACATAGAGTATCAAGAGGAAGAATATCAAGAATTGGAACCATCAAAAGATCTAGATCTATAAGAGACTACTCCAATGATATCTTGTCATGCATTGGTCGACATCAGTACTCCACAAACCCTCTATATACAAGGATAAATCAAAAATAAAAAGGTAAAAATCTTGACTTATTCTAGTAGTATCCATAACTTCATCAATTGAAAATTACAAAAAGATCTCATTTCCTTTTTATTTCCAACACCATAGTTTCAAGTAATGATTTTAGATAGAGGTACCATAAATTATTCTGGGAAGTGCCATAGTATTAAGCTCAATATTGGGGAGTATTTTTTGTATAGTCCCATTATTTTCATCCAAATGGGTGGCGTTGATGTTGTATTAGGGGTACAATGGTTACAATCATTGGAAAAATTGGCCTTTAATTTTCAAGATATTTTCATGATATTTTCCTTAGAAGGAAAGGAAATTGATCTTAGAGGTGTCCAAGGGAAACCCTCTAAGGTGACACTCTCTAACAACATGAAAAAATTACTCAAAAAGGGGTAGCATGGTGTAATTTCATAATTGTGCTCACTAGATGTTCAAACATATATATCCTCTTCTCTAGTGGATCTCCATTGGGCCCCTGATATGATTGATTTAATGGCATTAATTAGATCCTTGTTGGTCGAAAACGTATATGAGTTTTCCTGTTTTGAAGAGTTTTTGAAGAGATTTTGTGTCAAATCACTATGATCCATACCAAGTATGTGTGATTCATGTTTTGTGATGATTTTGAGTATAATTCAACATGTTTTTATGATTCCAAGAAACTAATTCATGTTTTGTGTGTCACACGGAAAAATCACATCTTGTTTTTGCATCTGGCACTTCGTCTGGTACTCCACCCGACACTCAGTTCGGTACTCCATCTGTCACTCTGTCGGGCACTCCGTACTGCACAAAAACTTTGGGTGATTTGGCATTTATCATATTGACGACCAGCGATGAGAGAATCAGAGACATGGATTTTTTTTGTGCTCGTGGCCTCCATCTACTGAGCTTCTGACAACTCAATTTGGGTTTTTATGTTGGGCGATTATTGGCTCGCCTTATTTCTAGAAGCCACCGATAGTTAGGGCATATTAAATGTGATTTGTTGTTTTTAGAGAGGGTCGACCCTTCCAGTTGTCGACCTCTCAGCTGGTAAACTTATAAATACCACCTCAATGGTGAGACAGATAAAGTTAGAGATAAAAAGATAGTTTGAATCCCTGTTTTGCTATTTTTCACATACATTTTGCTAAAACTGTGTAAAGACAATGTTTTTTATTTTAATGGTGAATTCGTTTTGTTGAGCTTGTATTTCACCTTTGAAGAGTAGCCACGACTTGTTGGGGGGCCCACCAACGGTCTGGGTGAATATCCAATTAGTTTTCTTGTGAATTGAATAGTGTAGTTGTCATTTTTATTCATTTCCTGTACATGTGTTTTTATCTTTCTTACTTACTGTGTAATCAATGTTTATAGTTTAATTGTTTCAATTTCTTGTTGCAAGTTGCTTATGAAGAATAGTTAATATGCCATGTCTTTCTAACTAAATAGGAAACAACTTAAGCTTAAGCTACTAACCCCTGTGTGATTAGATAATCATTAAAATTTTTGTATGCTGAAATAGAACAGTTAGAAGATAAAACAGAGTTAAAAACAAAGTATGAAGATAATGGTTTCTTTGGAAAGGTTTCGATGGATCGATAGTTTCTACTTTTATTTCTTAGTTGCTTATCTAGATTTTCTCAATTAGTTTGCTTGTCATATGCTGAAATAGAAATAGGATTTTGAGTTATGTTGTTATGAGTATTTCAATTTGCAATTTAAATTATTAAAAATGGGATTAGTTTAGTTTACTTTATACAATTTCCATTCTAGATCTAGGTTGCAATTTTAATTCAAAGTTTGATTATTAAGTTTATTTTCAGTTATGAATCTTTAAGTAGTATGAATTTGATTGCACTATCATAGAATGCAATTGAATTCAGTAGAGTAGTGTTTTCATATTGTTGATGATTAATACACGAATTGAATAATCACATGGATATGCAGGGTAGTTGATGTTGCTTCTATAATGGCTAAATTCTCACTAGATTGCCTGATCCATACCTTTCACTTTGCTATAGAAGATAATATTGAGTTATCATTAATTGTTAAATGCCATCGTGATATCATAAGACACCGAACACATAACCATCAACACTATATTTAAGTTTTATTGCTTTTGTAGATTAAAGAATAGTTCTCTTGTTATTGTAGATTAAAGTAGTTGTTGATTAGTATTTGAATATTGTTATGATGTTTTCAATTCAATAGATTAAGATTTCCTCTTGTATATTAGAATTACTTATGAAGTTTATCTCAAGAATAGGGTTCACTTGCTTATTAACTTGATTAGTTACTTGTAGAGTAGTTTTTGGTTAGTTTACTTGCTGCAGAAGTTACCATAGGTAAGTTATTTGATTGTTTATTAGTTTACTTGGTGAATATATTTCCATAGGTTAGTTTGAATAGGGTAGTTGCTTGCTTGTTTACTTGTTTGAATAGGGTAGTTGCTTGCTTGTTTACTTGTTTGAATAGGGTAGTTGCTTGCTTGTTTATTTTCTTACTTGTTGCTTCTTATTGAATTTGAGTAGGTTAATTAAAGTAGTTTGTTGTTGTTATTGCTTATTAGGTAGATAGTTTGTTTTTTATTATTGTCATGATTAAGTTATTTTTCTTTAAGTGGGGTTTCCATTTTCTTTCCTAGGACAATCCATCGATCCTTTTTTCAAAGTTACTTAGGGTAAATAGTTTAAGTTTCGTGATAGAGTTTGATTATTAGCCTTTGCGTGAATAGATTAGTTCTCAGATAGCCACTTCCTTAGATAGACTATACTACCTCCAACCTTTCTACCTTGGCATATATATTGCTACAACTCTAAGTTTACTTACCCTAGGTTGACAATTTTATTGAGGTTTTTTAAGTGTTTTTTAGTTCATATAAAACACCCATCAATCTCCAAATAGTTATCAATGACCATTCCAAGGTATTTGGAGAGATGCATAATGGTATTTCACTTGCTTGAGATCATGACCATGCTATTCATTTTCAAACAAGAAGTGTACCACCTAACATTATGCCTTACATGTATCCATATGCAAAGTAGAGTGAGATTGAGCACATTATCTAAAAAATGTTAGAGGTGAGCATCATTGAACCTAGCAAAAGTTCTTTCTCTTCACCAGTAGTGATGGTTACAAACAAGGATGATTCATGGCATATGTCTCCATATTATAGATGACTCAACAAAATGACCATCAAATATAAGTTTCATATTCTTGTAATGATGAATTATTATATGAATTACATGGAGTAATTTTATTTACTAAGTTGGATGTTCATTCGGGATATCATCAAATCAAAATCACACGTGAATACATTCATAGAATATTCTTTAGAAAAAATTAAGGTCATGATGATTTTTTTTTATTCCATTTGGTCTTATCAATCCACCTTCAACATTTCAAAGCTTGATGAATTCTATTTTAAACCCTTCCTTAGAAAATTTGTTTTTGTATTTTTTTATGACATACCGATCTACAAAAAATCTCACGAAGAGCATGTACAACATGTTGACAGAGTATTACAAATTTTGAAAGAGTAATAATTTTATGCAAAGTAATCCAAATGTTCCTTTAGGGTTCAAGAAGTGGAATGTTTGGGTCATATTATATCTCATGAACATGTAAAAGTGGACCCTAACAAAATTAAATCTATGAGGGAATGGACAATTCCCAAAACCTTGAAGAAACTTAGAGGATACTTATGATTCACAAGATACTAAAACAAGTTTTTTCAATAACTGTGGTCAAATAGAGGTACCTCTAACAAAATTGTTAAATAAGAAAGCATTTTCTTGGACTTAAGAAGAAACCATATATTTTGAAAAAATTAAGGAGTTAATGTGTACAACTCTTGTCCTAGACACACCTGAATTCACAATTTTTTTTATTATGGAGTGTAATGCCTCGGGCCATGACATTGGTGCAATTTTAATGCAATAAGGAAGGCCCATTTCCTTTGAAAGAAGCCAACTTGTGTTGGACATACTACATGATACTACCACAAGTCGGTTTCTTTCAAAGGAAAGGGCCCTTCCTTTTTGCATTAAAATTGTGCCAATTCCATGGCCTAGGGCATTACACTCCACATTAAAAAAAATTGTGAAGTCATATCTAGCTAGGACAAGAGTTGTACACATAGCCTCCTTAATGTTTTAAAAATATTTGGTTTCTTCTTGAGTCTAATAAAATGCTCCCTTCTTTAATAGTTATGTTAGAGGTTCCTCTATTTGACCATAGTTCTTGAAAAACTTATGGTAGTATCTTATCAATTCTATGAATACTCTAAGTTTCTTCAAGGTTTTGGGAATTGGACATTCCCTCATAGATTTAATTTTTTCAAGGTCCACTTTTACATGTTTATGAGATACAATATGACCCAAATATTCCACTTCTTGAACCCCAAAGGCACACTTGGAAGACTTAGCATACGTTTGTTGCTCTTCAAAAGTTTTAAAGGTTTTGGGAAACTTGTGGTAGTATTGAGAATCTACTACCACAAGTTTTTCAAGAACTGTGGTCAAATAGAGGCACCTCTAACCAAATTATTAAAGAAGGAAACATTTTCTTGGACTTAAGAAGCAACCAAATATTTTGAAAAATTTGAGGAGTCTATGTGTACAACTATTGTCCTAGCCACACCTAACTTCACAAAAGAATTTATGATGGAGTGAAATTTCTCAAGCTATGGCATTGGTGCAATTTTAATGTAATAAGTAAGGCCCCTTTACTTTGAAATAAACCAACATATGTTGGCCATACTACAAGCTATTACAAGCTATGAGGGAATGGCCAATTCTGAAAACCTTGAATAAACTTAGAGGATTCTTAGGATTGACAAGATACTACCAATATTTTTTCAAGAACTATGGTCAAACAGAGGCACCTGTAACATAATTATTAAAGAAGGAAGAATTTTATTGGACTCAAGAAGCAATCAAATATTTTGAAAAACTTAAGGAGACAATCTGCACAATTCTTGTCTTAGCAACACCTGACTTCATAAAAACATTTATAGCAGAGTGTACTTCCTCAGGCCATGGAATTGGTGCAATTTTAATGCAAGAAGGAAGACCCCTTTACTTTGAAAGAAACCAACTTATGTTGGTTGTGGAGCCTGATTATTTTCTTGATTCAGAGGTCTTGTTTTCACCATTTTTGGATCCCAGTTCCTAATGAGGGGGTGTACGGGGGATTTCCCCTCCACATCTATCACCAGGGGGTCTAGGGGGTATAGGTTCATAGTTAATATGAACCATTCATCATTATGTTACATATCTGACAGTAGAAGTTATGTTAGGGTTTTTTCCCCTAGAAGGCAACCTTCTTTTATGTTTGATGGAATTGTATTGTTATTGTGTAGTAGTTTTTGTGAAACTGGATTGTGAATGAAAGAGAAGACTAGCAATAAAATAAAGGATAATAAAATAAAGGACTAGCAATTTCTTTGTGGACATAACCCACATTGGGTGAACCACATATATATGTGTATCTATTGTATTGTGTATATATTCTGTGTTTTATTTTCACATTTGTTTAATTCTATTTCTCTATGATCCTCTTTTCTAACATTGAAAAGTTACTACCACAATTTTTTCAAGAACTTTTATCAAATTGAGGCACCTCTAACATAATTATTGAAGAAGAAAACATTTTCTTGGACTCAATAGGAAACACAATATATTTGAAAGCTTAAGGAGGTTATTTGTACAAATCTTGTCCTATCCACACCTGACTTCACAATTTTTTTTATTATGGAGTGTAATTCATCAATCCATGGAATTGGTGCAATTTTAATGCAATAAGGAAGGCCCCATTCCTTTGAAAGAAACCAAATTATGTTGGCCATACTACATGTAGTTAATAAATGGCGACCATTTCTAATAGGAAGACACTTGTTGACACTTGAATCCATCAGGATTGAAATGACAACCTCACGAGGATGTAAATACTCTTTTGTTTTTATAGAGGTGGTAATCCCATTTAATTTTAGTTTTTCTTAGGATTCTAAATATTCAGAATATGGGACTTTGCATAAGCCCATTGTGGTAATAAAAGAAATAAAATATTGCAAAAATATAAAAGGAAAATGTTTTTGTTTTCTTTTTAAATAAAGTTCCTGAGAAAGGACTAGGAATCACACACTTCACACATTTAAAGTAAATAAGAAAAATTTCCTCACATCCATCATAATTTAAGATAAATATTTCTAATCACATAAAAATAAAAAGAAGATGATCCGCATGCATAAGAGAAATTTAACAAAGTGGACACATGGAAAAATCAAATAAACATAATGATATATTAACCTCAAATAATTTATATTTTGAAAAAAGGGTTACAAATCATGGTCGAGATTGTTCCCAAAGTCGCTCTCTTGAAATTTCTAAGAAATGTATAGTCTGTTACATATTCTTTGAAATTTGAAATGTGTTTGTCTTAAAGACTGGGATTGGTACTCCCGCGGACCATAAAGAAAATAAATACAAGAAATAAGATCTTATAAGGAAGATGATGGGAGGTAGAATAACAACAAGATCCAGTAATAAGAAAAGAGGAGTTATCAGTCTTCGGTTAAACCTTTCTAGTGAAAGAGGTGGAATAACTGGATGAAGGACTTAATAAAGAAAAATAAGTATGTTATCAACATAAAATTACTATGATGGTCTCTCATGGTTTGCAGTTTCTTGCTGACGTCCTTTTATCATTCTCATCAATGGTTAAAGGAATTGTATCAACTATTTCTTGCCCCTCATTGGTCAGTTTATCGATAGCTTTCTTGAACCATTCTTCGATATAAATTTTCATTGGTGCAACGTTGATTTAATGTCGTATTTTGATGTTCAACACCTTCCCCTACAAGTCCCCCAGATCAATGGAAATGCATGTATTGCTTTTTCAATGTCCTGATTTTTCATGGAGTAGTCCACTAGCCAATTATTTATGTCGTCCTCATCATATTCAAGAATACCATAGAACCTTTCAAATGACAACCCTTTAAAAATATCAACTTTTTCATCAAACGATTGTTTTGTTATGAACAATGAGTAGCATATTACTTTTGGTTCTTGAACTTCGTTAGTGCTTCCGACTAGGTCCACCTCCATGAGCCTTTAGAATAATTATTCCCTCCTTGATATGGCTAGGATGTTCACTTGAACAATATTATTCAAGCTTTTCATATTTTCTTTCCAGCATGCATTCAACTTCCTTATCCAACTTGGAGAGGGAATATCATCTTCTCTTCTCCTTAATTATGTCATATTGGAAACTTTTATTCCAAATGGTACCACTGCATAAAGGTAAAAAGCTTCTTCATTATTTAGGTCGTCTTTCAAATACTCATGGAAGGCATGTGCCCTCAATCCAAAAGACTCCATTTTCTTAGAAATATCTCAAGCCTCTGTGATCAACGCCATTATTTTCCTAATCTTCTTCTCCACATAGATCCTAGATGATGTAAGTAAGCTCGAGGATCCTTTTAATTTAACAGGGGGTGTGGTGGGTGCAAAAATTGTCAAAGGACTGCAAAACAAGTGGAAGAGGCATTAAGGTTTCCTTCAGTTCCTTCATCCTTTGTTTCAATTTCATGTTTTTCTCTTCAATACCACCAATGGAGTCGTCCAAGGCATCCTTGGTTTCTCTATGAACTTTAGAAATATGGAAAGGCTGCATATTTCTTAGGTCAACCTCTAAATGATATTTCCCTTTATTATTCTTGACATCACTTCTTTCAATAATCAATTTATTAGATTCACTGCCAAAGGCAGCGCTCTGGAATGCAAATTACTCTTCTTCCTTGAAAGTCTCATTCTCAATAATTTCCAATGACAGATTTTGGTGGTCCGTGCTTCCTATCTGATTAATGTTGGCAAAATGTTTCTCTATGTTTGCTTTAAGTTCCATATATTCGAGGGAGAATCTATTGATATCACTCTCTATGCGTTGGCCTTCTTCCTCTTACACTACATTTTTCCTCTTTTTCCTCAGATGAAGTTTGTGTGATCTTTCAATTTTTCCGAGAGGGGGGTTCTTTTCTCCTCCTCCACCTGAACTATTGTTGATCACTTTTCAAGATTGGTGGGCTACTGGAGCATTTCTCCTATATGTTTTATTCTTAGGAGTAACATTTCGGGACTAGGAACTCTTCTCGTTGGGGCCTTTCCTTTCTGTTTTTGAAATTCATTGGTATTGAGTATTGTATCCAAGTCGCCAACATTGTGAGTAGGAATGCCCAAGTTATTATCTTCTTCTTCTCCTAGAACAATATGGATAAATGAATGGATAAATCCCACTACTAACACATGTTCCACAAAAATTACATTAGGGTCAAACCATTTTATGTTTTGAACATACTTGAGATTCAAATTGTGGAAGTGGTTTGCAAATTCATCGATTTTGTTCATATTTCCGAAGACAAAGTCCCCAATTTTCCAAGGCAAGGGTATGGATTTATATTTTCATTTCTCATGAAAAGCGTGTAGCCAAAAATCATATTTCCTTTCAATTTATGTGATAAACATCCTGCCAGATATATGGCATGGAATAAAGGAGGGATTTTCCTTAGAGCCTAAAATCCTAATAACATTGTAATTTTCCATTTGATCCAATGTCCCCTTCTTATCCAAGAATTTAATTTCATGTGAGGATATTATGAGGGTATCTTTTCCAAACAACAATCCTTTAAAAACCAAGACAACATCATTGAAAAATTCATAAAAGTTCAACGAAGATTTGTGTCTCCACAATGCTTGGTACCAAAAGGTAACTAGGTCAAATTCACAATTCACCTTCTTGCAGATAAACAATTTAGGAAACTGGCAGCAATATGCTATCGCACACACCAAATAAGAAGCCATACAAATTTCTTATATTTTTTATACAATGACAAATGGGAAGAGATTTCAATGGAAATCATCTTTCCCCAATCGAAAATGGCCTATTCCTTGACAGTAAAATATAATATATAAAGAATCATAATGGAAATGATGGCAGTATTTTCTTGTCCTGTCACTCTCATGAATAACCAAAAAAATTCTCGAAAGGGGTTTTTGAACAAGTTGACCTGCAACCTAGTAATATCTTCAAGTATGGTCGCAATATTTTCCAAGAACTCAGGCAAGAGGTCCGAGCCGTTGTCATGCTTTTTCAGGAAATCCATGCAATCCTCTCCTTTGAAAGTAAGTGTTGTCTCAGGGAGATTCAACATTTTATGAAACACTTGAGGTGAAAAAGAGACTAGAAAATGGCCTTAAAGTTTAATAATCTGCTGACTTGTTATATATTTCTCAGGGCACTAGGAAAATAGTTCCTTGCAGTCGAAAACCTTAGGAACATAGCTTTCATGAGCAATTCCATATGTCCATATCACTTCTTTCTGAGAATACAAGGATGAATAGTAAGAATACGCTCTAGACCATAGAAATGTCTAGTCCTCATGTCCAAAAATGTTCAAAGTATCTCCATAGAAATGTTGTCGAGTTGTTGCTGCCATAAATTGATGAGAGCGTTATTTTAATATAGATAATATTTGAAATGAGAACTTGAGAGAGATAATATAATCTTTCGAAAATCTTTCTTTAATGTGGTTTAATGAGAAATCTCCTCGATCCCTCCACTTATTAATGATGATCTTTATGGAACCTTCATGATGATTTATTAGCATTAAACCATACTAAATGCATATTGGAAAAGCGCAAAGGTGGCGGGGATGGATGAGAGAAATTAGGATTTGGGAGGCTTTGTGAAACCACCAACCTAGGAACCTGGGAACCTGCAAACCTGCGGTTTGCAAATGATATAAAAATGGCTATGTGTTGCGAGCGGTCGGTCAGAATTGGATACATGAGAAATGAAAAACTTAGGAGCTCGATACCTGTGATAAGTATGATGGTCATAATGTAGATCCTAGATCTTTGGATGCAAAATGGATATTGTGGAACTTGGAATGCGGTAGCTTGAACCTGTGAACCCATGACTGTAAAAATGGTTAAGTATAGGATAATACGAAGGTCGATTAGACTTATGATATGGGAGTATGGATGGATATGAGGATTTGCAAGTCTGCCAACCCGTCGTCTTCGAAAAAAGGACTAAGTATAGTAACTAGAAAGGGATAATATAAGGGAGAAAAGAAAAGGGGAATTTAGGTAAGTATGGAAGAGGGAAAATAAATGGACAAAAGAAGTTGGGAAAATAGAAAAGGGGAGGGAAATTTCGGAAGTGGGAATTGATCTCAAAAACATTTCAAAGTAAAAAATGATTATGATAGTTTTAAGTACTTCTTTAAGAAATGATATATATTCAAAAGAGAAACAAAATTGGGTTACAAAGATGTTAGGTTATGACTTTGAAATTATCTACAAGAAAGAAACAAAAAATATTTTGGTAGATGCAATTTCAAGGAAAGAAGAAGAAACATAGGGTTCACTGTGTGTTATTTCTATTCCACAATCTAATTGGGTGGAAGAATAAAGGATAGAATGGAAGCAAGATCAAGAGGTATGAAATATCATTCAACAAATACAAAAGGACCCTAGTACATTATATAAATTTCTATGGAAGAGTGATTTTCCATGGTACCATGATCAGTTGTATTTATGTAAGAATCCCCAAGTCAAGTAGAAGGTCTTTATGGAATTTCACACTTCTCCTATAGGAGGACATTCAAGGTTCTTGAAAACATACCACACAATAATGAAGGATTTTTTCTAGGAAGGTATTAAAACCGATGTTCAAAATTTTGTGTCTAAATGTGTGGTCTGCCGATAGAGTAAGGGAGAGACAATCAAGATGTCAAGTCTCCTACAACCATTATCTATACCAAGTCAACATTGGGAAGATGTTTCAATGGATTTTATTATAGGTTTACCCAGATCTAAAGGAAATAATGTCATTGTGGTAGTAGTGGATTGACTGAAAAATTATGCCCATGTTTTCTCTCTTTATCATCCTTTTAGAGCATGTAAAACAACCACAACATTCATGGAAATAATCCAAAGGATACATGGAGTCACCAAGATTATTGTATGTGAAAGAGATCCAATTTTAACTAGATTTTTTTGGATTGAATTATTTTCTTGTTTGGGTGCTTAATTGTCTCATATTTCATCTTGCCATCCTCAATCCGATGGGAAAATTGAGATTGTGAATAAATTTCTAGAAGGATATATTCGTTACTTTGCATCCGATAAACATACATAATGTTTCAAGTGGTTTCCCTTCGCAGAATGATCGTAAAACACATCATTCCATACTTCATAAAAAAATCGCCATTTATGGGACTTTATGGATATCATCCTCCGTCCAACACATCCCCCTTGAAAGGGACTACAAAGGTTAAGACAGTGGAGGACCACACAGGGCATCAAAAAGAGGTTCTCAAACTATTGAAGAACTTTGTTATGGCATAAAATAGGATGAAAAAATAAGTATATCAACATCACAGTGAAATGGGTTTGAAATGGGGGATTGTGTATTTTGGAGGATATAACCATATAAATATATGTCCCTCAAGAAACAAAGGATGATAAATTAGCACCCAAATATTATGGCCCGTATAAGGTGTTGCAAAGGATTGGAAGTACACCTTATAAATTGAAGCTACCTCCATCTTCACCTGTACATCAAGTATTCCATGTTTCCTGTTTAAAGAAGGTAATCGGTGATAAGTTCCTAGTCAAAAATATTTTATGAGATATTAATGAAGAAGGGAAAATCATACTAGAACCAAAAACAATCCTTGAAACAAGGATAAAGTGACAACAAAATTGAGCAATTACTGAGTATTTCATTAAATGGAAGAACCTACCACTGGAAGAGGCGACATGGGAAGATGGATTCTTCATGTAGAAACAACCATAGTTAGTAAATTGTTGAATACAACACTTGTTTGAAGGGCAAGACCATGTTAATCCCTAGATAAATCCCCATGTTAAGTATAAAACCCTTTATTGATACCTAGATATTGAATTGTTACATTTCTAGTATTATATTTGTATGTAGGCTAGAT
>ML794552.1:37172-49128 GCA_009831015.1 Picea engelmannii
GGGGGGGGTCCGGAAAAGCAGTTTCCCCTGTGCTGGCCCCACCTTATGTGTTACTCTCTTAGCGTTTCAAACTCCACTAAAATCCACTTACCACCTACCCCCTCCTCCAAAATCCTGCCAAACCACTGTCCAATACCGCTCACCTCACTCTGCCACCATACCCCACTACCTCCTCTCATATGTCACATCCCACATACCCGTTAGCCAATCAATTCCCTCCTTGTGACCGTTAATCACTACGTCATCACCCTGCGTCATAACGAACACCTCCATTGCACTGTAAAACCCCGTTTCTTCACCCTGTAACATTGTTTGCCGATGCATACACTATGGACACTGCGCCAACGCAATATTTCAAGCCAACTGCCACAATTGCTCACCGTCAACAAGCGAAAATTCACCCGGGTAATTACAGTCCGCCATTAATCCACCTTATAGCTCTGTTAATCATGGCCCCCAACACCAAATCCACTAAAATGATTGAGAACCCGATTCTTCCCCCTCCTATTGACCTGGATCATATTCCCCTGGCAGATAAGGATTACAAGATCACAGAGCCTAAGTGTGAATTCGACTTCTTCGAATTGCACTTTTGGCTAAAATATATCTTCCTGGATCAGAGTGATGAAATTGGACTATGGGAGTCCAATTTTCCTTTGTATATGTTCCCTCAGACCTTCCACTTCCTCGAATTTGCTTTGAAATGCCAAGCTCATTATCTTCTCAGCCAAAGGGCCATCGTTTCCTCTTCTGGCGAAACCCTGTTCACAATTAACCCCAAATCCATTAACCAGATGTTGCAAATCCCAAAAAATGACCCTGTAATCTCGTTTTTTATCGAAGCCCTGAACGACCTGTACCAGAAGCTCACCTTCCCCCAAAGAGCCTAGATTTTCAATATTTTTCCACCAGAAGATGCTCAATTACCCAAGAAAAATCCTCCCTATCCATCCTCCATCTTCTCTATCAGGGCCAACCAGATCATTTCCATTCTTTGTTACCTGCTAGGATACTTCTCAGATGAATGGGTAAATGAACCTATCTTAAGTTTTTTGTCTATTTTTTCCACAGAAGAAAGAGCCACAATTCAATTTGATTTCAGTCAGTTTCTGGCTGATAACATGCATGATCAACTTTTCAGGTTTTCAACAGAAGGAATGTTCAGATATTCCTCAGTGTTGGTGTATTTGTTCTTGTTTTTTTAGTCAGACAAGTTTCCATGTGCTTTTCAGAAATTGGACTAGGAATGAAACCCACAATCAATGACCTCATCGACCTCACTGGTGAGGACAAATTCAACTGAATTCAACTTCAAGGATTTCATAGACCATTTTTATCACCCAATGGTTTGCATGTTGAACAACAGTATGGAGCCAAGGATCAATGAAGAAATTCAGAGAATCCTTCACCTCTATGATCTAGCCAAAACAAGAGATTGGTTTTTATACCAAAACCACACTGAAATAAGAGTGTATGGATGTGAGCTGCCACCATATAGATTGCCAACATATCTTCCTGTAAGGATTTTTGCACTGGAATACATAAGGAAAATGGTGAATTCTGATGATATCCATTTTGTTGCAGTCAAGAAGAAACAACAACTTAGAATCAAGACCCAAATTGGCCCTTTCATAGGCAACAACCGAGCAGCAAGAGAAGAGGCATACAACCTCTTGAAACATATGAGTTTCACTTAGAGTTTCACATGGACTTATGACCCATTTTGTGTCATCTCAGAGCTCAAAGTCAAACGAAGGAGCACTCCTTATGCTCACATACAGAAGCCAGAAGTAGAAAAGTATATGAACCAGACATAATGGAAACAAAACACATTGCTAGAAACAAAAGAACAACCTCCCCTTGCCACTACTTCACATACCAACACACCTCAAATGAAAACAAAAAAGAGAGCAAGAAAGGAAGTTTCCCCTTCAGTCACAAAGGTATCAACTGAAGACTTCCAAGTTTACAGAAAAGACCCAAAACCAATCATGCACCAGACTTTCTCAAAGAAGGAAAAATGCAGTCCACCATAGTAATGAAGGGACCACATTCCTTAGCCTTTTCAGATGGTTAGTTCATAGTGTCCATATCTTTATCTAAAAATTAAACAGACACTACTCTGTCAGCTGAATCATCTCATGAGAAAATAGAGTCAAATATTTTCGACAAGTACAAACAAATCAAACAGAGAAATGAACTCCTCAACAACAACACATATGCCCAGTTCTGGAAGAAAACCTCCACTGCTCAACATAGGTTGTTGTTAGCATTTGACACAGAGAAAGGAAGAATGAAAATGGAATTCCTACAAGCACAAGTTCCTCATCCCAAGAAATCTGCTGAGTACAGGAAGACTTCCTTTGAGTTTGATGTGAAAGATGTCCATCCAGTGAATCAAATGGACATGCACATGCAAACAGGGGAGATGATATTCCCCACCTTGAAAAACACCTCATTGATTGCTTCAAAGTTGCAGGTGTCTATGAACAACATCCAGTCCCAGTTGAAGCTGGAGAAAATCTCTTCTTTGACCAAAGACAACAAAATCAAATCACTAGAAAAATTGGTGCTGAAGATTGGGTATGACCCAACATATGTCAAGGAAACTGTGGAATTATTGAAGAAGAAGAATGTTGATATAACATCCCTGAGAAAGAAACTGAAGCTTCCAACTACAAAAGATTCACAAGCAAAATAGGTGGCTGAAACTGAAGGCCACAAAAAAGAAATGTTGAATCTTATCATGGAACATAATGCACAGATAAGAGAGATAGAAGAAGAAATGGATAAATTGATAAAGGAGAAGGAACAAAGTGTACAAATGGCCATGATCCCACTGGAGGAAGTCCCTCTGACAGGAATTAGAATAGCAGAAGCATCTACATTAGCAGAGATTCCATCAACAATCCCAATACAAGTTCCAGATGCATATGAGAAACTTGTGAAATCCATGGAAGACATGTCCCTCCAAGGGGAGGAGATCATAAAACTGCAAGAAGAGGTAAAAAACCTCTAAGAGATGAAGTATATGTTCCAGGCCAGTCACCATGTAGAAATGCATAAGTCTCAAAGGCTTAGTCAACAACTACAATATCTACAAAAAGAGACTATCATGGCAAAGACCTTAGCCCAAGCTAAGGAAAACATTTGGATGGATATCAACAAGTCTATGGAAGAAATCTGGCCATCCATACAGATCATCTTTGAACAACATGAATTGGTACAGAAGGCCAGAGAAGTAATTGGGAAAATCAAAGAAGAGCTAGGAGAAACACCTACATAGGCCACTGAACTCATCAGATTCCTAAACTCCAAAAACAAGCAGGAGTTATAAGAACTGGAAATTGAAGACATGACATAAACCATCATTGAGATCAAGAAAGTCCTGACTAAGAAAGGATTGATGTTGCAGCTAGAAGAGAAGGCTCAAGTGATGGACATTGGAGTGTAGATATTTTTTAGTAAGATTGAAGTACTAAATAAGAAAGGTCTCCCTGGACTATTACTACTCAATGAAAAGCTAATCACTCTGTCAGATTACAAACACAAATTCAGTGCAGTGGAAAATGACAATTCCAAGTTTGCAGGGATATAGGGAAGCATTACTGGTAAAGCTTTCCTAGAGACATTACAGTTGGACCTGAGTATTCAACATGAGATAAAACATATCTTCATCACTAAGCCTACTTTTTCTAAGTATACTGAAATGGATGAGATATACAAAAAGTTACTCAATGTTTCCATCCCTGGTAAAAATAGATGGGAAGATCTATGCTCTTGAGTAAAAATAGTTTTGAGTTTGGAGTCAGCATGGAGCAACCAGCTAAAGTCAAAGATATGAGTCACCAACCACTTCCACAAAATCAACACCAAGGATCCGAACAAATCAACATAATTCCTATATTTTGTAATTTGAGATATAATTAGTTAGATTTTTCCTCCATAATATCCTAGTCATTTATGACAAGATCTGATGTAAATAGTTTTATAAATACTTCTTCCTTCGAAGTATTGAGGGTTGATTTTTGCACCCAGGAGCTATTGTGTAATTTTTCAAAGGATCGATCAATAATAAAACATGCTTATTCACAAGATTCTTGTGTCAGATTGTTGGTGATGTCTCTCTCTCTTTGTTAAATGTTTTCTTATTCTCTGTGATCATTTATGGATTTCAAATTCCAATCATTAAAAGAAACTCAATAGAACAAAAATTATCTTGTATACTATGTCTCTGGTCTTTTAATGATCTGTATGTTTTCATCTGAAATTGAGTAAGGGAATTCTTAACTGCTCCTTTGCTTAGTGGACCTTCATCTCTTATTCTATCTTATTCATCTCATTTAATCTCAATAGATCCAACAGTTTTACTACCCTGCCATGTGAAGAAAACCTCACAAAAATATGAATCCGATCCTCATATTTAAATATAGACCCCATAGCCCAATGGAAAATTAAGCATTCATTCAACCAATTATTACAAACAAATAAACAAATTTGAACTATCATAACTAGCTTAACATTTAAGACTTAAACACATCTAAATCATAAAGAGAGATCCCTCTCTAAAGCTGGCAGGGCTATATCCCAGTTTCAAAAGTGGTTTTGGTAGTTACCTCTGTCAATTTCTTCTACCCTTATACAACCTCTGGAAATTACAGAGTGCTAACATAGTGGCGACCATACTGGGGAATTTAAATTTTTTGCCAACTTTATGAATTGTCTTCCCTAGATAAGAAAACTTTATTTTTGATCAATCAAAGATCTAAATTTCAAGAGATAAATGTTAGAGGTTGTTAAAATTTGTAAATAATTAATTAGATTCCTAAAAGTTTAAGTTCTGGCTCCAAAAAGAATTCATACCAGATCTCACCCTGATCTAGAACCTGTAAAAGTAGTAGATAATCCAAAAAAATTAATTAGAAAAATAAGTACAACATAAAGTCAAGGGAGTAGTAGTCCTCTTCCTAGGGCCACCTCTCTTCCAGAGAAGTTTGTCACAATCCAAGACATCCAGTTTGATTTACCTTTTGGGCATGGCCTTTTTAGAACCAAATCTGATAGCTTTGTGGATGAAACAGTTTTAGATCAAGCTATCCTCCAACCTAGAACCCCTGAAAGAAACTCTCCTGGAGTAGATCTTGACCAACAAATCCTTCAATATTTTGAGAAATTACAAGATCTAGAATCAAACTTTGATCAAGCTCTACACAAAGCCTATGTTCAACACTCTGTTGAAATTTCTACCCTATCCATATTTGCCTCTTCTATCAATCCTCAATTGACTCATCCTATATCTTCCAGCCCTGCTTCTTCCACATCTTCCACCACTTTTCCAACAATTATACAGGTTATCATCCAACCTACTACATGAGTTCCTGCTATCCAACCTCCTCCACCAATAATGACAACAAGATATGCTCCCCTGTTTTGGTTGCTCCCTAACATAATATGCCCCGAGATTATCAAACTAGGATTCCTCAGTTTGATGACACTGGAAGTATGACTGCACAACAACATGTTGACAAAATGAACGACTTCTTTGATTTGCAAGAAGTAGATGAGGAAGATGTCAAAATGAGGTTTTTTTCCCAAAGTTTAATTGGTGAGGTTAGGAAATGGTTCAAAGCCTTACCAACTGCTAGCCTTAATGACATTACTGCTTTTCACCAGTCTTTCCTCAATAGATGGGAAGTAAAGAAAAATCCACTTCAAATATTATCTAAATATGAAAGTATCAAAAGAAACCAAGGGGAAAGTGTACAGGATTATTGCAATCGCTTCAACAATATTTATAATGCAATTCCAACTAACATTAAACCCCCTCAAGGCCTAGCTTTGATTAAGTTCCCTGATGGTTTTGATGTTGACATGTCCTACCAATTGAGAGAGAGAAACCCTGCAAATTTGGAAGAAACACAAAGATATGTTGTGAGTGTAGAGGCAAATCTGTTGGCTAAGAGAGCTAGACAAAGAACAAAAAGGAGAGTAACTATCAAGGAAGAACCATCCACTTCCACTATTGATGCTAAAATAGACTCCTTAGTCAGAACCATGGAAAAAATGATGGAAAGATTAGAAATCACTGATAGGAACCCACCAAGAGAAAAACAACCTGGTCCTCAAATCATAAATCTTAATTTTAGGAGAAATCCTCCCCAAATCAGACAAAGAGAACCTAGAGAACAAAGCAAACAAAGAGGCCATGATCAACAAATTAGGCCACCTTTTCAAGAAAACTATGTTGATGAGGAGGAAGAAATAATTGAGGGACTTGATGATGTTCACATTAATCTTATGGGAATAAATGATAATGATTATATTTTTCTTACCCAAGAAGAACATGATCTTTTCCTTCTTTCAAAGACGAAGTTGATGAGGAAGAATCATAACAACAAGCTTTTGAAAATGCAATAATGGAAGTTCATAGGAAGTACAACTTGAGAAGTAAGAAGTCCAATGATAATTCAACCAAGAAAGCTTATGAATTTAAGAGGACATCAGATACACTTGCTAAGAAAGTTGCTAAAAATAAAAACTCATAGGTCCCAACATAAAGAACATCTGACTCTATATCAAAGACAACTCAAACTGATGTTCCCTCCACTAGCCAGCCCAAAGATACTACACATAACAATGTTGTTGAGAAATCAGATCTTCCTAATCAAAATAAAACTCCAACCTCATTTAGTCTGGAAAGTGAATTGAATAAACTCAAAATACCTATTCCTCTGACATAATTAATGAACAAGAATGCTTACAGATCACAAGTGATCAAAGCTCTGAACATAGAGCCGAGAATGGGTACAAACACAATAAACATTGTTGATGATCAACCAGAATTATTGTTTGGGCCTGAAGTTGATGGAAAATATGAAAGTGGTGTTGTTCCTCTTTTTTACATCAGTTTAAATATTCATGATAAGACTTTGCACAATGCCATGCTAGATTCTGGTGCTTCTCACAACCTTATGCCTAAGGCTGTTATGGAGAAATTAGGACTTGATATCACCAGACCTTACAAGGATTTATACTCTTTTGATTCAAGCAAAGTAAAATGTATTAGCCTTATCAAAGACTTGTGTATTACTTTGGTACAAATCCCAACCAAAAACATGGTAATGGACATTGTTGTTGTAGACATACCTCCAAAGTATGGCATGTTGTTGACTCGATCACGAGGAGAAAAATTACAGGGTACCCTACAACTGGACGTGTCTTATGCCACCATCCCATTATTTGGTCAACATAGAAGATTATACAGGGAGACACTGATGAAATACATGGTCAGTATTCAAGAGAAACCACATAACTACCCCTTATACTCTGTTCATTCTGACCTCGACTCTTTTATTTTATATAATGATGGAGACATGGAAAGAAAAATTGCAAATTTAGAGGATGATGTTTATAACATGGAGGAAAACAAAACAGTCCCCTAAGAAGATAAAACAATGATGGTACAATCTGATGAACCAACTGAACCTCTGTAGAGTTTAGACTTTGATGGTTTTGTCAGCAAGGAAGGATTAGGAGTTGGAGTGTGGGTTTCAAATTCAAAAGAAAGATATACAAAAAGCCATTCCTACAAATTGAATTTTTAGTGTACCAACAATATAGCCGAGTATGAAGCATTAATGCTAGGTTTGAAATTGTTAAAAAAACTTGGTGCTAAGAGAATCTCAACAAGGGGTGATTCTGAACTCATAATAAAACAGGTCAAAGGTGAATACTCTGCTAAACACCCAAGATTGAGAGCCTACATAAATGTTGTTCTAGATTTTTTGTAGTGCTTTATTGAATATGATTTGCAGGTGATTCTCAGAGGCCAAAACATACTTGCTGATGGTCTGACTACCTCAACAACCACTTGTAAAATACCATTCCATCCTAATCGTCAGTATACAGTTGAGGTGAAATGCAAAACTGTTGTCCCAGATAATATCAGGTATTGACAAGTTTTTGGTAATGATGAATAGATTGATGATTTTCTGCAATCAAAAAATGAGATTGAATGTGCAAATATTGATGTAGATAGTGATGATGAAAAATAAAGTGTAAATAAGATAGATTTAGAAGAAATAAATGAAAAACAAGAAAATATGGATTCTTTGCAATTAAAGGATAATATTTTGCCTAGAGGATTAGTACCATTGGAAGAATTGTTTGATTTTGATGATGTACCTAAAAGACCAAAAAATGAACCCACTGGAAAAGAAGTTGAGGACTGTAACATAGGAACTGAAAATGAACCAAAAATGATTAAATTGTCCAAATCTTTACCTCCTGCTCAAAAACAGAAATATATATAATTATTCAAAGAATTTATAGATGTTTTTGCATGGAGCTATGAAGATCTAAAATCCTATGAAACTAGCATTATACAACACAAAATTCCCATAAAAGAAGATCCAAATCCTTTCAAACAAAAACTTAGGAGAATTAACCCAAAGTTGATGCCTCTAATTGAAAAGGAAATAAGGAATATGTATGATGCTAAAATCATTGTCCCATTAAGGTTTTCTAAATGGATGTCCAATTTAGTCCCTACCAGAAATAAGAGTGGATAAATCAGACTATGTATTGATTTCAGAAACCTAAATAGAGTCTCTCTTAAGGACAACTATCCCTTTCCCAAAATGGACCATATTTTGCAGAACGTAGTTGGATCCAGTAGAATTTCTTTGTTAGATGGATTTTCTGGTTACAACCAAGTGTTAGTCCACCCTGCTGATCAAGAGAAAACAACATTTACTACACCTTAGGGCACTTTCATGTATGTGAAAATGTCTTTTGGTTTAATGAATGTTGGGGCCACATTTCAGAGAGCAATGGGTATTGCTTTTGTGGATAAACTTGGAAGATTCATTGTTATATACCTGGATGACATAACAATTTTTTCAAAAACAGATGAAGAGCACTTACTCCACCTTAGAAATTTTTTTGAAAAATGCAGGAGATTTGGAATCTAATTAAATCCAAAGAAAAATGTGTTTGATCTAAATGAAGGTAAACTGTTAGGACACATCATATCTAAGGATGAAATCAAAATAAATCCTAGCATAATTGAAGCCATTCAAAAAATAGATCATCTCAGAAACATAAAATAGTTGCAGTCTTTCATAGGCAAAATAAACTTTCTAAGAATATTTATCCCTAACTCGACAAAATTTCTCAGAAACATAACAAATATGTTGAAAAAAGATACAAAAATAAAATGGACCATAGAAGCAAAACATTCCTTTGATCAGGTGAAACATGCCTTGACACAAGCCCCTGTGCTTATCAGTCCTGATTATACAAAAGATTTCCTCCTATTCTCTTTTGCCTCTAAGCATACCATTGCAACATTTCTTTTGCATAAGAACATTGTAGGCCAAGAACAACCTATTGCTTGCTTCAGTAAATCCTTGAGAGATTTTGCATTGAATTATAACATCATGGAAAAGAAAGCTTTTTCTTTGGTGAAAGCAATTAAAGATTTTAGAGTATATATTCTCCACTCACATATTATTGCTTATGTCCCTAATGCTGTGGTGAAAGATATTCTAACCCAAGACAATCCAGATGGCAGAAGGGGTAAATGGATTGTTGTGATCCTTGAATATGATATTGAGATCAAACCAACCAAGCTTATCAAGGGTCAAAGATTAGCCAAACTGATGGATGAGTCCAATTTTCATGCTTTGGATATTAATTTTCTAGTTGCAGATGATGAACAAGAAGAGCAAGATACTCCCCAAGTTAAAGAGGTTTTCTCAAAATATCCCTAGTATGCAGACCTTATTTTTGTTTTACATCATCTACAAGATCCTCCTGGTTTAACTAAAACTAAAGCTAGATTTTTGAAACTCAAAGCTATGAAGTATTGTATTTTAAATGGAAATCTGTATTGGAAAGATGTTGGAGGGATTCTACTAAATTTTTTGTTGAAATATGAAGCTGATAAAGCTTTGCAAGAACTCCATGAAGGAGATGGTGGTGGACATCTGAATTGAAAGACCACTGCCAATAAAATTCTTAGAGCTAGTTTCTACTGTCCAACTTTATTTGCAGATGTCCACAAGAAAGTGACCTCCTGTCATAAATGTCAGATCTTTGAAGGAAAAAGAAAACTTATGCCTTTACCCTTGAAGCCAATTTCAGTTGAAGCTCTGTTTCAACAATGGGGTTTGGATTTCATTGGAGAAATTCACCACCTTCATCAGGACAACAAAAGTGGATTCTCACAACCACTGATTATTTCACCAAGTGGATTGAAGTTGTACCCACCAGGCAAGCCATTGATGTTGTGATCACCAAGTTTTTGGAAACTAACATTCTTTCTAGATTTGGATGCCCCGGGAAAATTATCACTGACAATGCAACAACATTCAAATAAAAAAATATGATAGAGTTTTGCAGTAAATATCAGATCACCTTAGAACACTCTACAACCTATTACCCTAAGGGAAATGGATTAACAGAGTCTTCAAATAAGAGTCTGGTCAACATCATCAAGAAGTTGTTGCAGGACAACAAAAAATCATGGCACAATAAGTTGGTATATGCACTATGGGCAGAAAAACATACTACAAAGAGGTCAATTGGTATGTCTCCATACTAGTTGGTCTATGGAATGGATGTTGTTTTTCCTACTTCTTTAGGTGTTCCTGTCATGAAATTATTGCAAGAAGTACATGTAGAACCAAATGACATCCAAAGAAGAATTAATCAAGCTATACAGCTGCAACAATCCATAGAACAGGGCTATAACCAAACTCATGTGATTCGGGAAAATATCAAGAAAATATATGATAGAAGGACCAAGGCTGATGACTTCTAGTTAGGAGACAAAGTACTAAAACGGGACTGAAGGAATAAAGTAAAGGGAAAGCATAGAAAATTTGAGAATCTATGGAAAGGTACATTCACAATACATGCCTACAGAGGAAGTAATGCATTTTTTATGAAGGATATGGATGGAGCAGACCTGTCAGGAGGACCTGTCAATGGCAGAATGATCAAGCACTATGTTTCACAGGAATAAAAGTTTTTCTCAATCATTTCATTGTAAATACCATTTTACTTTTTATGTCAGGTGTGGGTGATTTTTATCAGTGGTTGAATTCCGAAGAGAAGGCCCTAAGCCCCTGATTAGTGTCACTAGATTTACATTTATAATAAAGCTAATAAGAATGTAGAAAAGTACTGGAGAAGAGGATTCAAGGCAACAAGTAGCTGGTTCTTGGCACCTCACAAGGAGAGCACCATCCCCAAGTGGAGCCACTGTTATAACCCTATATTTCATAGTATCACCTGGTGATTAGAATTTCTTCCTCTAGTCACATTTAATTGTAAATAATAGTTTATTCTGCAAATGATTTACAAAAGGAAAAAGAAAAAGAAAAAGAAAAGAAAAGAAAAGGATAAAAATAGAAAAAATGAAAAGAGGGTATAAAAAATAATAAAAGAGAAAATATAAAACCCCATGAAAAATAAATTTGGTTTGAATCATACTGTATAATCATGATCAAACTTTTTTGAATTTATGTTGATAGGGTAGTGAATAAGTTTGGTCAAACAGTTTAATCTTGGCCAAATTAGCTAAGGTTAGAGTAATAATTAATCCAACAGTCTAAACTGGATTAATATGTTAGTTGACTAGGTTAGGAGTTAGGTTAGTGATTTTTAATTCAATAAAAGTTGAAAATGGATTGTTAAAATACCCTTTGTTTGAGCAAATTTGGATATTTTTACCTTAGGAAATAAGACCATGGTGTAAAAGTATGAAAGGGTAAGCTTAGCACTACCCATTGTATGTTTTTATCCTAAGTTTCTAATGGATAAGACTTTTTGTCGCATAGTGACTAATTGATGCACAAGTTTCAGTGACGACATCCAACAGTGTCCAGATCGATGACCCTCAGAGCATTTCAGACCCCCCCAACCTTTATGCCTTTAACGAGGGGGGGGG
>ML794552.1:94040-141443 GCA_009831015.1 Picea engelmannii
GAAGGGGGAGAATAGAAGAGAGACAGAGGGGGGATATCAAGCGAGCAATAGGGAGAGAGGGGGGTAGAGAGAGAGAGTATGAGGGAGGGCGAGAGAGAGAGGGAGAGGGAGAAAGTGAGAGAGAGGGATGGGGGGAGAGAGGGAGTTAAAGAGAGATAGGGAGAGAGAGGTAAAGATAAAGAGGGGGAAATAGAGAGAGAGAGAGGGAAAGAGGGAAGGTAAGAGAGAGAGAGAGAGAGAGAGAGAGAGAGAGAGAGAGAGAGAGAGAAGGTCATGTGTGTTCGTGTTCCTAATAACATGCGTGCTTTAGGAACATGTGTGTTTTCCTAAATCACGCGCATGCTATTTTCATTTCAAATTTTTTTGGAGTGTGTTTCTCAGGAACATGTGTGTGTTCCTGAATAATCAGAGTTGGCAAGTGTGTGTGGCGGTTTGGTGAGTACCGATGCTATATGATTAAGAATGTGTGCACGTTTCTAGGAATGTGCACGTGTTCCTTCGCACCCCATTGCCACTTTTTTGTGCATCAACTTCATGCAGTCCCCCTTCAACTCTGTATTTTACTAATATAAATAAAATGGTGATATAAATATTATAGATATCATTAGTTTAGCAAATTATATTAAAGTTATTTTTTCAAAAATGTCATTTACATCTATTTGTAACTTTATATCTATTCATAATTTGACTTAAAATGACTTAACTATTTAACGATTAATTAATTAACCATTTGAATAACCAAAATGATGGTTAGTTTTTGATATATGGCAAGGGAAGGTCAAAGCATGTGAAAATGTATGATATTTTATTTTTGGTTGATTTATATATATTTTTGTTTGCTAGCGTGTATGTGAATTGTGAGACTAGCATGTGGATGAGAAATCACGATGCAGGGCATCTAAACTATCAAAATCACCTGGGGATTGCACCCAACCTGGGACACACCAACCCCTTAGCATGGATGCATTTTTAGGTCTCTCCTCCCAATAGAAACGGGTTTGAACCTGGGTCCCCATGCAGAACGAGGCCCATCGAAACCGATTGCGATAACGAGATTTGACTTAGTTGATTTTGTATTATATTATTAATGACAATTTATTTGTTCTTAAGATGATAATGAAAACCTTTTGTACAATGAATTGTGATGTCTCATTTTGATTTGAATTTGGAAACATACTAGACATTATTATTTGAAGACACATGTTTACTAATGACTCGGTTTATTGATTGATATTTTGATGATGGAACTTAAACTTTTAAATTATTTGATTGAGTTTAAAATGATGACGATTGAATGTGTTTATTTGAAAGTTTAAATGATAAATTAGATAAATTATATATACATTGATATGATGCAACTGATGGTATTGATTTAAATGATTTGGATAAATTGAAATGAAAATGTTGGGTACATTAACTTGCAGATGCTATTGACAATTTGTCTAGTGTCATAGGAAACCATAGGGGTGTATCAACATGGGATTGCATCAATATTATATTAGACTCTATATCGAGTTAGTGGACCTTAAAAGTTATGTGATTATGTTATATTTTTATTTTGAATTATGAAATTATTGATGTATTGATTGTAGTGTGTGTAAGAATAATGAACATGCTAATTGATCGATTAAAAAATGGGTAATGCGGTTGTATGGATTCACACTGAATATCATCAGGAGAGGAATAATAGTGTTTCCATTTCCACCTAGTAGCACTTATTTTCCGTGGCCTGAGTTGAAAATCTAGGAATGCTTTTACTATGGGATTGTATGTTTCCATGAGGCTAGGATGCAGATTCGGTCACGCATAAGGATCAACCAAGGGGTGTTCAATAAGGTGATAACCTTATTCCTTAGTGACCATAATTCTCTCAACAATTGGCAACAAATATGGGTTAATTGGGTATCCATTGTTGTGTCATTTCCCCACCAATAAAAGTTGGATACTTAAAGGACATGCGAATCATGACACCCTTTGAAATACAAAAAAATAATTCTTGAATGGCTTGAGAAACATGGCACCCTTGGTATCGTTTATAAATTTTCAAATTATAGTGAATGAAAGTTAAATTGAAAATATAAAGGAGAATTAACTTGGTATGCATACATTATTTAAGTGAGAAAACAATCATATAGTTTATGCAATTTACTTAGAGAGAAAATGGTAATTACATGAATGCAAATACATAAATAATCTAGTTCATTAAAAGTATTAAGAATAATAAACATAACTAGGAGAATGTGCCTGAAATGAAAATAAGTTAATTATTAACTAACAAAAACTAATTACTAGTGCACCCTTAAGTCAAAGAGATGAAATATGAACAATAATTGGAATTCAAATTGAAGTGTGAAAAAATAAAAGTGGGTTGAGGGAAGTTAAAGTGAACTAATAAATAACTAAATTAGTAACTCCATGTATAACCACTAAAATAGGGAGTCACGAGAAGATCAAGGGAACACCTAGGAGTGAAAATAAGAAGTGTGGGAGTTGGGTGAGGATAATTCATTATTTTATAATTTTAAATAAGTAATTACATATGTACTTTTGCATATTAGTGAAACTTGGGTGGATGAATATTAATTAAATAGTTATTTAGTAAAATACATTTTTGCATAAGTTGAAGAAGTGGCATGTGTCAATGTTTCATCGAAACCTGGACAAGATATCTATCTAAAGCAAGTACAAACAAAGCTTATCAAGAAAGGAAGAGATATTCAATATGGAAGAATGATAAAATATATTCACACTACTAAAATGAGTTGATGATTGATACATAGATGATGATCAATATGATACAATGAATGAGTGGAATACACTCATATATAGGGAAGAATATTCCATAATTAACAAAATCAATCAAGTAGTTAGCTTTCCTTAGGAATGCATGCATGCATAATAGTGATGGTCTAAATAGAAAGTCCTAAAATAGAACTAGTCAGTTAACTCCCACTGAGCTAGTGTGTCAAAAATAGAAATTTCTCCAACACCCCCCTTGAACATCACTATGGAGTAAAAGATGAGTCCCAACTACTAGGCCATATTAGGTACTCATGTACAATGTAACTAATGAAAACTGAATTAAAATTAGGAAAGACGGAAAACCACATGGGAACAAAACCCCCCTCAAAATGAAATTCATCAAAAGAAGAAAAGGAAGATGCTAGGCAAATGTGTTCTTCACTCCAAGATGATCCCACAAATTCTGAAACTTATGCTCACTGAAATTCTTCATAAAGATGGAGAAATATTTATGGATCTGATGAAGTCCTTTGGCAACATATCTGGCCTTGTATCTCTTGATCCTATGGACCCATCTATACCTGAAAATATACCTTTCTGGTGGAAGTGGAACCAGATCCCAAGTCTGATTCTTTAGGAGTGAGTCATACTCCTTCTGCATGGTTGTTTTCCATAATGGATTTCCCAAAACCTTATTGTAGATCCGCGGATCAGTAGATTGAACCATATAACAATGCATCGACATCGCATGTTCAGAAGCTGAAAGTACATGAGAAGGCTCCTCATGTTGAGATCGAGTCCTACTCGAATCCAATGGATTCCCTACAAGGACACCTGCTTCCTGAAGTGTGAACTGTGCCCTCTTGGGCATCTACTGAAGCTTCAACGCTGGCTTCTTATTTGGTTGCACTACTTGCTTATTTCCATGTACATAATCTATGTGTATGGAATCTTCTCTTATGTCCGAAACTGATGGAAGCACAATAATATATGCATGTTGCACTGGAGGTGCATGCAAAGTACTCTCCTTATGTGTAAGTAGAAAAGAGGAGTCATCGCCAAAAAACTTAGTGAATTTATACAACCTTGACTTTTGATCTACCTCACCAATTGCAATGATGGAATTGTCATGCATGTCAAGTACAAAAAATGAATCTGATGTAAATTCAACCTTTTTACCTTTCTGAGTGATCTGATAAACTAAGAGTAGATTCATAGAAAGCTTTGGAACATGCAAAACATTCTCAAAAATACCATTATGGATTCCCACTCTTCCATCTCCTGCTACTTCTATTGGAGTATCATCCCCCATGAGAATAATGGGTCTTGAGCATGGAATCAAATAAGATAAAACTTCCTCTTTTGCTGCCATATGATGTGATGCACTGAAATCTATAATCCATGAATCGGATGATGAATTAATTACAACAAAAGAATGATTACTACCTTTTTTAGGAGTAGTATCTTCTTCCTTCTACTTCTTGACTCCCTCTGGAATGAAGTTTCCAAGGTTTTTCTGCTGAAGTGCATGTTCCATAAGATTGATCTTTTTCTTCATGCATGTGGATTCTTCATGATTCGATTTATTGCAGTAAGTGCACTTCTTTCCCTTCTTCTTCTTCTTCTTGGAATCTAAAGAGTATTTGGAACCTGAAGAATCATTGAAGGGTTTGGAATATCCCTCCTTCTCGTTCTATGTCTCCTTCTCGTTATGTTTGGATGATCCTTTTCCATCATCCATGGTGAGTGCATGTGCTTTGGGATCTTTGATTAGGCCCATCTGAATGAGTTTTTCCTACTCATGTATGAGAGAATCAATGAATTGATCCATGGTAGACATCTTCCAATTTGTTCCCATAAGATACCTGCCATAATGGAAAGTGGAAACTATATTCTGACTTACTTTCTGAGTGAACGATGAGGAATCTTGCCAAATGGTTGAAAACACACTTGTAGAATGGGTCGATTTACTTCTCATGCGATTTTTTTCCTCAAAAAGTTAAAATTTTGGGAGATATAACTACAACACGAAAGGTGTTTTTAGAGGCGGTCGCACCTTGCCTGAAGAGATAGAGAGACCAATATTTAGTTGGTCACCCTTTTCCAGTGTGTTGGGAGTGACCTGGTCACCCTTTTCTAGTGTCTAGGGTGCGACAAACCCAAATTTTGGAAAATTTGTAAGCTTAGTTGTGATGGTCGCTCCTTTCAACAGGGAGATGGTGCAACCATGTATGTTACACCGATTTTCTCACCAAAACTTTGATTTTATTATTCTCTTTCTTGTCTTTCTTGCTCCAACTAATGTAGCTCTGATACCATGCCAATGTTTCATTTAAACCTGCATGGGAGATCTATCTAAAGAAAGTACAAACAAAGTTTATCAAGAAAGGAAGAGAGATTCAGTATGGAGTAATGAGAAAATATATTCACACTACTCCAATGAGTTGATGATTGATACATAGACGATGATCAATATGATACAATGAATGAGTGGAATACACTCATATATAGGGAAAAACATTCCATAATTAAGAAAAGCAATCAAGTAGCTATATTTCCTTAGGAATTCATGCATGCATAATAGTGATGGTCTAAATAGAAAGTCCTAAAATAGAACTAGTCAGTTAACTCCCACTGAACTAGTGTGTCGAAAATAGAAATTCCTCCAACAACATGGGCCACATAACCTATAAAAGGAGAGCTTGGGCTAAGAGGAAGATATTTTTTGCACCATAATGTTGGATGGATATTGTAACCCAAATTAAATCGTGCATATAGATGACAAAAGATAATAGTTTGTACATGTATGGAGAATTGCAATCATATTGGTAAAATGGTTCATAAAATCTCTTGTATTATATTGTTTACGCATAGATTTTTGGATTATCCTAAGAAAATTGAAGTCGACATAGTGTCTGATTGATAAACCAAAGTGTGTTAGAGAACTTTATATTACTTCGACGAGAATTAGATGAAATAGTTGGGAAATTTCATGGTATGAACGAGATACAAACTTGCAGATTAGGATTTATGGAAACTATTGCACAATTGATTATGTTCTATACATGTGATTGTAAAAATTGGATAGCCCCATGACTATTTTCCTTGTAAATGTCTTCACTTTGTCAAAATTAAATTGTACATAGACTTACAATGATCTCACTATAATATAATCTTCACATTTTATGATAAGTAGTAAGAGAAATATATGTACCAATTTGCGCGCACGCGCACGTGTGTGTGTGTGTGTGTGTGTAACCCAAACAAAATAAACTGGATATGCCAAACTTGTAGTTGATCGTGCTCATTGACAACAGGGTTATGGATTACACAGGTGTATCACAAGCATTTCATTCTACTGATGACTCAATTCTATGTTGTTTCATTGTGGTGATAGTTTGACTCCTTTCTATGTGGAATAATTGGCAATTTGTAGTACCTTTGAATCCAATTAAAACATACAATTGGAATAACAACCCTAGTAAATCGGGGTATCCATTTGTTAGACACATGTTCAATTATTTAACGATTTAACTGTTGCACTATTGGCAGTCGATGTATCACATAATTTAACTTTGGTTAATAAGTAATACGTATGGTAAGTATTTCCCTTCCAATTGTTGATAAGATTATAACTCAATATGATTTGAATGCCATTGGATATCTGAGAGTATCATTGGCATTATTACACATACTTGAATTTTTGATAATGTTAATTGTAAATAATAATTAGTTTAAGCTTAAATATGGTATTATGGTAAATGGAGAATGTTCACAACTTACATTATTTTTAGCTATGTGGTATTTGATGGTTATGATGAATGAATTTTAAATCATTAAATGAAACTACACACACACACACACACACACACACACACACACACACACACACACACACACACACACATAAGTATTATACATATATAATAAAATAAGTCCAAGTAATTTGTAATGCAATCTTTGTAGAAATAAATTTAAAGTTTATAATAATATAGTAGGTGTAAACAAAATCAATGGTTAGTTAAGAATGTGATAAAGGTAATAATGTTTTAACCATGTCAAAATGACACATCTATATGTTCGAGTCGTTGAAAATTCTTGGATTTGTTAAATAATGTAAGACAACAAATCAGCCCCGAGGGTTAGCTCAAGTGGTCTTGAGCCAGACATGAGATCTCTTCCCTAGTGATCAGTTGGGGAGGTCACATGTTCAACTCTCATGATCCCCTTGGGGTGAGGCTCCATAATCAGGGCCGACAGTTTACCCTGTTTACCATCTATAAAATGTGGGGAAGTATTCAGAGGGTTTCTTGCAATTTCTTCCGTCGGAAAAAAATAAAAAATGTAAGACAACAAACCAATAACGAATATGTTATAAATTTTAATAGTTAAACATAATATTAATATACAAGTTGGCCATCTATCCTAAAATCATCATCATTATGGAAGTTGTATAGGTATATTGAAACCACTTGGATTTAGTAATAAAGACTATTGTAATGAATGAGTACTTGGTTTAGTAATAAAAATTATTTTGTTTAGTGAGTGTTAATATTATTGGTTTAAAAAATATATATATTTACTTAGTTGTGCAACTATTTACTATTATAAGTTAAAACCGACAGGGGTGTTACTTCTGATATCAGAGAGAGGTTTAGTACACTAGGACCTTGGACAATTTATTGATTTGTGCATTATGAATTATTATTATTTAAATATTATTTATTCAAGTGAATGAAAGAATAATTAATTGAATTTTGAAATTTTTATTCTTATGCTAGGTAGAGATGGAAAAAAGAGGAAGGAGAGGTGGAATAGATATAGTTCATGGAATATGTCCTCTACCACAAACTACACCTCTGTACTCTTCCCCAAGGGGAGATGAACATGTTGAAGAACATGGACATGTATTTGTAGGAGAGCTAATCACCATGATGTGCTTGTTTCATAGGATGTATGATGCATTAATGAACATAATAGAAAGAAAATAGGGAGGAGTATCTATGCATGCTGAGGGATCACAAAATATTGAAAGAAACCATGTGCACATAGAGCAGGAAACAATGAAATTTCTAGATTTTTTGGATTCTACAAACATACAAGTCACTGAAGCCTAGTTGGAAAACATGGAAATGTGCTTCTCTTTGAGGGATTATACCTCCAACCTCAAAGTACAAATGGGAATATTCTAGTTAAAGGGAAGTGACCTATTGTGGTGTGTTATCCCTCGAGATGTTCTAGGTTGTTATTGGAATGATATCGAGGCACTCCAGGGGCCAAGACTCATGATGAATCTTAAGGCCATATTTGCAGTAAGATGTTTATGAAATATTAGGGAAGTTTTTCCCTCTCTCTCTCTTCCTCTTTCGAAATGATAGGCCCTTAAATCGTGTCAACCCAAATGAAAAATGCTCTCAACTATCAGAGGCATATGTCTACGACTGTTTCAGACAATCAAGAATTAAAAGGAGAATGAAGTGATGAATTGGAAGAAAAACAAGAAAAACATACAAGACACTACTGAGAATGAATCTTGTAGCTTATGGAAATAGAACAATGTGTTGAGAAATTAAGAATTCAACAGCTCTAGAAGGTGTATACATATCAATAAAACATACTTCAAAAAATTAACATCTTCATACACTCAAATTCAAGGAGGTACCCTCTGCATATCATTCGAATCCATAAAGAGAATGACAAGAAATGGTCATACATTTAGAGGAAATCACTTTTGTGTCATTACCAGACATCATATAGTAATAATGAACATGAATAATGACATGCTTTTTGAGCTTTTATAAATCATATCTGATACAAGAAAGAAAAATGGGAGGATGTTCTTTACAAGAACACAAACACAATAGAAGAATTACAGACTGAAAAATTAAACACAGGGGATGAATCTATAGCTACCTGCTGCATTTATCCACCAACTCTGCTCAAGGTTTCTGGTCAAATAACTTTGGTTATAAGAAACTCTTCAATTCCCCAAAGTGTCGACCTTGATAATGGGCACCTACTTTGATTTTTATCCTTCTCACTCATGCCCTAAAATCATTTCTTGAAACTACTTATCACTTCTTGAAATTGTTTGCCATCTTCTTGATTATTGAGCGATTTTCCTCTTGGTAAAATTTGGCTTACCTTCAACTGGGTGAAATTATGTTATAGAGAGATCATGGGACAATTGGAGATATACCAGTCAAAATATCCATTGAGCTTCATCCCTAAATAATCCCTACAATCATTTTCTTGTTTGGCTGGAAGCTCAAAATAATAATTGTCGAGATTGTGCGACTCAGTAGCCGTTGGATCTATCTTTGGCAGGTGATCGTGACTATTGATCGGAGGATCATATATCAAAGTTCTCAAGGTTTAGGTCTAAACAAAGGCTCTGATGAAAGAATCTTCAAGAGTCACGACGGATAAAATCAAACCTGGACCATCGATCTGGAATTTGATCCAATGTTAGTCATTGATCAATCTAGATTGAAAACCAACATTCCCTAAGGCTTTGACGGCACCAAGATGACATTATATGGGTCTCATGAATCACGTGGTAGCTTGGTATTGATCTGATAGGTTTTCTCTTGGAAGTGACTTCATGCATATGTCACCGGGGACATGTGTCCATTTATCGTTACTTCACATAGGAGAGAAACCGCAATGGATCCTGGGCCATTGGTATCGCTCTCCTTTACCAAATCTGAACCATCCTTCAGAGGTGCGCCCATCAAATCTATCTAGAGCTAGGACCCGTGAGGAATGTCGAAGAAATAATTTCGAGGACCATAGATCTGGAGCTACGGATACGATTGGATCTAGACTGTTGATCAGAGCTACAATAAGATGATATATGGGTTGTTGATTTGGGTGCTAGAGATGGACCGAGATCCATTGATCTTGCCACAACCTAAGAGAAAAAATAGGCTAAGGCATGAATAATATTATGTCGACGTCACCCTAGACATGTGGCACCTTATCGCTAGTCTACGTTGGCGCATGATGTGGAAGACATGTAAGAAATGTGTCACCCGGATTCCAGACATTTACTTATGCATCCGGTGGGTTCCACTTGTCCACGTGGCAGTCACTGATTGGATCTAGTAGTGCTCTGCTGGCAGGACGACGTGACACTTGGATGAGAGGCTTTGATACCTGAGAGAAGATCATGATCGTTGATTGGTCCTACTTGAAAAGGTTTGAGAGTAGATCTAGCCTGTCCATCACTGATGCCTCTTCAAAATGCCACAAGACTAGTTTCAAACGAGACTCCGAAGAGAGAAATCCAAATTAAATATCGACTATCCATTGGAGATATGAGGATGGCTGAGAGTCATTGATCTAACATGGTTGAAAACAAAATTTGACTAAGGAAAAAATCGCCATGTTGATGCCAGCCTAGACACATGGAGACTTTCTATTGGCCCACGGTGGTACTGACATGGCTGGGGTGCAAGACACATGTCACTGTATTTACAATTTTTACCTATGCATGTGGTGGGTTCCCTATGTCCACATGGAATCCTTTGGTTGTCTCTAACATTTCTTTGTTGGCGGGCTGACATGACACATAGCCGAGACAATATTGAGATCAAATATCAAATCTAGATCATTGAGTGGTCCAACTCGAATGAGGCCCGAGTAGATATGTATCGTCCATCGGAGGAGCCTCCTCAGAGTGCTTGAGGCTTGTATCTGAATGTGAATCCAAAAAGACAACTGCGAATTAAATCTCAACCATCGATCATAGGAACATGAGATCAATGAGATCCGTTGATCTCATTGCGGTCGAAAACTTAAATCGACTAAGGAAAAACTCATTATGCTAATCTCATCTTTTACACATGGTGCCTTCTTATTGGGTCCATTCTGGTGGTGATGTGATAGGGAAGCAAGAAACGTGTCGCCCATTTTGGATATGCTTCAGGGAAACTTTGGTGGGTTCCACTTGTTCAAGGGGTAGATCCAGATTGGTTCTGAAAATTCTTTGTTGGCATGCTATGTTTTCATCTCCTCTGCATTTTGGCGATGACGATGTCATCGTTGACATTGTGGAAAATTACGTCGAGGGTTTCTCTTTTCATTTTCCCAACAATGATATTCGACTTGATCCCTACCATTGATCTATCACCGACGTGAGGAGAGTCATTGATCTAGCTCATCCAAAATCCAGTAGTGACTAAGGTACAAATAATATTATGTTGAAGTCATCCTGGAACTTGGCGACTTTCTATTGGCCCACAATGGCATTGACATGGCAAGGGAGCATGACACTTGTCACCTGTATTTGAGGGTTTTACCCATGCATGAGGTGAGTTCCCCATGTTCACATGGAAGCCTCTGGTTGGCTCTGACAATGCTCTGTTGGTATGTTTCTTTAGCTCCACGTGTAAATTACTATGGCGGGGGAAATAATTGTCGATGATAAGGAAATAAAATGCATTGTGGTCAACATTTATTTCACCGACAATGACGTTGGTGTCAATGATAAGGAAATAAAATGCGTTTTTTTGAATATATTTTTCATCGACGACGATGTTGGCGTCGACGATTAGTGGGTGCTCACCCTTGGTCCCTGGACTATGGTCCTCTGATAAGCCTCTTTTCCCCCAATGCTTAAACTCTTTTTTGGTGCGATAACCCCCTTTTGAACTGCGACAAGCCCCTTTTGGAATGCGACAAGCCCTGAGGGATTAATTCTTCCTTATGCGCATAAGGGCATGGATCTTATTGTTGTTTCTTAATTCTTCCTTAGGGAAATTCGACCCTGAGTTGCGCAGAAGCTCTTTAACATGACTTTCTGTTGCTAACTAGTTTGATCTCAACCTTATAACTTTAGTCATCCTTCATTTAATTGCAAAAACAAATACAATACTAACATTTGTCTCCACTGGGGAAAACATACCCTTGTGGTATGCTAATAACTTTAGACTAAGTTCCCTCTTCTGTTGGGTTATTCAGTCTACCCATAAAGATACATTTCCTTTAGACCTGAAAATTGATCTGATACGGGAAACAAAAACACTCAAAAACTTGCAACGTTAGTGGCCTACCTACTTGCTCAAGTAACAAAAGGTGAATGAAGTAAAATTAAAACAAACTATACAGTCTGAAAACAAATTCTCAACTACAAGCTTATTTATGTACATAATCCTCCTACTCTGATTAGTCCATCCACTTTGATAAAGTGAAATGACATTTCCAATGATACTAGGCAAGTTCCTTACTACATGGATGAACTCCTTGTATGCACTTTTGCAAAATAAGGACAATTAGGAGTTGGAACTGCAACATGCTATAATCATGAAGGTCATACCTATGATCTAAAGATATAAGAATCATATATCCCAAGTCATATGTGACCTTGGACAACGTTGATTTCAACCATAATTCCACTTGGTCATGAAAGATATGAGGGATGACATATTTCTTAACAAAAATGGAGGTTCCTTCTTCATGATGGATTCAAATGCACTGCTCCTAGATACTCTTCGATTTTCCTGCCTGTGATTCTGATGAAGAAAAAGGAGGAAGTACACAAAATTCAACACACTGAAACATTTCCACTAGTTCTTGTTCACAATGGTCAAGCTCTGTACCTTCAAGAATGAATGAAAACAATTCTTCAATATGAAACCCTTCATCAGAACCCTCATAACTCACATAGACAGGTGCACCAATAAAATTTTCTGGAAATTCCACTTTAGATATCTTCTCCTCAATACCAAGCTCTGGTATTATGTCATGATGGTTAAATATGGACATATTTTTGCTTGAAAATTTTGTGAATGATGTTGTAGAGCTCTGCACTTGTTCCTCAACTTTGTATTCACAACAAACAAGATCTGTGTTGTAAAATCCAATATGGGTAGATTCCTCATGGACCAACCATTTAGTAGAAGATGGCTCATAAAAATAAAGGGGTAACATGTCATCAATAATGTTACCTTGAAACAAACTCACTGGATTTTTAGCAACACAATCTTGATTTTGATCAATAGGTGTGAATGAAGAAAGCATCAAGTCTATGTTGGGTATGTGTTATATTATTTGCATGAGTAGTAGTGTCTACGTTGCGCTGGGTGCACAGGGGGGTTCGAGGGGTTTTTTTTGCCTTGGGAAACGTCTGGCATGTTTGCCTCATTTTTAGTGTTGCCTCGATTTTTGTGTCCATTGTTGGGCTGTTTTTTGGCACATGGTTTTTTGTCGATGGTTTTCTATTTCTAGTTAAGGAATTAGGGTTGTTGACTAATCTAGGTCATTGGGTTAGGGTTTTGGATGCCATTGGCTCCTATATGTATATTGTATTGTAAACAATGTATCACTATGAATGAATATAGAATATGTTGGTTTTCCCGGTTTGGGTTTCCAGGGGAAAAATCTCTGTGTAATGTTTGTATTTGCCATTGTATCTTTTCTATTCTTTTACTGAAAATATGTTTGCAGTAAAATATTGTACAAGGTTAAAATCTACAGTCTCTTCTTGAAAATACTTATGAATATGTCTATACCTGACATCTTGTTCAAACTCAATTTCACAAAATCTTTCCTCCTCTTCACTACTGTAGGAGCAATATTTTTTATGTTCTATATCTGACTCAAGTTATTCATTACAATAATGTTCAAAAGGAAGCTCAGAATATGGAAATTTAGAAATATTCTTTGAATCTTCTTGAAAATGTAAAAAATCATCATCACATACCAGATTTATTGAAACAACAACGAGCATTTGCAACTCATGACCATCCTTAAAAGAAGAAATCTCCATCTAAAAATAATTTTGACTAATATCTTGCAAGGAATAAATAAGTATTGTATCCTCTTGTATAATCTCTTAAACTTCTGTGAAATCACTCTCCAATGATGCCTCTTCATTTGAATCTACCATGCCATCTCCTTCATTTTCACTGTTATAGTAAGCCTCCTTTTCAAAATCTTATTCAGATTCATCATCCGTGGTTGTAATATTCAAGATATAAAATAGTATGCAGAACATAAATAATTAGATATAAATGGCATATAAACAATGATATAACCATAACAACACCTCAATAATACYAGAATAACACCAGAAAGAGCACTTTGATTATTGAGAGCAATGTTCACTTGCCTCTTCGAGGGGGAAACCTCCAGTAGAGAAGAGATCTATTACAATAATATCCAAGACAAAACTTCTCATACCCTCTACTCCTATTTATACTAAATATGTCTATCCAAAAGAACAATCTAGAGGAAGATCCTTCTAGAAGCGGAAGCTTCTATTAGGTCTTCTTACATTTGACTTATTCTTCCTTATTGCTAGGCCTTATTAATATTGCCATTTATTACATGGAAATATATTATTCTACCTATGTGAGGGGTTAGGTACCTAACATGTCCTCCCCCTTAAAAACAACATTGTCCTCAAGGCTTGAGATGAGGAAATTGTTGTTGAATGGTAGTTGGTTCTCAAGTGGCATTTGTCGGAGTTGTATCTTTCCACTGGACTAACACTTCCTTGATGGTGCACTGACATAGACGAAACTCACGCTGGTCCAAAACTGCTTGTGGTTGTAGCCAAATATATCCTTCTTCATCCAACTCAGGAAGGTTGGTTTGTGTTTGGCACTTAGTTCCAATCACCTTATTTAAGAAGGAAACATGAAAAACATGATGGATCTTAGAATGATTGGGCAAAGATAACTGATAGGTCACCTGTCCCACACACTTGAGAATGGTATAAGGACCATAAAATTTGGGCACTAGTTTTTGACAATGGTCAACATTGAGGGAATTTTTCTTATAAGGTTACAGTGGAATAAACACCTGATATCCTTCTACAAATTAACGTTCAGAGCGACCTTGATCTACTTGTTGCTTCATGTGATTCTGGGCCATGATCAAATTTTCTTTAAGGGTATGGATAATAGCCTCTCGAACTGTAAGTGTTTGGTCAATTGTCTGGACCTTCGAGACACCTGACAAGTATGAGAGAACTGAAGGTGGATTTTTTCCATATACTGCTTCAAAAGGAGTCATGCGGGTAGTTGTATGGTAAGAAGTGTTGTACCACCATTCAACTAGTGGTAACCATTGAGCCCACTGATTTTTCCGTTTTGATGCAAAACACCTCAAATATGTTTCCAAACACTTGTTGAGAACTTCAATTTACCATCATTATGGGGATGATAAGATGTGTTGAGATGCAATTGGGTGCCTTGTAGATTGAACAATTCTTTCCAAAAATTGTTGGTAAAAGTGGGGTCGCGATCAGAAACAATAGAATGAGGCATGCCATGAAGCTTGAAGACCCGATCCATGAAAATTTGAGCCACAGTGGAGGTTGTAAATGGGTGTTGAAGAGCACATAAATGAGCATACTTGGAAAGACTATCAACTACCACCATGATGATTGATTTATTTCCCGATTTAGGTAAGCCTACAATAAAATCAATAGAGATATCCCTCCAAATAACTGGTGGAATTGGAAGCAGTTGTAGTGTGCCAGGAGCTTTGATTGTTTCTCCCTTTTTGTGTTGAAAAACATCACATTCTTTCACAAAATTGCAAACCTCATTTTTCATACTATCCCAGAAAAAAGAACGTTTCATCTAGTCATAAGTTTTGGTAAACCCTGAGTGCCCAGCGGTGGGTGTAGCATGAAGCTCAGAAAGTACCGTGGATTTAAGTTTTGACTATTTACTTAAATACAAATGGCCTTTGTATCGAATCTCATCATTGTGACAAGAGTACCCTGGGGAAACTAGAGAATTGGCCTGCAATTGTTGTATCAGATGAAAAATTTTGGGATCGTGTAGCCATTCCCGGAGAACAACGTGGAGCAAATCTGGTACAATGAAGGAGAGGGGAAAAAGAGACCCTTCATCTTCATATTTTTTGAAAAGTGCATCAACAACCACACTGTCTTTTCCTTTCTTGTAAATGATCTCATAATCATATCCAAAGAGCTTAGTCACCCATTTTTGTTGCTCCGGGGAGGATAGGCGTTGTTCCAAAAAATACTTGAGACTTTGATGATCTGTCTTAATTTGGAAGCGTTGCCCCAATAGATAAGGGCACCAAAGATACACTACATGGAGAATAGCCAACATTTCCTTTTCATAGATTGATTTTTCCAAATTTCGCTCGGACAATTGTTTGCTGGTAAAGGACAAAGGCCAGCCCTCTTGCATAAGGACTGCTCCAATTAATTTCCAAGAAGCATCACATTCCAGGAAAAAGGTCTTTGTGAAATCAGGAAGGGCCAAGACTAGAGTGGTGCACATGGTCATTTTCAAGGTTTGAAAGGCCTGAGCAGCTGCGGGAGTCTAAGTGAAAGAATTCTTTTTAAGGAGAGAAGTGACAGGGGTCGTAATCTTTCCATAATTCTTAACAAACTTGCGATAATAACCTGTTAAACCTAGAAATCCATGCAAGATTTTGAGAGTCTTTAGGTGAGGCCAATCCTACATAGCTTCAATATTTTTAGGATCCACCTTGACATCGGCCTTGCCAACAAGATGACCCAAGTACTTGACTTCTGAGGCACCAAAAGCACATTTAGATTGTTTGAGTAAAAGTTGGTGCTCAGAGAGTAGATGGAGAACTCGATCCACATGAGCAAGATGGGTTGTCCAGGTTTTACTATAGATGAGGATATCATCAAAGAAAACTAAGAAAAAATGAAGGAGAAAAGGATGGAAGACATGATTCATGAGGCTTTGGAAAGTGGACGGAGCATTACACAAGCCAAAGGGCATGACCAAAAACTCAAAGTGGCCCTCATGAGTTCGAAATGAAGTCTTAAGAATGTGCCTTGTTCATACATATCTGGTGGTATCTAGAATGAAGATCAAGTTTAGTAAAGAATTGGGCGCCACTCAATTCATTCAAGAGGTCATCAATGACAAGAATGGGAAATTTTTCTTTAATGGTGAGTTTGTTGATGGCGTGAAATTCAAGACACATGTGCCAAGAACCTTATTTCTTAAGGACCATGACCATAAGAGAAGTGTATGGGCTCGTACTAGGACAAATAACACCTGCGTTGAGAAATTATTGAACAATTTTATCAATTTCATTTTTTTGGGAAAAGGGATGACGATAGGGATGGATATTGGGAGGAAGGCTTGTAGGGACAAGGTGAATGAAATGATCATGAAAACCACAGGAAGGAGAGAGTCCCTGGGAGTGGAAAAAACAACTTGATGTTTAGAGAGGATGGATTGGAGGTCCTGCGACACAAAGGGTGTCTCAGTGGTATGAATGGCACAGAGTTGTGAAATAATTCCAGAATGACCTTTTTTGAGAAGATTTTCCATGCGATGGGAATTGATGATCTCTGGGGAACCAATGGTGATTCTTTGGAACTTATATTGTTGGCCCTCCTTGTCGAATTGCATGGTTAATTCCTTAAAATCCATGAGAATGGGACCCAAAGTCCTTAGCCATTCTTCACCCAACAAAATGTCACAACCGACCATGTCGATAACAAACATATGAGATTTCATGTGGTACTGACCAATTTGGAGACACATTTTCACAACACCCACCACATTTCATGGACCCACCATTAGCAATCATGATTTGAAAATTATTGATGACATGGATATAACAATTAGTTTCTTGGGAAATGCAACGATGAATAAAATTATGGGTGCTTCCACTATCAACAAGAATGATGACCTTCCTATGCTTAATGTAACCAATTAGCTTGATGGTTTGGAGAGCAAATAAGCCAGTGAGAGCATCCAGGGAAATGACCGGTTCAACTTCGGGAGGGTTGGTGGGAGGGGTCAAGTCAGTGGGTTCAGGTGACGTGGCCACAAGGGGAGCCTCAACATCATCTTCCGAAACATCCTCCGATATGGCCATAAAAATATTTTGTTCCTTACACTTGTGCCTAGGAAAATATTTGTCATCACAATTATAACAAAGGCCTTTGAGTTGGCGTTCAACCATTTCTACCCTGGTCAATTTTTGGATCTTTAGTGGAGTAGAAGGAGGAGTGGGAGTGACTGGTTTAGTGTGAGGAATAAAGGAGGGTTTTTGGTTTTGAGAAGAGACAACATGTTGTGCTTCCTTAGCTCTTTTAGTAGCATCCACCCAACTCTGAGGCCGAGCCATGAGGACATGGGCACGAATCTAATCCTTTGGGCCAATCGCTAAAAAATGACTATAAAGTCTTCCACTATGCCAGATTGTTTCAACTTTGTCAAATGACCTAAATGGTTGGTGTCAGTGCCAAAGTGTTCATAAATCTCTGCCACAAATTGTGTCCAAGCCACATACCCTTGGTGGGTATTTTTTATCCATTGCCACCATTACCAATGTTCTTGATCTAGATGGAGAACACCATATCAAAGTTTGGCCAACCCATCTGTAATGCCATACAAAGAGAAATAATGTTCCATTTGAGTTACCTAGCCAGTGGGATTCAAGCCATCAAATTTGGTCACATCCACACGTGGAAGGCATAGGTCATGCTGAAAGTGACGAGGCTGAAAATTCTGGGAATGAGAGGAAGTTTCACCTTCGGGTTGCAAAGGTGGGTCAGATGAGGGAAGATCTGCAGAGATATCCAGCTTGGTGTAGATCATCATAGTGAAGGAGGAAAATTGGGTATTGAAGGATTCAATCTAGGTAGCGAAGTCCTGTTTGATTTCCTCCATTTTGGAGTTGATGGAGGAATGCATGTTTTTGTTGATGGTGACAACATTGGCACTGCGTTGTCTCACTTCTTGTTGGGTTTATGTGAAATTATAGTACAAGGAATTGAAGCGAGCTTCCAAGACTTGGCTACGGGTGTGGGCCATGATGAAGAGGGAAAACAACAAGGGGCAGGTGGGACCACACAGAAAATGGGTTATGTGTGAAGTGTATCACAATGATCAGGGAAATGAGGGGAATCCAATGGGGTAAAGCCCAAATAAGGGTTTTGGAAGGGGGGTTGGGTCCACGAGAATTTGTTTGTGCTGAAAAAATGATAGGTATGACTGCGATAAGGGTGAAGAGAGGAATCCAATGGGATAGGTCTCAAATAATGGTGCCAACAGGATATAGACTTTTTGTTTTTTACTCCTATGGAGTTATACTCCGATCTGAAGAATATTGCAGTGATGAAATCCCCAAATGCTTAACAAGAAGAAATATGTAGTAATTTTGCAACCTGAATGCAAGAGACACAATTGCACGACAATAGAACTTGGCTATTATGTTTTTGTTTCCATCCCAAGGGTTAGGGTATTCAAGGGTTCTACAAACAAGGGTTTTCCTTGTGTTATAACTCTCTGATATAAGTGTGGGGTCCAATAGTAGTGCTCGACCCAATATCTTAGGGCACCGACTAAGGAGGCTAGACTGTGCCCTTAGTCGTACTACCCGACTACCCAAGTACTAGAGAGTATCTTCCTGAGTGTTGTTCTTGGTGGAACTATAGTAGTTAGGCGACTGATTGGTTTAACTATGGAGGGATTCATGAGATTTAGGTTGATCCGTATACATGTGTTTTCTAATGCGCTACCACTCGAAGGGATACCGACAAGGGTTACAATTGTGGCCAACAGATGTGTGCTTAAGTACCACTTGTATTTCCTGTGTGTATGAATCCACGACCACGTGTTTATGCGCGTAATGACAGATCTCTATAGATTTAAGACATCAGAATATGTCTCTACCTTGAAAAAAAAATTTAACCCACAATTTTCTGCCAAGGAAGGTGCTCTGATACCACTTGTAATATTTCATATATAAAATAGTATGCAGAACATAAATAATTAGCTAGAAATGGCAGATAAATAATGATATAACTAGAACACCACCTCAATAATACTAGAATAACACCAGAAAGAGCACTTTGATTACTGAGAGAAATGTTCACTTGCCTCTTCTAGGTGGAAACCTCCAGCAAAGAAGAGCTCTATTACAATAATATTCAAGACAAAACTTCTCATACCCTCTACTCCTATTTATACTAAATATGTATATCCAAAAGAACAATCTAGAGGAAGATCCTTCTAGAAGCGAAAGCTTCTATTAGGTCTTCTTACATTTGACTTATTCTTCCTTATTTCTAAGCCTTATTAATATCGACCTTTATTACATGGAAATATATTATTCTACCTACGTGAGGGATTAGGTCCCTAACAATGGTTTCCCCTTCCTCTTCACTATTACAAGAATAATCTTCTATATCTTTTGAAACTGATTTAAATTTTTCATTGCAGCAGCTTCCAAGAGGAAGATCAATGGGATACCTTATTTTATAATGAGAATGGATAAGTAAATGAAAATCCTTCAGTGAAGCTATACAAGCATCGAGTAAATATATGTACCATTAGCGAGCCTCTCCAGCTAAGGAGGACATGAATAATTTCATGAGGACATCTTCATGAAAAATGCTTAGTTGATGCATACATAAGTGGAACTCTATTAAATGTTGGGTCATATTATCATCATCATCTTATCTAAATCTAGGAAGATAGTCTCCTCAGACCCCTATGCTAGGTACATGATTAGGAAATCCATGTATATTTGAAAAATCCAGTGGAGAAAACCTTGTAGCTACTATATCAACACTTGATATTTCCATTAAAACACAATGGAGTCTCTAGTGGGATCACAATGAATAAGGGAGTAACATGATTTTCGAGAAAGGTCGAATGGAAGAGCCTAATTCTTGATAGAATTCTAAAGAATGATTCAGGAGGTCTAGCAAAGGTTCTGGTGTAAGTTTTAAAATAGAAAGTGGATCTTTAGGTATATCAACCAGATTTATGGATTCAATACTTTGATGAACAACATAAGGAAATATTTAGAGATGAGGGTTACCTGGGAAAAAGGAGTTCTGACGCTCTTTGATATCCCTCCAGGTCACGATATTTTTGGAATATGAATATATCGGAACCTGATTAGAATCAGGGTGGATTCTGGTGTGTCTTCTAATAGAGGCCAGATTGTCGTTCTTTGGAGTCACCAGGTGAAAGATTAATATCCCAAGGAATATTTCTTCAACTCACATCCCCGACAATGAATCCATTTCATATATTATCCCTTGAGATGTTCCAAACTATTATTGGAACGATGCCAAGGCACGCCAGGGGCCAAGACTCATGATGAATCTTAAGGCCAAATTTGCAGTAAGATATTTATGCAATATTTGGGAAGTTTTTCCCTCTCTCTCTCTCTCTTCCTCTTATGAAATTATAGGACCTTAAATTGTCTCAACTCAAATTACAATTTATCTCAACTATCAGAGGCATATGTCTATGAGAGTTTCAGACAATCAAGATTTAAAAGGAGAATGAAGTGATGAATTGGAAGAAAAACAAGATAAACATACATGGCACTACTGGTAATGAATCTCATAGCTTATGGAAATAGAACAACGTGCTGAGAAATTAAGAATTCAATGGCTCTATCAGGTGTATAAATATCAATAAAACATGCTTCAAACAATTAATTTTTTCATACACTCAAATTCAAGGAGGTACCCTCTGCATATCATTCAAATGCATAAAAAAATGACAAGAAACGGTCATACATTCAAAGGAAATCACTTATGTGTCATTACCATACATCATAAAATAATACTGAACATGAAGAATGACATATTGTATGAGATTATATAAATAAGATCTAATACAATAAATAAAAAATGGGAGGAGATTCTTTACAAGAACACAAACACAATAGAAGAATTACAGATTGGAAATTTAAACACAGGGGATGAATCTCTGTCTACATGTTGCATTTATCAACTAACTGTGCTCAAGTTTTTTGGTCAAAAACTTTGGTTATAAGAAAATATTCAATTCCCCAAAGTTTCGAACTTGATAATGGGTGCATGCTTTTCTTTTTATCCTTCTCGCTCATGTCCTAAAACTGTTTCTTGAAACTACTTCCCACTTCTTGATTTTTTTTTCAAACTTCTTGATTCTTGAGCGATTTTCGTTCTGGTAAAATTTGGTTTACCTTCACCTGGGTGAAATTCTGTTATAGATAGATTGTGGGACAATTGGAGATCTACAGTCAAAATATCCATCGATCTTCATCCCAGAAGAATCCCTGCAATCATTTTCTTGTTTGGATGGAAACTCAAAATCATAACTGCAAAGATCACACAACTTAGCAACCATTGGATCTATCTTTGGCAGGCGATCCCAACCATTGATCAGAGGATCATATATCAGAGTGATAAGGGGTAAGGTCCAAACATAGGCTCCCATGAAAGAAGCTTCGAGAGTCATGGAAGATAAAATCAAACCTAGACCATCGATCTGGAATTTAATCCAATGCTATCCATTTATCGATCTTGACTGAAAACCAACATTCCCTAAGGCTACGATGGCACCAAGATGAAATTATATGGGTCCCAAGAATGACGTGGAAGCTTGGTATTGATTTGACAAGTGTAATGTTGGAGGTGACTTCATGCATACGTCATCGGGGACATGTTTCCATTTATCGTTACTTCATGAAGGAGAGAAACTGCAATGGATCCTAGGCCATTGGTCTCACTCTACTTTACTAAATATTGACCCTCATTCAGAGGTGCGCCCATCGGATCTATCTATATCCAAGACCCGTGAGGAATGTCGATGAAATAAATCTGATGACCGTAGATCTGGAGCTATGGATAAGATCATTTCTGGACCGTTGATCAGAGATGCAATAAGATGAGATCTGGGACGTTGATCGGGGTGTTGGAGATAGATTGAGAACCATTGATATTGTCGCAACCCAAGATAAAAAATAGGCTAATGAATGAATAATATTATGTTGACCTCACCCTATACACGTGGCACCTTCTTGTTGGTATGCGTTGGTTCATGATGTGGCGGATTGGTAAGACACGTGTCACCCATATTTGAGACATTTACCTATGCATCCAGTGGGTTCCACCTGTCCATGTGGTAGTCGTTGATTGACTCTGACAGTGCTTTGCTGGAAGGATAACGTGACACTTGGATGGGAGGCTTTGATACCTGGGAGAAGATCAAGACTATTGATTGGTCCTACTTGAAAATGTTCGAGATCAGATCTAGAACGTCCATCGCTAGTGCCTCTTTAGAGTGTTACATGACTAGTTTCGAACGAGACTTCAAAGAGAGAATTGTGAATTACATCTCGACCATCCATCAGAGATTTGAGGACGAATAAGATACGTTGATCTAGCATGGTTGAAAAAAAAAATTGAATAAGATAAAAATCTTCATGTTGACGCCAGCCCGAACATGTGGTGACTTTCTATTGGCCCGCGGTGGTACTGACGTGGTTGGGGAGCAGGACACGTGTCACCTTAATTTGCGATTTTTACCTATGCATGTGGTGGGTTTCCCATGTCCACGTGGAAATATCTAGTTGGATCTGATAATTCTCTTCTCGCAAGATGACATAACCCCTAGTTGAGACAATCTTGAGATCAAATATTAGATATAGACCGTTGATTGGTCCAACTCGAATGAGGTTCGAGTAGATCTGGACCGTCCATGGGAGGAGCTTCTTCAGAGTGCTTGAGGCTTGGATTTGAATGTGACTTCGAAAAGAGAATTGTGAAGTAAATGTCGATCGTTTATCAGAGGAACATGAGATCAAATGAGATCTATTAATCTTGTCGTGGTCGAAAATAGAAACTGACTAAGGAAAAACTCGTCATTTTGATCTCATATTTTACAAGTGGCACCTCCTCACTTGATTCGTGTTGGCGCTGATGTGGCAGGGGAGCAAAACATGTCTCGCCCATTTTTTATATGCTTCAAGGTGACTTTGGTGGGTTCCACTTATCCATGCAACAACTCCAGATTGGTTATGACAGTGCCCTATTGGCATGCCATGCTGGCATCTCCTCTGCATTTCACCAATGATGACATCGTCGTTGACACTGTGAAAACTTGCGTCGGGGGTTTCTCTTTGAATTTTCCTAATGATGATCCTCGACCTGATCCCTGTCATTGAACTGTCACTGGAGTGAGGAGAGTTGTTTATCTGGGTGACCCAAAATCCAAGATCAGCTAAGGTACGAATAATATTATTTTGATGACATCTTGGCACTTAGCAGATTTATTTTGGCCCACGATGGCACTAATGTGGCAATGGAGAAGGACACATGTCACCTGTATTTGTGGTTTTTACCCATGCATGAGACGGGTTCCCCATGTCCATGTGGCAGACTCTAGTTGGATCTGATAGTGCTATGTTGGCATTCTTCTTTAGCTCTATGTGTTAATTAATGTGGTGGGGAAAATCATCATTGGCGATAAGGAAATAAAATGCGTTGTGGTGAACATGTATTTCACCGATGACGACATCGACGTCAACGATTAATGGGTGCTCACCCTTGGTCCCTAGACTATGGTCATGTGATAAGCCTCTTTTCCCTGGATGCTCAAACTCGTTTTGGGCACGATAATCCCTTTTTGAATTGCAACAAGTTCCTTTTGGACTGGGACAAGCCCCGAGGGATTAATTTTTCCTTATGCGCACAAGGGCATGGATCTTCTTTCTATTTCTTAATTCTTCCTTAGGTAAATTCGACTCTAAGCTGCGCAGAAGCTCCTGAAGCTCGACTTTATGCTGTTAACTTGTTTGATCTCAACCTTATAACTTCAATCATCCTTCATTTAATTCTGAGAACAAATACAATACAAACATGGTGGAAGACTCTATTGCCACAATTAGGGATGAATGTGTTTTAAGTTTCATGGGAGTTATTTGAGGAGATTTTAAGAGAACACTACCTTTCTAAATAACCTATTGAAAGACAATTGAATGAATTTATCTCACTAAGACATGGTAACATATCAATGTCTAAGTATGGGGATAGGTTCATGGAACTATTGATATATGCACCACATTTAAAAACTAAAAAGGTGTGGGTCAACAAGTTTGTGTATGGGATGAACTATAACATTAGAGCCAAGGTGAGGATATTGATGTTTTGTACCTTGCATGAGGAAGTTCATAGGGATATCATAATTGAGGAGGAAATTTTTGGTGGTGATTAGTTTAGACCATTGAGACCTCTAGGTTCAAGAGGGTAGAGACTGACACCATAGTTACATCGAGACTTATATCAATATGCAAAGATGTGCCAAGGGGACCAATGGTAAGCTCACAGGGACAACCAATAGGGAAAAAAATACCACAATACCGACCATTGATGTATTAGACTCAACCAACACAACAATACAACATAGCATTAGACCTATGTTTTCTCAATTGGGTAGTCAAATTCAACCTCCTAAGAGGGGGTGTTGGATATGTGGAGGACCACATTTTCAAAGAGAGTGTTTTTGAGCACATAGAAGAGCTAACCGAGAATGGATTCAAATAACTGTTGGTGATCTAGGTAATACCCATAAGATTCATGCAATGGTGAAAAAATGCTAGGTCTAACATTAATCCACAGTGTTGAAGACATCATGTAAGATTAACAATCTCAAATTTCCAATATTAATAGATCCATGGGGAACATAAAGTTTTATTTCTCATAATGCATTGTCAAAATTAAAAATAAAAGCGATAGATAAAGAATATTTTAACCAAGTAGAGATGTCTTCGGGAGTGAAATAGGAAGTAGGTCATTTGGTTAAATATTGTGAAGTTGATTTAAATGTATGTGTATCCCAAGTACCTTTGTATTCAACTATTTTGGGATATTATGATCATATAGTAATATGAATGGACTGGTTAGAGAGTCACAAAGCAATATTAGATTGTAAGAATAAGAAGATTTATTTTGTAGATAATGAAGGTCATAAAAGAATTTTAGTTGGGAAAAATAGAGCAGTGTCATTAAGGGTTGTTTCAACAATACACCTAAAGAGGAGTATGAGAAAATGATGTAAAATATGTGTTGTAATATCTATAAATTAGAAGGAGGATTCAATGAATTTAGAATAATATCCAATATTGTCAGAGTTTTCAGATGTATTTCTAGAGGAATTGCCTAGATTACCGCCTAAAAGAGAATTAGAGTTCACAATTGAACTTAAGCTAGGAACAAAATATATCACAAAGGCTTTTTACTTCATAACAATGCCATAATTGCGAGATTCACTGATGTAATTATAAAAAACTTCTAGATTTGGTATTTATACGACTAAGTGTATCACCATGGGGAACACTAGTGATATTTGTAAAGAAGAAAAATGGATCATGGAGACTCTGTATTGGCTATCTACAATTAAACAAAACAACAATAAAGAATCAATATCCCTTACCTAGACTTGATGATTTATTCGATAAGATGAAAGGAGTGATAATATTTTATAAGATAAATTTAAGATTGAAATATCATCAACTGAGAATAAAGGAAGAAAATATTCCTAAAATTGCATTCAAGATGAGAATTTGACATTATGAATTCATTGTATTACCCTTTGGATTAACAAATGCACCAAGAGTGTTCATGAGTTTAATGAATGGAGTATTTCGAGAGTACCTTGATAAGTTTGTGCAAGTATTTTTGTATGCCATTTTTTATATATTCATGTACATTGGAAGAGAATGAAATTGTTTTACGACAAGTGTTACAATGTCTTAGAGAGAATAAATCATATGGAAAACTTTTTAAATGCTTGTTTTATGAGTTAAAAATTAAATTCTTAGGACATATCATCTCAAGAGAAGGAATCATAGTAGAAGCAATCACGTAATGGCCGATTCCCGCTAATGTACATGAAGTACATAGATTTATGGGTTTGACATGATAGTATCAAAGGTTTTTTGAATGATTTTCAAAGATTGCAAATCCTATTACAGAACCACATAACAAAAATAAGAAATTTATATGGACAGAACAAAGTGAGTAAGCATTTCAAAAATTGAAAGAGTTGTTGATGATGGATCCTATTTTGAAAGTACGAGATATGGATCAATATTTTTTGGTATGTATATATGCATAAAATGAAGGATTAAGTGCATTATTAATGAAATACAGTAGGGTAATTGTCTATGCTTGAAGGAAACTTCGACCTCATGAATAAAATTGTGCAATGCATGATTTGAAACTTGTGGTGACAGTGCATGCATTAAGAATTTAGAGGCATTATCTACTTGGAAGGAAATTTGAGTTAAAGACATATCATCATGGACTTCAACACATATTTATATAAAAATTTGAATGCTAGATAGAGAAGATGGTCAAAATTACTAAGAAAATATGATTTTAACATATCATACATTAAACGAATAATCAATAGAATGCTAGAATGTTGGATGCTTTAAGGTGCAGGCCACATGTTTTCTCAATTTTACCATTATAGATGAATTTGAGAGAAAATATTTTTAACTTGGAATTAGAATATAAATGATACAAAGAAATCACATTAGAGTTAGAGAATGAAGTAATGAGAATTCCAAATTAAGAAGGATATGCCTTGGATGATGATGGCTTACTATGATTTTATGGAAGGATATATATACCATTGAATGATGAAATTAACAATTTGATATTAATAGAAGCTCATAGAGAAATGTACATGGCTTATCCAAGAGTCAAAAAGATGAATGTGGATATTAAATAGTTATTGTTTTGGAAAGGAATGGATGATATAGTTAATTTTGTAGCTAGATGTCACGAGTGTCAACATGTGAAGGATGAACATTGACATCTGACAAGATACATGGGAAGTGATTTCGATGGATTTCATTGCTGGATTATCGATGCGTCGATGAGACATGATTTGATATTTGTAGTAGTAGACACTCTAACCGAGAGTGCACATTTTATTTCAGGAAGACTACTTATCAAAAACCAAATATTGTGAGGGTGTTCATAAACGACATAATAAGGTTACATGGAATTTCATAAAATGTAATCTATGATAGAAGATCAATATTTATAGGAAGGTTTTGGATGAGTTCCAAGAAGCATTGGGAACGAAAATTAATTTCAGTATAGCATATCACCCAGAGAATGATGGATAGACCAAAATAATAAATCATATATTAAAATACATGTGAATGTATGTGATGGACCGACAAAAGTGTCGAGAAGAATATTTAATGCTAGTTGAATTTACATATAATAATAGTTACCAAAGTTTGATTAAGATGACACCACTCTAATTCTTATATGGAAGATTGTGTAGAACACCTCGAAGTTGGGATAAACTAGAGGATAGAGTCCTGGTTGGACTAGAATTAATCCAAGAAATGAAGGAACAAATGAATCATCAAAGGAAGATTAAAAGAAGTGCAAAACATATAGAAAATTTATGCAGATGCACATAGATTTAATAGAAATTACGAATTTGGGGATAAGGTATTTTTGTGGGTGAGACTGTAAAATAGCTCGAATCTCACAAAAGTGTTGAAGCCTGTAGGATACATTTATGTGTTGATTCAACATTCTATGTCTTATTTTCACCATCTATGAATTTTGATAAACCATATATATATATAAAAGGCATAGTCTACGATTTAAATTTTTTATGTAGATCTCGTGGAATTAATTATTTTGAGTATACCCAAATTAAATTGCACATATAGACAACAAAAGATAATAGTGTGTACATGTATGGATAATTGCAATTACACTGGTAAAATGGTTGCAGGAAACCTATCACTTGTATTATATTATTTAGGCATTGTAGAAACATTCGACTTTTTGAACTTTTTCATTGGAATCTCACAAAACAGATCTTGGTGAAATCACCATTTTTTGTTGTTTAAAATGCATTTTTGAAAGCATCAATGGATTCAACACCCTGAAAAACCCTCAAGGAACTCTAATTATACATATTCAATCACTCAAATATGGAGTTCCAACAATTTTTGACCAGACTTCAAGAAAAGTTGATCAGAAAATATGCCCATAAAAACTCCAAAAAATCAAACATTTAGACTACTCTTATTTTTTTAATGTACATATGTGTGGATATGCCAAGCAAATCAAAGCTAGCATAGTGATCGACTGATAAACCAAAGGCCATCAGATTGTTGTATATTACTTCAACAAGAATCAAACGAAATAGTTGGGCGATTTCGTGGTATGGATTAGATGAAAACTTGTAGGTTGGGATTTATGGAAACAACCTCACGATTGGTTATGTTCTATACCCGTGATTGTAAAAATTCGACAGACCCATGGCTTTCTTTGTAAATGTCTTTACTATGTTAGAATTAAAGACATAGTAAATGGAATGTATCACAAGCATTTTATTCCGGTGATAACTTGACTCAAATTTTGTGTTGTTTCATTCCGGTGATAACTCGACTCTTTTATGTGTGAATAGTCGGTGGTCTATAGTACCTTTGAATCCAATTTAAACATACAAGTGGAACAACAACCTTGGTAAATTGGGGTAGACATTTATTAAACAAGAGTTGAATTATTTAATGATTTAAGTCCTACAATGTTGCCACTCAGTGTACCCCAAAATTTAACTTTGTTCAATAAGTGTACACCACTGGATATCTAAGAGTATTGCTTGCATTATTATGCAGACTTGAATTTATGATAATGTTCATTGTAAATAATAATTAGTTTAAGCTTAAATATGGTATTATGGCAAATGGAGAATGTTCACAACTTACAACACTGGCATTTGATGGTTAAAATGAATGTAGCTTTAATTGTTAAATGAAATTATTGATGTAAATATTTAATGGTTAAAATGAATGAAGTTTAAATCTTTAAATAAAACTATTGTTGTAATTAGTCTATGTTATGTAATTTGTAATGCAAACCTTGTAGAAATAAATTGAAGGTTTATAATAATGCAATAGGTGCAAATAAAATCAATGTTTAGTTAAGAATACGATTAAGGTAATCATGTATTAACCATGTCAAAATTATGACACATCTTTAAGCTTAAGCTGTTGAAAACTCTTGGATTTATTAAATAATGTAAGATAACAAAACCAATCAAGAATATGCTATAGCTTTTAATAGTTAAACTCAATATTAATCTACAAGTTGGTCATCTATCCTAAGATCATCATCATTATGGAAGTTGTATAGGTATATCGCAACCACTTGGATTTAGTAATAAAAGCTATCATGATTAATAAACACTTGGTTTAATAAAAACAATTATTGTGTTTAATGAGTGTGAATACACACACACACACACACACACACACACACACACATGTTGGACACACCAACCACACTAAGAGGGGGCGGTGAATCAGTGTAGGGATCTTTTTAAACTTTCCTTCACAAAACTCCTTAGTTAACAATCAACATTTACTCATCACTTATTACTATCATTTATAACTAGTTAAATGTGAATATATATTAGCAACATGTAACAACAACGTATATCATCAATATGTCATCACCACAAGGAACACAAAGAACACAAGATGTGTGTACAATTTCTTTTTTATTGTGAACTACAATCCTTGGGTTATCAACAAAAACTGAATAGAATTACAACTCCACAAGAGCACCAACTTTGTAATGAAAGACTCAGTTTACACAACCCAACACCAACTGAGAAGAGGATTCAATCCTCAACAGATACCAATATGTCAATAGGTACGTGACTTGTCGGTAGTGCAACACGTGTATGTACGTGCCCTACCAGTAGTACAACTCGCCTATGTACGCGTCCTATCTATACGACATCCTGCGTGTTCCTTCTGAACAATTAGGGTTTTATTTCCATGAAAAACTCAGATCTTCTACAACCTTCAATCACATCCACTTATGTCTTTCATTGTCCAATATGTACCATAACCAATCTCAACACATCTATGTTGTCTAACAACTTACTCATGCTCCTCAACCACACAATATGAATGCTACTCAATCATGTATAAGAAACCAGTATACTATGGAAACCATATCAGTACTGAAACATAAGAGTGTTGTTCACTCTATCAATCAACCAACATAACCATATCACAACAACCATACAAGGAATTCCTTAAGCATTCACCATACAAGAAGCAAGAGTATCCATCAAGACAACTATGTAACCATAYCGAAATTTCTATGGCATATCTGAGCCCATATAATGTAGATCTGGAACTTGCTTCATCCTTCAAGAGCTTGGCACCAGCTCACACTCAAGTCTTCACGACTTCCTTCAACTGTACGCGCTTTGACCTCCTTCAACCCGCGTGTGTACGTGCCCTACCTCATTGTAGCCTGCGTATGTACGTGCTCTATCCCACTGTTGCTCGTGTACTCCTTAAAAAACTAGGGTTTATGAAATTCTGAAACTTTCACCATCAAGATCTCATACTTACGGAAACTTTGATGCATCCATGAGATCCTCCAGTCAATCTCTCTCTCAGAATAAATCTTCAATGTATGCTTAAGAGATGTTTTTACAAGAGACCCTTGCCTCTTATTTATACTCTCCAAGTAGCTTCCTTAGAAGCATCTTCTAGGCCACTTTGTCCACATAGTCACCTCTGTCCAACTTTGTTTAATTTTCCACTTGTCCATGTATCCAATAGCCACTTGACCACTTAATCCACTTCCCTCATTTTAGGGTTAATCCTTTTATAACCACTTTCCATAATTAGAAAGTTCTCCATTTGTTTTATTATTTAAATAATCCTCTTTGACTTTATCACCTTACTTTATTATTTAAGTAATTTCTTCTTTGTAAGAACTTTGACTTCTTTGACCTTTTAGGGCTTCTAGCCAACATATTATGGTCCTCCAACTTCGTAAGGCCATAACTCTCAAACCGTGAGGAGTCCACATATCACCGGAAATGACATGACAAACACTATCCATATAGGATAGTTTCACTAACAATTTCACTATTCTTCATCTCATTATTCCACAATTAAGAATGGGTTCTCTAACCATACTTCTAGGATAAATCAACCGCAAAGCATCTTCCCGTGATGGATTTCACCATAAGGGGACCACTTTGGAGTTCATCCATTTGTACTCCTTATCAACTATGACAAGACAATAATGAATAATCTTTACATCAATCCAACTTGGAATAACCCATGAACGTTCAATACATTAATGCATCAATCCATCTTCATCTATGCATCATATATCATTGAAACCACATCGATCCATCTTTATTTATGCATCATATATCAATGACTTCACTTGACTTCAATCCATTGACAATAATGACAATACATACTTCATCAATATACTATGACAAGACATTGTTCCTTTGACATTAATGACAACATGATCCAACAACACACTTATCTTGAGAGGGGGGTGAATCAATATAAGATTTTTATTTTATTTTTCAAACATTCACCAACCATAAGAAAACAATCACATATGAGTTCTATTAATTGTAGAACATGGAACACAAGATTTACATGGAAACCATTTTGGGATAAAACCACAAAACGTCTCTTTATAATTCTTTGTAGGCACCAACCTACTATTACAAATATTTGTAGACATTAAAAAACTGGAGACACCAATCCCCACTGCATTTAGGAATATGCAAATCTTGGTAGGCACCAACCTACTCTTAAAGATATTCATAGACACCAATCCCCACTGCTAAGCACCAACTTAGAAAGAGACACCAACCTCTTTGTTTGAGTGGAACCAACATAATATTATAAATCTTCATAGACACCAATATATTGGAGACACCAATTCCCACCGCTAAGAACCAACTTAGCAAGAGACACCAATGTCTTTGGGTGAGTTGCACAAACCTTCACCGAATCTGCTTGCCACTGATTCCTTCACTAGGTCTACTTGTTGCTTCTGCCTTCACTGGGTCTACGCACTACTTCTTCCTTCACTAAGTCTGTTCATTACTTCTGTCTTTACCAGGTCTGACCAAAATTTGAATTTTTAAATGGTAACTTTCCCAAAGCTTGTTGTTTTCAGCCTCTTCCTAAGAACAAACTTTTACATCATGCAACGTATCCAATTTTGCAAATATGATTATGAAATTTTTACATGAGGTACTTCTATATGTCTCCTCTATTATATAAAAAATTCTTAGTTTGAAGAGTCCCGGAAAAAAAATTAGATTGAAAATTCCAAACCAACTTGTTTAAAAATGATCTAAGGACCATTCAGAAACCCTAACTTCCACAGAGAATATCTCAAAAAGTAAAATGAACCAACATTTTAAAGTTTTATCTACAGTACTTCTGTATGTCTCCTCTATTCTGCAAAAAAAATCATAGTCTGAAGAGTCCCAAAAAATAAGTTATAGTGAAAATGACAAATTGACCTGTTTGAAATGGATTTCAGGATCATTCAGGAACCCTAACTTCCACATAGAATATTTCAGAAACTATAGAGAACCAACATCTAATATTTTTACTTGAGGTACTTATGCATGTCTCCCTTGTTCTGTAACAATTGCACTATCTAAAGAGTCCCAAAAAATAAGTTATAGTGAAAATTCCAAACTGACCTATTTGAAATTGATTTCAGGAGCATCGAGGAACCCCAACTTCCATAGGGAATATCTATAAAAGTATAGAAAAAAAACATATGGAATTTTAATCACATGTACCTATATAAATCGCCTCCATCTCTGCAAAATTTCAAGGTCCGAAACATCTTAGAAAATAATTTATAGCGAAAGTGCCAAGATGACCTGTTTGAAATTGATTTTAAGAGCATTTCGAAAACCTAACTTTCACAGGGCTTATATCCAAAAGTGTAGAGAAACTTCATTTGAAATTTTTACCACATGTACCCAGATATCTCTCATGTGTCGCTGCAAATTTTTGAAATCTAAAATGTCCCAGAAAAAAGTTATCGTGAAATGACAAGATGACCTGAAACTGATTTCACAACTCATCCCTTTTGGAATGATATTCAATCTTTTCTCATCCACTTCTTCAAATATTACTACATCTTGCACCCACACACTTTCTGTCCATACTATCTCTTTTTATACTTTTTTCATAACCCTTCATGAAGGGACATGTCCATTAATTAAATAATTAACTCCCTTTTTTGTATTTTACTTTTCCAAATACCTCATACAAATACCATGGGAAAATACCCAAACCCATGGGTTTGAAACCACCATTTCACTTTTTACTTTTTCACATGCACTCCTTTTTTAATATAATTGTAAACCTATATACTAATCAATCTTGGAAATGTTGTGTGTATTGTAATGTCGTAATATGACATTGATGACAATAACAACATTAATCTTTGACATCAATGACAATAATTTCAATAGTCTCCCCCTTTGTCATTCATGATGATATTGCAATGAAACACAGTCCACCAGGCATAGAGATATTTCTCCCTCTGTATTCAACTCTCCCCATGTCTGCAATTCAATCCCTTTCTTTAACTCTCCCCCTTTGACATCAATGGAAAAAGGATGCTCCCCTTGAGCTTGTGTTTCTCCTTAAGCACTTAGTGATGACATGGATATTACTTCCAATTTTTGTTTGAGATATTTAAATGTCTCTTTGGGAAGGGTTTTTGTGAAAATATCCGCAATTTGTTCTTTGGTGACAATATATTCCAAATTGACATTTTGTTCTGCTACTTATTCTGTTAAGAAGTGATAATTGATTGGTATATGCTTTGTTTTTTAGTGCATAACAAGATTCTTTAAAATATTTATTGCACTTGTGTTGTCACAAATTATTTATATTGGATGATCATATTCTACCTTAATATATTTCAATGTTTGTTTCATCCAAAGAACTTGTGTGCAACATGATGCAATGCTATATACTCAACATTTGTCATGGACAGAGAAACCAAAGATTGCTTCTTTCTCAACCAAGACACTATACTGTTGCCTAGAAATAATGATCCTCCACTTGTACTATTCCTATCATCAACACTTCCTACCCAATCCACATCTGTATATGTTGTTAAAGTAAAATATTCACCTCTTGAGTACCACAAGAAGAAATCCAAGGTTCCCTTTAGATCTCTGAATATTATTTTCACTGCAGGTTGCCCATGAGTTTATTTTGGTGCAGCTTGAAACTATGCAACCAATCCTACTGATTGCATAATGTCTGATCTTGATGCCATCAAATGTAATAGGTTACCAATCATTGACCTATACAATGTTTGATTTTCTTCTGGAGATTCATCATCTTTTCTCAATTTACAACATGTGACAATGGGTGTGTTGACTGGTGCACAATCTTCCATTATAAACTTCTTCAACATTTCCTTCATATACTTGGTTTATGAAATGAATATGCCTTTCTTGAATTGAGAAATTTGTAAACAAAGAAAGAATGATAATTCACCAAGCATAAACATCTCAAATTTCTTTTGCATTTCTATTGAAAAATCTTGGTACATTTTGTTCATACTTCCTCCAAAAATGATGTCATCTACATAAACTACAACAATCAACTGATTTTCTCCTACTGTCTTGATGTAAAGATTACTATCAACAATTCCTCTTTTAAGGCCTTGTTGTTGTAGATATCTGTCAAGCTTTGAATACTAGGTTTTGGGAGTTTGTTTTAGCCCATAGAGTACTTTCTTCAATTTGCATACATGATCCTTTTTTTTTCTTTTTCTTTTCTGATAATAGGAATCCTTTTGTCTATTAAATTTGTACTTCTTCCTCTAAATTGTCATTGAGAAAGGTAGTTTTGACATCCATTTTATAGACGTTGAAGTTCTTGAAACACACAAATGCCAAAAACATTATGATAGCTTCTAGTCTTGCAATGAGGGAAAAGGTTTATTCAGAATCAATACCTTCAACTTGAGCATAGTCTTTACAAATCAATTTTTCTTTATTTCTTATTAATTGTCCATATTCATTCAACTTGTTCCTAAAAACCCACTTGGTGCCAATCGCATTTTTATATTTTGGTCTTGGAACAAGTTCGAATGTCTCATTCTTCTCAATTTGATTAAGGTCTTCTTCCATGGCATCAATCCAATGCTTGTCTTCGATAGCTTATGTAAATTTCTTGGGCTCTATATTATATAGAAAAGAGAAGTTTGCATGTTTTGGTGTACTTGATAGTCTTCTTCTAGTTTGAAGTCCCATATCTTTATCACTAAAAATTAAATTTTCTAAATGATTCTTTTAGACAAATCTAGATGGTGTTTTTGTATCTTGACGTTCTGATTCTTCTTCTTCATTTTCTTCTCATTCTTCTCTTTCTTATTCTTCTTTTCACCTTGGATCCTCTGTTTGAACATGTTCTTTCACCTTCTGATGCTTTGCTTCATCCACTTTCACATTGGCACTCTCTAAAAAAATTCCCAATGATTTATTGTAACATTGATAAGCCTTGCTTCTTGACGAATAACCCAAAAAGATGCCTTCATCAACTATGGAGTCAAATTTGTCCAAGTCCTCGTCATATCTCTTTATGTATCACTTTCTTCCTAAAAATTCAAGTATTTAACTATTGATGGTCTACCCTTCCATAATTCATAAGGTGTTTTGTTGTTGTTGACTTTGATTTTCCCTCTATTCAGAATGTAGACTGCGGTGTTTATTGCTTCTCTCCAAAACTTGTCTGATAGATTAGCTTCATTCAACATATTTTATCCATCTCTTGGACGGTTCGATTCTTCCTTTCTACCACTCCATTATGTTGTGGAGTTCTTGTAGCTGAAAAATTGTCTCTTTATTCCATGAAGCTCACAAAATTATTCAAATACATTTGAGATAAATGCACCTCCTCTGTTTGATCTCAAGCACTTGATTTTCAAATCAATTTCATTTTCAACCAAGGATTTGAATGCTTTAACCTTCTCAAATGTTTCATATTTTTCGTTTAGAAATGTAACCGATACCATTCTAGAGTAGTCATCAATGAGAAACATGAAGTAATATCCTTAATTTCTGTAACGTCCCTGACCATCAACCCACTTGCCGAGCAACGCTACTACGAGGAAACATTCTCATACTTATATAGTATGCATTTAAATGAAGTTAAATGGATTAAAAAAGTAAACACATAATTATTGCTAACATACAAAATTAATGGAATCAACAATAAATATCATCATAGTGGAATACATGATAATATTGTAAGCATCACAGACAAGCATTTCAATTGAAATTAAACACATGCATATACTTATCTTTGAAACTGTAGTAACTCCACCAACCACGTGCAGACTTTCCACAAACCTCCCAGCCTTAGACCTCATTGCTCATCACTCTCAACAGTGGGTCACCCCTGAGATGGGACTAAGCTCCACCCAAGGTAAGGGAATCCTAGACTAGGCTGAGATTATAGGAAAACTGCATAGAGAAATCGAAAGGATTCTCCCCAAGAGCCTTCTTATGCCCACTACTCACAGACTCTCATTCCCCACATGTATGTTCCGCCTGGGAGTATACACCTTCACAAGAACATTCCATTGGTGCTTCACTTCCCCTCTAGGCCTCAGTAATAGGACGGATCAGGAATTCTCAGAGCTTCGTAGCTGGTGCGTGAATCTCTCTGGAAGAAACCCACTCCCCAATAGACTCCCTCACATGGAGAGAGTTTCTCACAGGCCTGACAACCTATCTCTTCTACCACGGGCTTGACAACCCGGTTCTTCCACCAGTTCCCAATTCAATTCCCGCAAGTTCAATATAACAACAACAACTTCAACGTTTGGTCAACTCACATGTGACAGCAACAACAACAACTTTTGGCTAACTCACAGGTGACAACAGCAACAGGAAAATGGGGTGTGTAAACAGGAAATGACAAGAGGCCACTAAAACACAACATGATTTAGGTAACATCCTTTTGCAAGATGTGTGGCAAGAAATTCATGCAGAGGTTGAACACAGACTCAACAGTTCGAACAGAGGTGTATCAGTTTCTCAAGCAAACATCACAGGTTTCGATTTTCAGAGCTGCATGAGGCTTACAGAACTCAGACGCAAAGATACCTCGGTTCAGATAGCAGACGACAGAATGGAGAACCAACCCCCATCTCAGCTCAATTCTTCAGTTAAATTGCATGTGCTTGGGCCGACACATGTCTCCCATGAGGCTGCATGCGCTCCATCAACATGTGTTCCCTCTTTCACATGTTCCCCCTTCCAAGAACTTAGGATAAAGACATACCTTTCACATAAATTTTGGAATAATAGTAAATTATTATTCCTAAGGACTTAAGCCCCTAAGCTTAGCCCCTAGGTTCAACACTTAGCCTCTCTTTCCAACCCTTCAACCCCTTTCTCCCTTACCCGATTTGTGGAAGCTTAGTCCCCCATCACTATTTCTTCGTGGTCGGTCTGCACGCAACGATGTTTAATATTTATTAATGTTCTTCATATTACATATAAAAAAACAGGCTCCTGGCCTTTGACACTTAGGCTCTTCGGCCTAATAAACACATAATCCCACCATCTTATCAATACTTGGCTCACCAACCTACAAAACATGATTTACAATTAATAAACATGATTACAATAGGGCTCGTCCTTAGGGATATTACAATCCCCTGTCCTTATTTTTGCACTGTCCTCAATGCAACTTTTACACATCATCAACAAGATTTCCAAAATCTTCAAAAAGATGCGGATATTCTGCCCGCATAACATCTTCATGTTCCCAAGTTGCGTCCTCAGGACCGTACCAGGTCCATTGGACCTTTACAAGCCCTATGGCTCGATTCCGAACCTGTTTGTTTTTCTGATCCAATATGCGCACATGATGCACTTGTAGGACACCTTATTGTTCCACCTGAATCACATTCCAATCAATTACATGGTTAGCATCAGGTATATGTTTCTTAAGCAATGAAACGTGAAACACATTATGTACATTCATGGATGCAGGTAATGCAAGCATATATGCAACTGGCCCAATCCTTTCTAGGATTTCAAATGGCCCACAAAATCTGGCTGCCAACTTGGTGCAGTTTCCAGCTTCAGGGAACTTCTATTGGCTTTTACTTTTAGGAAAACATGATCACCCACTTTAAACTCTTTGTGTATTATGTTCTTATCAACATAATTTTTCTGCCTGTCTTGGGCAACCTTTAAATTCTGCTTAATTTTTAGCATTTGTTCTTCCATTTCCTTGAGCAAATATGGCTCAACTACTGCCCTATCAGCTAGATTATCCCATCTTACTGGAGTATTTCATTTTCTTCCATAAAGTGCTTCAAATGGGCTCATCTTCAACGATGCTTGATACCCATTGTTGTAAGCGAATTCTACCAAATGCAGGTAGTCTTCCCATTTCGATGGTTTGTCCATCACATACATCCTTAGCGTGTCTTCTATTACTCTATTCACCCTCTCTGTCTGTCCATCAGACTCAGGATGATAAGTCGTGCTAAAGTTCATATTCATTCTGAATCCTTTGAACAACCACTTCCAGAAATTTGAGGTAAATTTCGGGTCTCTGTTAGACACAATTGTCTTAGGGATTCCGTGCAATTGCATGATTTCCTTCATAAATATGTCGACAACATCTACTACCTTGTGAGTAGTCTTTAATGGAATGAAATGAAATGAGCATCTTTCCTAAGCTTGTCCACCACCACCATAATTGAATCATGATGCTTGTCTATTCTAGGAAACCCTGTGATGAAGTCCATTGTCACCACTTACCACTTCCACTCAGGAATGGGTAAAGGTTGCAGTAACCCTGCTGGGTGCCTATGCTCATCCTTAACCTTCTGGCACTCCATACATTTGGTGATGTATCTAGCAATCTCTTTCTTCATACCTGGCCAAAAGTAACGATTCTTGACTACTGCCACGGTTTTCTGATATCCAGGGTGCCCTGCATAAGGCACATTATGCATTTCATGCAAAAATATACGTTTCAAGTCCTGGACATTAGGTACATAAATTCTGTTTTTGTACAGAAGTGTTCTGTCAGTTTCCAATTTAAAATTTTCCACTTTCTGTGGCATCTCACCTTGTTGTAGCTTTGCTACTCGCTCCATGTACTGCAAATATGCATTTGTAGCTTCCAAAATTCTTCCCTTTATATCAGTTCGATACGTTCTAATGGTTGTAGCATGTAATTCATGTACTCTCCTATTGAGTGCATCAACCACTTTATTCTCCTTCCCTTTGATATGCTTGATATCAAAATCGTACTCACATAGAAAATCCAACCACCTACTTTGCCTAGCATTTAAGGTTGGCTGATCAAACAAATATTTCAGACCGTTGTGGTCTGTTCTTAGTTCGAACCTTTTTCCCATGAGGTAATGCCTCCATTTATGTAGAGCGTGTACTATGGCTTCCAACTCCAAGTCATGAGTTGCATAGTTCCTTTTGTGTTCTTTCAACTTTTTAGATTCATAACAAATTACAAATCCATTCTGACTGAGGACCCCTCCCAGTCCTTCTTTGCACGCATTAGTGCACACCATGAAATCTTCGTTTGGATCTGAAATCCTCAAGATTGGATCACTGGTTAACAGTTGCTTCAATTGCTGGAAGCTTTTCTCACAATCCTCTGTCCATTGAAACTTCTTCTCCTTCCTTTGCAAGGAAGTGATAGGGTGATCTATCCTCAAGAACCTGCGATAAACCTTCTGTAGTAACCAACTAGACCCATAAAGGATCTGAATTCCATCATGTTCTTTTTCTTTGACCATTCTATGATGGATTCAATCTTCTAAGGATCTACAACTATCCCATCCTTCGAGATAATATGCCCCAAGTAATGGGATCTGCTCCTGATAAAACGAGCATTTTCTCAACTTGGCATATAGTTGGTGCTATMTTAGTACCCACAACACCATCCTCAGATGTTGTTGATGCTCTTTCTCCGACTTGGAATACACCAGAATGTCATCCAGGAAGACTATGACAAACTTGTCTAGATAGTCCCTGAATACACCATTCATCAGACAAATAAAAACAACARGTGCGTTCGACAACCCAAACGACACCATTGTGAACTCCTAATGACCATACCTTATTCTAAAGGCAGTCTTGYTGATATCTTCATCCTTTATCCTTACCTGGTGATATCCTGACCTGAGGTCTATCTTCRAAAATATCTTCGCATCCTTCAACTGATCGAAGAGGTCATCGATCCTTGGCAGAGGATATTTGTTCTTTACAATCACTTTGTTCAATTGTCTGAAATCGATACACAATATCAACGTTCTGTCCTTCTTCTTAACGAATAGGACTGGGGCTCCCTAAGGTGACACACTTGGGAGTATGTACCCCTTTTTCAGAATCTCTTCAAGTTGCAATTACAACTCTTTCAACTCTAGCGTACTCATTCTGTAAGGAGCTTTCAACACTGGAGCTTCTCCAGGCATCAAGTTTACAGAGAATTCAATATCTCTCTTTGGGGGTAATCTGGGTACCTCTTGAAATACATATTCAAACTCCTTTAGCACCACATGATATCCAATACTTGACACCTTATCCTTAGGTGTTTCTTCCACATGAACTGCAAATAATTGACATCCTTTTCTATAGCTTCAACTGCATTGCTGAGATTTCTCTGATAGAAATTGCTCTAGGAATTCCTTGGACTGTTTTTCGATTCTCTTCCTCATCCAGGTAAGTGAATGCCTTGTTACAACATTCCAAGATGACATGGTGCTGGTCCAACCAATTCATCCTAATTAGACAGTCATAAGACCCTAAAGGTAGAACATTCCATTCATTCTTTGTGTTCAGTCCCTTCATATCCACTGGACAAGACTTAACTAACTCAGTGACTTTTCTCTTGGTTCCTGTAGCTAGCTGCACTAACCAAGACTTTTCATGTTTGCTTCTCGACAAATGAAACCTTTCCACCACTCTAGGATCTATATAACTATGGCTAGCCCCTGAATCAATTAAAATAGTAAATGGTTGGTTGTTAATCATACCTTCTACTTTAATCATGTGTGACTGAAATTCAACTTGCTTGTTGTCCAGGGCTGCATAGATCCTTGGCATTCTACTACCCATTTCCTCCACTTTTTCATCTTGTTGAACAATATGGACATCTCTCACTTTGCCATTTTTGTAGGGACAATCTTTGTACTTATGGTTTCCTTGACAAACCCAACACTGAATGGGCATCTGTCTTGGCCTTTGTTCCCCTACTTCAGCCATTCTCATCTCTCTAAACAATGGTTGTCCTTGAGGACTATTTCTGAAAAAGGGAGGTTTGTTTCCCTTTTGCCTCTGCTCTTTCTTGAACTTTCTCTGGTCATCCCAAGTCTTCCAAAAGGTAGGATTTTCTCTTTGTTGCTCATATAAGCATTTTTCTCTTCTTAACATTTCTTCCATGGTCTTAGGGTCATCATACTGGATCTTGTCACCAATGGAAGGTGACAATCCACTCAGATACCTTTGAATCTTGACAATTTCTTCTTTGATGAACAAAACATACTTCAACAATTCCAAAAACCTACATTCATACTCATCAATGGTCATGCTTCCTAGCTTGAGTTCAAAGAACTCCTTCATCTTTCTGTCATAATATCTCTTAGTCAAATACTTCTTCTCGAAATACCACTTGAATTCCTTCCAATTTATATCTTTCTCTCTAATGTGCTGCACCTGCACAAGTTGATCCCACCACATGGATGCTTTTCCTTTCAGTTGATACATCGCAATTCTTCCTTCCACATGAGAGGAATAATTCTGTAGTTGGAAGTATTTCCTCATACCAAGCAACCACGTTTCAGCATCTTCCTCCTTCTGATGTCCTCCATCAAACATAGGAATCTTAATCTTGTTCATCTCTCCCTTCAATTCATCCACTCCAGATCTCATGTTCTTTCTGGTAGGAGATGGGCTTGAACTATTGTGTGTCATTCTCTTGGAGCGACCTTGGGAGTGATGATGGTGTCTACCCACACTCCTTGACCTTCTTCCCTTAGAAGTCTAGTGACTCCATGTTCTGATCAAGTCACTCTCCTTATCCAACTTCTTTTATATTCTCTCCAAACTCTTTAAAATTTTTATGTTGAATTCTCCTTGTTTTTCCTGAGATTTTCTGAGATTTCTGCTATCTGCTCGACACGTTTGGGAATCTTTTTGCAACCCTTCAATGATATTCCTTATGTTTCCTTCCTTATCTATATATTCTCCATGGCCATTGGAGTTCAATCCTTCAACCCCCAAATGAACATCCATTCCTTTTTCTTCGTCCTCGGAATTGGAAGCAGTCCGTTCCCTTTCTATTTCTTTTGCACTCAGTGGAAATTCTATTCGGTTTTGGTGCTTGTTGAACTTTTGCATCACAATGTGCAAACAATCGTAATTTATTAGGTCATTAATCCTTAACAAAGCCCACAACATTCATAAACAACTTGATTCAAGAAAGCATTCAGTTTCCATGAATTTCCTGAGCTCTTCTTGGCTTTGTAGTGCACTCAGGCCTTAGCCCTTTTTCTCTCAGTTTCCCAACCCACACGACCATGGTTCATGACCAAGCGCTATATCTCAAGTTTCTCTAATCAGAACTTCGGGGTTTCGGGTTTCAGGGTTTCAGGATTTCGGTCCTGGAGGCTCTCACACTAGCTTCCCTCTCCAATTCCCAACTTCCAAACTTCCGACCTTTCTAGCCACCAGGCCCACAACACCGTTGTCACCAACCACGGTGGTGACACATGGTGTACTTAAGAAGGTCCACGTTACCTCAGGTGATGCCATCTGGTCCCACTACATTTACTTTTCCTTCGGGGCCCACTGGCACGTGGCACACATCCCATGGGTCCACATCCATCCATGTGATGTCAACCCGACCCACTACTTTAGCTCTTCGGGATTTCACGATTTCAATCTTTGGGAGTTTGTGCATCAGCACATCCCACTTCTCTCGACAGTCGAACTCCCGAAATTACTCTATTCTCTTTTGCTTGATCCAACGGATGGGATATTTTTCCCAGATATACGGTGTATATCTTCTCGAGACTGCAAAGTTTCGAGTTTCGGGGGTTTGTGCCTCAGCGCACCCCGCTTTTCCTGACATCCAAACTTTCGAAAGGTTTCTCGGATATTCTCTTGGCACCTTCTTTGGATCTAATGGTCGTAAATGTTTTTCCTTTCTTTCCAAATAGATCATGCGGCTCCAACACCCCAAGTGTTGAGTGCCCTCTCTCTCTGTGGTCAAATGCCACACCGACTGCGGTTTTATTTCACCGCTACTCTCCTGAGCTTTGTACATGGCCAAGTAGCCTGTTGTCACTCAGAAACCTTCTAAGGTTCGAAATTAGTCCTCCAGACACAATTTCCTCTCGAAACCTTGGGTCCAAAGACCACTTATCCGGCCCATCTAGGCTCAGCGTTGAGACCTTGGGCTCTGATACCATATTGTAATGTCCCCAACCATCAACCCACCTATCGGGAAACGCTACTACGCGAAAACTTCTCATACTTATATAGTATGCATTTAAATGAATTTAAATGGATTAACAGAGGAAACATATAATTACTGCTAACATACAAAATTAATGGAATCAAAAGTGAATATCATTGTAGTGGAATGCATGATAATATTGCAAGCATAAAAAAAAAGCATTTCAATTGAAATTAAACACATGCATATACTTATCATTGAACCTGTAGTAACTCCACCAACCACGTGCAGAATTTCCACGAACTTCCCAGCCTTAGACGTCACTGCTCATCACTCTCAACAGTGGGTCACCCTCAAGTTGGGACTAAGCTCTACCCAAGGTAAGGGAATCCTATACTAGGCTGAGGTTACAGGAAAACTGCACAGAGTAATAAAAAAGATTCTCCCCAGGAGCCTTCTTATGCCCACTACTCACAGACTCTCATTCCCCACATGCATGTTCCGCCCGAGAGTATATACCTTCACAAGAACATTCCATCGGTGCTTTACCTCCCCTCTAGGCCTCGACAACAAGATGGATCAGGAATTCTCAAAGATTCCTAGCTGGTGTTGGACTCTCTCTGGAAGAAACCCACTCTCCAACAGACTCCCTCACCTGAAGAGAGTTGCTCACAAGCCTAGCAACTTGTCTCTTCTACCACGGGCTTGAGAACCCAGTGTTTCCACCAGTTCCCAATTCAATTCCCACAAGTTCAAGATAACAACAACAACTTCAATGTTTGGTCAGCTCACAGGTGACAAAATCAACAACATCTTTCGGCTAACTCACAGGTGACAGTAGCAACAGGAAAACGAGGTGTGTAAACAGGAAATGGAAACAGTCCACTAAAACACAACATGATTTAGGTAACACCCTTTTGCAGGATATGTGACAAGCAATTCACGCAGAGGTTGAACACAGACTCAACAGTTCGGACAAAGGTGTATCGGTTTCTCAAGAGAACATCACAGGCTTCAGTTTTTAGAGCTGTGTGAGGCTTACAGAACTCAGACATAGAGATCCCTCAGTTTAGATAGCGAACGACAAAATGGAGAACCAACCCCCATCGCAGCTCAATTCTTTAGTTAAATTGCATGTGCCTAGGCCGACACATGTCTCCCATGAGGTTTCATGTGCTCCATCAACATGCATTCCCTCTTGCACACGTTCCCCCTTCCAGGAACTTAGGATAAAGACATACCTTTCACATAACTTTTGAATAATAATAAATTATTATTCCTAAGAACTTAAGCCCCTAATCTTAGCCCCTAGGCTCAACACTTAGCCTCTCTTTCCAACCCTTCAACCCCTTTTTCCCTTACCCACCTTGTGGAAGCTTAGTCCCCCATCACTCTTTCTTCATGGTCGGTCTGCACGCAACGATGTTTAATCTTTATTAATGTTTTGCATATTACATATATAAAAACAGGCTTCTGGCCTTTGACACTTAAACACATAATCCCACCAAATTATCAATACTTGGCTCACCAGCCTACAAAACATGATTTACAATTCATAAACATGATTACAACAGGGCTTGTCCTTGGGGATATTACAATTTCCACCCTACAGGCTAGAGAGGAATCCATTAGTTGCTAGAGGAAAGAATATATATTCTTCCTAATATTTGAACCCTTTTAGAGCCCTTTTTGTCATCCTCGTGGGACACATAGTAGACAAAAAGCGAGGCCCTCGTTGGTCACTAGTGGCTCAACAAGCGAGGTACTGTGAAACTTCTAGAATTGAGGAGTTATGAGGTGATAAGCGAGGGATGAGTTGGATATTCATGGAAAAGGCCTAGGAACTCACATTGTTCGAGTCTCTAGTGGCCTCTAGAAGATCTAGAAGCCTCTCCCAAGCCTCCTCCAAGAGCTATATAAAAAATCCAAGTCTTAGGCAAGGGGGAAGGAATTGAATGGTATTGTTATGCTATCCAACTGCAGAGGTATCTATCATCACAACCATAAATCAGTGAGCCTAGCCTAACCAAGAAGATGAAAGGAGAGACAAGGAGCAAGGAATCAAAGGAGGATGTATCTTCGTCAAGTTGAGGTATGACTTGGTATATATTCTCCATGTTGTATTAATAGATCATTTTGTTTCACCCCATATGATTTTTGTTTAATTGATGGCTGTTTATATCTGATTCATTCCTTCAAAGATTTGATTAGAAGTAAGTAAGATATAGGATTCTAATCATAAATAGAAAGGTAGAATGGTTTTTCTTGTCTTTTGCATACATGAAGTGGGTTGTGTATCTTGGAGCTGGAGTTTCAGGACTGCAACAACCATGAGATACAAAGGACCACATCGGGTCAGGTATGAAAACTTCACCATTCTTTAGGATAATGATGAATTTGTGTGTTTGGATCTAGATCTAGGAAAATCATAAAGAATCTACCCCCTTTCTGTCTAGGATTACTAGGCTAATCCTAGGGACATTTTGTTGTGTATTCAATAAGATCCCTATGAGAACAAATCCTATAACAATCTCCATTCCAAACCCTTTGGAATTTGGCCAAATGCTCCACTGGGTTTCTTCATATTTGCTCCCATTGCTCACTGTCAAAAACTAGTATTAGGGCCTCTATCAGTGAGTACCACCCCATTCTTTTAAAATCATTAATATGAATTTTTTTAACAATTGGGGTTGAATTAGCTAATGACCCTCACTGGAATTTTTTTGTTCCTCCATACTATGGACCTACCCCCAAAATTTCTCTTGACTCTAAATATTTATTTCTCATGTTATGGCCAAAACAAGATTTTGGCTCCAACCTTATTATTATTAGGATTAAATATATATTTATCTTTGCTAACATGGAATCCTTGCTAAGGTGGCATGACACATGCCTATTGATGTGGCAGTAGGGTCCTACATCTCATCACCCATGTCTTCCATGTCATCTGCCTTGCCTCTTGACCTATCATGTCAAGTCTTCATGGCCCCTTAGAATTTCTCTCACTTAATTTATTAACTTTATCTATTATTATTTAATTAACTGTGAACCACATGTACCCCATCGTCCTTATCCACCACATGGCACGATCCTGATCATGGATGTGATAGGGGGGTCATGCTTTGTCCCTACAACTTATACCCAATGCATTGTCATAGGTTGATGTGATGCGTGTGGATCCCATATCTGACAACCCTTTGCTAGTGCACATGTTCCCTATGCTAAATCTCAGATCTACACCTGATATGTATTATAAGGGAATAGCATGCCATCGATTTAAAAATGGCCCATATCTTCATAACTTCTTATTGTCCATTACCACCTAGGGGACACATGTTTCCCTGATAACAATTATAGGGACTAAATGCACATTTGAAAAAACACATTGGATACCTCTGTAAAGCACCCTTACCAACTTGGTTTCCCCGACACCATGGACTCTGTCTCGTGGATGCCACCTGTGCACTTGTCTCCACCTGGAAACAAAACCTCCATGTCACCCTTCCAGTCCATGTCACCAATATGGTCCACACCATATTCTCTCTCTCTCTCTCTCTCTCT
>ML794552.1:141540-167644 GCA_009831015.1 Picea engelmannii
CTCTTTGCCTTCCTAGGCTCAATTTGGTCCCTTTAACTACCAATCCGTAATTGGGGAATTTTTCCAATTTCTGGATTTTTCCTAATTTATTACACGATCCAAACTTATAATTTCATCCATTCTCCTTTGCAACGGCCTCAATATCAACACATAATTATGTCAACACATAATCTACATCTACAAAATTTAGCACATTTTTTTTTTCCAATTATCCTCCTTGAGGAATTCTGTTAAACACTTAGTCCACAACCTATAATTTTTTCCTAATTTTAAATTGGTTCTTGGCCCATACAACCCTACTGATGTAACTAGTAGCTCTGGTTTCTATCCCATATAGTTGCATTGTTGTAACCAAATGTTCTGATACCACTTTGTAATATACCTAGTACCCTCTATCCATCATCGAGGATATAATATACTTCTAGAAACCACAAATTTTACTTCCACTAACTTAACTATATGCTTTGATACCACTTTGTGATATGCCCAACCATCTGGTTAGGCTAAATTCATCATTCTTGATATCTCTAATACCACATTCCTCATTTTCCTACTATTAATTGATAAATGCAAGCATGCATAACAAAACAACTTATGCAATCACCATTATATCATTCAAAGATACAAATTTAGAATTATACATGCAAGTGAAATATCATTCAACTCACAAATAACCAACATTAGTTCACATATTCATAGCTAAGCCATAACACTTATCTGTTGGGAATAAGTCACCAACTACTTGCAAACGAAGGACATTCCACCCAACTATAGGCTTTGTTGCACTTAATATTTCTACAACATGCCAACCTTGAGTTGAGGCTATGAATCCACAAGGACAAAGTCACTTATGGCTATTTTTAGTCCTCTCACATAGCCCACTTTTTCCAGAACTCACAAGCTGTAAAATTTCACAACAATTCCAATCCACCGGCTCTCTTTCTCATTCAAACTACACAACCCAAGGAATAGAATCCCTTTATCTACCACACAGTCCCTCAAGATATCCCACTTCCCTCTAGTTCTCCAACATAGGTTGGACATGAAATCTCTTTTCTGGGGACTCCAATAATTCTTAGTTATAGATAGTTTACAATTATGTTAATTTCCTCATGCACATGGCACACAATTTCTTCATTGGTTCATAAAAAACACTTCCCATACTTTTATTATAGCATACATGCAATCATTTGACCCACACCTAGGATTTGGGATAACATCCATACACAATGATGGGCAATCTCCCTCGCATAACCAAAATGCATGAATTATATTTGCATGATTATGATGAACCATGTTTCTTCAAAGGAGGCCCACATATCTCACTTCCCCACTAACTCCAAAGGATCGAAAGAATTAGGAAAAAATAAAGTGATGACTTAAGCTTAGGAACAAAATTACATTATTTTACTTCATCCCCCTTTCTTTCCTCTCTTATGGAATCATAACCCCCCATGTTTTTATTTTTTTTCTCTTTCATCATGTATACATTTACATTTCTATTTTGGAGATGCAACTGGAGGTATTACAATATCAAATCTCTTATGGTCTTAGAGGCAACAGTTTCCCATGGATGGTGATGAATTGTGACTCATTCATAGTAGTCATCTATGCGAAAAGAGTAGTTGATGCATATGAGCCACATCTTCAAGAAAAGAAGGGTGGTGTAACTCTCTTTATTATTTCATATGTATTCTTTCAATTACAATATGTTTTGTTGAAAAAACACATGATTTGATGGGCTTACTTATGGCACGGTTTTGTTATAAAAAAATAATAATTCAATATTCCTAAAATCCTCTAGTTCGAGGTTGTAATTATGGTATCTTTTCTTTACAATCTACCTATTTCCATTTATTTCAAACATATTTTCTCAATTCAAGCCTCTTTTCTCCACCAAATTTGCATGGATTGCTCCCTTAATCGACTACGAAGGTGCAAAAATATCCCTCTCATGTGATGCATATGCAATCATTGTTCTTGTTGGATTTGAATTCCTAGTCAATCGTGATGGTAGTAGTTAGCTTTGAGATTTCTTTCATTGAATAAATCGGCTTGTGGGAGAAAGACATTAAAAAGTTCATCTTGCTGCAATTGATAAACAAAAATGTACGAAGGAATTTTGGTGTGAACTTGTCGCATGCATATGCATGTTGTTAATACATATCGACTATATATACCTACTCTGAACATATCTCACCTGTATATTCCTACTATCAATAGATATCTACTTCCTATCATTGAATTCTTCTCCAAATCAAGAATTGATTGTAGATCCACGATTTGTGCACAAGGTCGATCTCATTTTGGCATTGGATTTGAAAGATGCGCCACCTCTGCTAGCTTAAACATTGTTCACGTGTTTGTGTTGAATTCTAGAAGTTTGAACAAACTAGGTTGGTTGAAGAAAAATCATCGTCAAAGAGGATACCTTGAAGCGTGGTAAGTATACAAAATATTGATTAAAGTGACCTTAGTGTCTTGAAAGTATTTTTTATGGAGTTATTATACCTGCCGAAGGCATAGGTATATAGCAATCGATAGTGTTTTGACCACTTATTATTTTAAGTTGATCCAATAACATTTTAGTTTTTTTAAAGGTTTTAACATAGTAAAGTGATTTTTTTATATTTTCTTAATTTTTTAAAATCATTTTTTCACATATTGGTTGTTGAAACCAATCTCTTATTGCCGGTGGAGGAAAAAGATTTGAATTTTTTCAAAGGTTTAAGATTTGAAGTTTTTCAAAGGTTTAAGATTTGCAGTTTTTCAAAGGTTTAATGTTTTTGGACGCATAAATTCCATAACCTTTTTGCGATGTGTTGGCTTGAGAGGTGTTGGTGTCTCATAGTAACAATTGGCAACCATTTCTATGTGTTCAGTGTCTAAAATAAGCTAGCGAGGAAGCCAAGTGTTTCATGCATGTCTGGTAGATGCAACTAGGATTTCAAGCTAAATTGACTTGGGCAACCTACATTCTATGCTAAAATAGTTCATTCCTCATTGTGTTCTTTCTATTCTTGCTCTCTGTAATTGAATCTTCATATAAGTAACATATAAGTAAGGAAGCTATTAAAGTGTCTTTAGCATTCAAGATGACATCGAGCGAGAGACCACCTGTTGGTTACATACCATCAACCCCAAAAGATGTCCCAGGGAAGCCACGCACAGTGGGATCCCAACTGATAGACATAGGTGCCCAGATGCTTTAGAAATTCAAGCCTATTAATCAATTTGAACAAGTATTTTCTTTCTCGATCTTCTTCTTTTAATTTCCTGGAGTGTTAGCATATTGAATTACTAGAACAGAACCAAGATCTAGATTAATACAATTTGTGTACAACATGTATGCACATGGGCAATATATGGACACGATATTACCAGACAGATCGAAACACACCACTACGTGGCCAGGGTGAACGAAGATTTCTTATAGTGTGTTGTGTATGATTCAGATACCAACAGTGCACATCTCATAGGAAAGTTGGCGAAATCCCATGATTTTTCTGAAATTTTAGATGCAGTTGATCCTCATATTAGTATGACACCATTTTGAATTCAAGCCATGGATGTTAAATTTGGGCACAAATATTTGTTGGGTTTTCAGGTGTGGAATATATCATATCAGAGCGCTTGTTTGAGGTGCTCTCTGAAGAAGAGCAGAAGCTTTGGCATTCTCACAGTTATGAGGTATGAACTTATGGTGGCTCGGTTTCATATGTCTGAATGTGTGACCCTGTGTAATATGGCACCAAAAAATACAGACTAGCATCAATCTATTTTAACCTTTAATTCTAATATGCTGAGAGATCTATTCTCTGACCCAAGATGGGGAAGAGGACAAGAAACACAAGGGGATGATCCGGTTGTGGTTGGCAAGTATGCCAACAGCTACGTTTGAGGCCTCCAGGAAACAAACGATAGCGACACCAACCGATTCAAAGTGGTCTCTTACTGTAAGCATTACACGGCCTATGAAATTGACAATTGGAAGGGCATCCAACGTTACACATTCAATGCCAATGTGACTGCACAAGACCTGGAGGACTTGTACAACCCACCATTCAAGAGTTGTGTTGTGGATGGAAATGTGGCCAACGTCATGCGCTCTTACAATCAGGTGAACGACGTCCCCACCTGCACTGATAAGTATCTACTCGCAGACACCATCAGAGGCAAATGGAACTTAAACTGATAAGCGCTTTCTCTCTCATAACTGAATTTGGGTTTCTGTAAACATATGGATTTACAAATATTATGTATTCATGTCTTAAAATTGTTGATCTATAGTTACATCGTCTCAGACCGTGACTTTGTTTCCGTATTCTACAACCAACAACACTATGGAGCAACTCCTCAAGACGCAGCTGCAGATGCTATAAACACAGGTGCATGGTGGATAATGTCCCATCTGTTTTGAATCACATGATTTCTTTTATAAAAATGAGGAATCATACTCTAATTTAATCTGATTTGGGTTTGTTGGGATTTTGGGTATCTGAAACTGGCCCTGTATGTTGGGATTTTGGGATTTTGTTCAATGTCCAATAACAAAGTTGTGAGCCTTTACTATTAAAATTATATAAACTGAAGCAGGTCTCCTCCCACCCCAGGTCTTCCTTTACCACCACTTCGTCTCCGTCCCTATGATATCTGATAAGTAACGCCATGGATTCTTCCAAGTGAAACAACCTGCACATATGTTTTTCCCAAATCTTGGAAAGACATAGAGGGAGGGCCTTTGGATTTACGAGCGATTAAATGTCGAGTTAGGTCATCAGATTCTATGAACTGATGATCATCCCACCCAACATACATATGTTAGATGTTACAGTTCTATTAATAACACAAAAGTACTATCCATTTTTTTCCAGTCTAACAATGAAATTAAATTAAAGAGATCCTTTCAGTCTAAGAAGGAAATTAAAGAAACACAAAATCCATTTTTTTCATAACACACAGAGAACACTAGCAATTGTTGACCTTTATCATGCAACACTCCATATTGTTGGGCTTTATCCACAAAATGAGATGAGATGCACTACATCCAATGACCTCCTTATAACAACGACGTTGTATTCCAAACATATATAGATTCTGTGAACAGTTCTCCCCATGGTTCATAGGATGCTTAAATTCTCACCAGCTATAAATGAAATGTCCAGGTGTACACACATATAGAGATTTTTTTGACAACTCTCCCCATGCACCAGGGATGGATAAATTAGATGAGACACACTACACATGATTAACTCCTTATAACAACGATGTTGTATTCCAAACATATATAGATTATGTGGACAGTTATCCCCATGGGTCACAGGATGCTTAAATTCTCACCAATTGTAAATGGAATGTCTAGGTGTACACACATATAGAGATTTTTTTGACATCTCTCCCCATGCATTAGGGATGGATAAATTGCTTTGACGATGTCTGTCGCCTTTGCAGGAGGTCTGCAAGATTTTCCTTGATCTAATTTATTGTTGTTGGCAGCATAAAATTTTTTTGTTCATGGAAACCAAGTACACGACAAAGTCCTCACAATCCTCACAACTTGTAAAACTTGCAATAGAAGCTATTATTTTATTATACCTGCATAGCGGTGGGTATACGTTGTCATGCAACCTTGTTTAGAAAGGCTTTAATTAATCAGAAGGAGGATATGTAAACCGCAACTGGAAAATAATATTTTATTTGCAACATTCAGTCTTTTATGTTTTATTTAGTGGAGAAACAATGCCATATGTGAAATGTTGAGACTTGTAATTGATATAAAAATTGAGACAAGTTTAAAAGGGTTATATTCATTACTGATCCTTTAAGAAAGTTAGGTGAGAAATTTATGTATATTTTTTTAATAAAAAAATAATATTTTGTAGTGGTAGTTGAGTTCTAGACCCATCCTAAAATTGGAATAAGGGGGTCTAAGGAAGTTTGTGATTGTGTATGATTTTGGATTTGTGATACTCTATTTCATGTCTACGTTTGGCACTTAATTGAAATTTGTCATGACACAAATGGTGAAACAAGACATATAGACTTGATCAAAGTGAGATATCAAATCAAAAATCCACAAAGCAATGTGTAATCTCATGGAGGAGGGAAATAGGTTGTTTATTCCTCAATTTTTCATTGAGAATTGTCAAAACATTCAAAGGTCATAACCATATATGGTTCATGTAAAATATGCTTCAATTGATCCATGAAATGATAGTTCAAGCATTTTTTCAGTCATAAGTTTTTTGAGTAATTGACAGATTGAATAATAAGGTTGAACTAAGAGAAAAACAAGAGAAAAATTACAAGAATACCCATTGTAAAGGGACCTACCTAAAATAGAATAAGGAGCTCAAGAGAGTTATCAAAATTAAATCATTGTAAAAATCATAGGTTGGGGTGGATGATCGATAATACTCAACACCCTAAGATTGTTAGCGACAATCAAGAAAGTGTAACATAAGAGAAAATAAATGTGATATAAAAGAAGCAAGTGCAATTGAGCGAGTACAAGCTAGCATGACAAGTGAAAACTAAGAAAAATGGGTAAAGGAGGAAAGTTTTTACAAAACATAAATCAAGGAATTACAAGACTCCAAACATGAATTGCATAACTAGGTTATTGATCTTCACAATCAAATTGATATGAAGGATAAATTGATTGAAGCACTTAAGGTAAAATTAATTCAAAAGGAGAAAAAAATTGAGAGCTATAACTAAAGACACATGTGCCAAAAATGACTTAATACAAATGACATATATTATTTGTGCAACATATGACCTCATACAAAAGGTTGATGCAATTTCTGACATAAAGGATGTAATACAAAAGGATAATGGAACTTGTGATACACATGATATAATGCAAAATGTTAATGATACTTGTGACACACATGAATTGATGGTTGATATATAGGTAACGAATATATGGATGATGATTCCTTAATATAGTAAATTGAGATGGAATCATATAGTAAATTGATGAAGGAAAGTCTTGTTGAAAATGAGTCATGAGAAGAAGCACATAATGATAGTAGTAATAGAAAATGTGAATTTGAAGGAACAAAAGAAAAATATCAAGAATTACAAAACAATATTTCCAAGATGATGACTATACCTTGGGAAGAACTTTTATTCAACAAGAAATGACATTGATTAGGATATAACAAAGGAAACAACTTTCATAAATTCCCATGTTACTCCAAACCAATAGATTTTATGAGTGCAATATTTCTTGATAAAAAGACTTCAAAATTTAATGAAGAAGTTAAGAATATTGATAATAAGTATCAACATTGTCATAGAATTGGTCATGTGGATAATCAATGTTTTGATCTACATACTTATCTTCATTGTGGAAGATAAATCATCTCTGAGAAGAATGTTGAAAGAAGAAAGATAAAAATAAAAAATTTGATTATGGTTGGATAAAGTCTTGGCAATGGAATCAACAAGTCAAGAGATTAAAATGAAGCATGAATCAAAGAGAAAGGTACTCTCTTACACTCAAGGGGGGGAAATACATTGATGAAATCAAAAAGGTTAGTGGTCAACCAAAACCACCACATTAATCAAGTCAAAATTGTTAGTGGTAAACCAACAAAACCACCACATACAATGATGAACCAATGAAGATTATAACAATCCAAAAGCTCAAGCTTGGATCCCTTCCACATACTTCTCACCTTGTGCATGATAGGGGGAATATCAATGATGATATTCATGCTTCATGTTTCAAATTCTTATCAATCAAAATTTAGTCATTTTTTGGGGATTCCAAAATGGCAACTGGTCTCCTCAATATGACTATAATTAAATTCAATCAACTTCATTAAATTGACATATTTGGGAAGATCTAGCATGGAATCTAGAATCCTCTCATTTGTCTTCAATTATTCATTGGGATGTTGTTTGACACCTAATTGTGTCTAAAATAAGAGAGTGCTTTAGTGATCCTATTTTTTCACTAATGGCATAATGGTGATTCTATTTTTTCACCAAAATTACTAAGGGAATGTTCAGAGATGGAATCTATTCACTTCTAGAAATTATACTCTATTTCAAATTTCATTTTAGATGAACCAGTCAACATCCTTATTGGTAGTTTTTCAGGAATATATTCATTGAATCTCACTTCATAATTTTCATATCGAATATTAAAGATGATACTTGTTTACACACTATTTCATGTTGTATTACTGGTATAATTATTCAGAATTATGATTGAGGGAGGGGGGATGTTAGATTATGAATCCCTAGACAATCATAAAATTTGATACCATATTCTTATAAGTTGTCATCCTTATTTACTAATGAGGTGTTGTCATTATCCATTGATGTGTTGTTAGTGAGATCTATATCTAGAGGTGGTCAAATCCATGTAATATAATTTGATATCATGAGATCAATACAAGTGTTGAATGTGGATTAAATGTTTTTCCGCCAAATTCTTGTGTCTTGTCTTAATTTTTCTATCGTTTAACACTATAAATGCTAGGTGGTCCAACCACCTACTAAATTTGATGTACAACTACTCAAGGGTATTCCTTCTAGAATACCACCCTTATATAAGAGAAACATTTTCTTTCAATGGTAAACTAGAGAGATCCGAAGACTCAAAATATTGTCACTGATAGATTGGCTTAGGGCACATGACATAGAGAAGGAGAAGGAAATTGTATAATTTTTCAATTCGAATGGGGAACCTATGTACAATGATGATTTTTTTGATGCCTATTTTGAGAAAAATCCCATTGGGATGAAAATGAAATACATATTTTATGAGCCTCCATATTGAGAGCATATTAAGATTTCTCACTCACTAGATCCCATGCATATATTCAAAATGTTTTATCTTATTTATGGGGATACATATAATTTAAAAAGTGACACATTGGGTGTTAGGGGAGATCTTATTTCTTCAAATTCTAAAAAAACATTGGCCAAGAAAATAAAGTGGAAGAGAGGTCGGTCCCTCTTGGTCTTTTAAAAAATGTTATGTCCCATGGATTTTGAAGAAACATGATCTTTCTATGGTGATGGATGTTATATTAGGTGTGAAGGAACCTTTTTTATATGGTTCAACTCTATGACGTTGATTTACTATAGAAGAACATTTGTTGGGTGATGCAGGAGCATCGCCAGCAAAGCACAAGAGTGGAAAATAATTGGGCGCACTAGCGCACATTTTGAAAATATTTTGAATTGGAAACGATCAATGTATTAATTTGATATCTCACAAATATTTTTGAATTATGAGTGTCTTTGATGATCATAGGTTGAGACATCATGAAATATTGATGGGGGAATGTATTTTGTTTTATGAATCAGATCGCAGTATAGATTTGGAGCTTGCGCTCTTGTCTGCCTAACTCGATATTTATTGTAATATGTGTTAAGTAGTTGGTATCATTCAATTCCATTAAGATAATGTATAGTAGTTGGAGGGAAGGCTTGAAGAGAACCTCTTTGTATAAAGATTTGTAATATTTTCCAAGTAGAGGTTGTTGATAGTTATTATTGATTATCATAGTTTTTGTGGAGAGAGGAGACCCGAGAAACATCTTAATCTATCTTGTATAGGTTAAGGAGTAGGAAAGAATAGTGTATGTATGTAACAAGTTTCATTTGGATGAATATAACATAGGAACATTGTCCCAAATTTGTATGGGTTATGTGTCTATCTGAATGAATGGTAGAGTCTCTGTTATTTCTATTCTTGAATCCATGATTGCATTTACTTTGTTGAATGTATGAGTCATTGTGAGGGGTAGATAAGTTTCAATCACTCTCTTCAGTGAATGAGTGCAAGGTGTTCATAGCGTCTGCAAGGAGTGTGTGACTGAGTCTACTTCGACTCGAAAGATCAGAAGAGATAGGGAAACTTATATGTATGCAAGGAGTGAATCGACGTTTGTAAGGAGTGTGTGATAGAGTTCAGACTAGGAAACTCAAAAGGGAAGAACATGATTTTAGTCATGAGAGATAGAAGCGGTTGGAGAACAGTCGCAAGGAGTGTGAATTCATTCACATAAGAGTGAGCGTGGATGAAAGTCTATTGCAAGGTGTGCACATGCCAGGAGTTCGAATAAGGGTTGAAGATATTGTTCAGAGGAATAAATCGAGGAAGGAAATATCAAGAGGAAGAGCGACATAAATCTTCACAAGAAGAAGTCCTTGGAGTATTCACTGAAAGACAGTGAACAAGATTCGTTCTCAGAAGGAGACGAACGATCCCAAACCACCGGATCTAGTGAAGTTGCAAGGAGAAGAACCGTGAAATATTTCAGTACTTCGGAGGTTCGGCAAGTTGAAAATTGATGAAGACTGAGTCGCGAAGTCTGAATTCACGATTCAATCTCGACCATTGATTGCAGGAGAGAATGTGGCAACGGATCGAGGATTTCAGGAATCAAAAGGTCGAGGTTTGTGAACGAAAGTCCTAAAGTTCGCGAGGTCGCGAAGTCCGAACCGTAGTGGGGCCGACAAATATAAGGAGATGCGTGGCAGGAGTTTGAAACCTCAAAAAAGAGTACTTCGGGAAAAGCTGAGAGAAGGATTCGGGATATCCTCGAAGTCCGAGTCACAAAGGGATTGACCCACGGTCGCAACTGTGGTCATATAAGAATAAGATTGTGTGTGTGGGTAAGATATTTTTGGGTGCCTGCAAGGACCCAAGGAGTCTCTCCGACTCAGAAATTCAAACAATCCAAGACCAGGAGGTCAAGCAGCCCTTTTGGAGAGNGGTGCATCATTGGGGTTGAAATCACGTGACCATTTGAACCTTATAAGGGTATATATGTCAATTACATTTTTTTTTTCCTACAGTGTAGGTTATAACATCCTATGCAATTATAATTTTATATGTTTTTATTTTGTAGGTTATAATATGTTGTGCACTCATAGTTTTATTCCAATTAATTTTGTATGTGTTTATTTTTTAGTTTCATTATCTGTTGCTCGTGCATGGTTGTGTGAACCATGACTTACCCTAGGACCTACAATGTTCCATATCTAAATTATCAGTATTAGTACATTGGATTACCTCAAAGGATATTCACATGGCTATCATTCCATCTTCTAATTCACCTAGTTGATGAGGTTAAATTAGTCATGGTGGTATCATGTTGTTGGATTTTCTTCTTAGAGAGATATTACATGAAAAAATTGAAAGGGTTTGTTTGACAAAGGGAAAAACCTGAGGGTTCTATGGTGAAGAGGTACATAGCATATGATTTATTTTATTATACTAGTGAGTACATCAAGAAAATTGATAACACACCAAGCGCAATGGTTTGGGATGAGCAACAGGATGAGAATGAAAGTCAAGGGGAGCTACTCCAAATGAATGGAGAAAGGCATATGATAAAGAGTAATCCATTTATAATTTTTTAAATTTCTACAAATCATTTGTTTACATTGAACTTGATAATATATGGTTGATGTCATACTATTTGTTTTGATTTCATGAATACATCAACAAATTCATAAATTGATGCCATCAATAAATTTGTTCTTTATAATGTGGAGGCAATGCAACCATGGGTTGTGTTGTATGAAGAGAAGAGAATGAAATCAGATAGTGATAGGAAATAATTCAGATGGTTGAATGTGTTGGAACAATGATCATTGATGACTCATCACACTTCTCCTAGATTCAGTCAATTGGAAGGTCAACCTACATATGGAAATAGTCGTTTGAGAAGTCGAAATGCTTATCGATCAGACAATCGAACAGTATTCAAAGGTAGTTAGGTGATGGATTGACCATCCCAATGATCGACTATGAGTTGGATGCAGGGACGGTTGGGTCAACTATCTTTGTCCAACCAACTCAATAATGCGGATTTGGTGGATTCAACTCTAACAACCAATGATTACATGTGGACAAGATCTTCCAGATTCTATGGAAGTTGGTTAGATATTGAGGCTATAAATAGTAGACCCCTTAGGTCATTATCGTCATGGTGATCAAGTGACTGATTTGATATCATATGGAGATATCAAGGTACAATATGCACTATTATGTTATGATCACAATGCACTTTTCTTAAGTGTTGTAATGGTGTCTTTAGACACCACCTTCTGAACTTCAAATTTTTGTTTTCCCTCTTTGATTATATGTAGTATTGAATTTTCTATTTCATGTAATGTCCCACCTTATTGCCTAATAGAATAGTAGAATAATGTCTTACCTTGATCATTTAAAAGAAAATATTCCAATTGTCTATCCCAATAGCTAGTTGGTTGACCATATCATAGAGAAATATGGTGAATTTGGTCATTACCAACATGGTGAAGAGGATGCACTAAACCTAAAGATTATATGAAACAACTATGTAATAATATCTTTGTGTACATTATTCACTTTATAATGCACATTTTAATTATAACATTATTCACTTTATAATGCACATTTGAATTATAACATGTATTATATTTTTATTAATGCTAGGGTTATTAGATATATGACACTTTATTTTCTTTGCATTTTTACAGGTGCATTTTCTCCCATCTGTGTGGGAAAATGGACATCATTTTTTCACTGAGGATTCCAACAATGGATGTGTCACATTGGACTATGGAGCAGAGGTTGAATTCAACCAATCTAGTCATGCTAGACATTGTGATCATAACCTAATAGAGGGGAAGTTAGGTTATGCCAGAAAGGTATACGAGATCATGTAAGTGGATTTATCATATTGCCAATGTATTATTTTAGGTGCAAGTGGTGGGATACCTCTGACTGGAATAGTTTAAAGAAATATTGTGATAGTCGGATACTAAGTATCCACTCTAAAAAGATGTGGGATAAAAATAATGAGCCTTATATTTTCCCAAAACACTACAACCGAGTGTTTTTCTACCCAGATGTGTTGGATAGGGATATTTGGTGGTTTATAATTAGACATTATCTAAGATCATTTTTTTTAAATCAATGTTATCATGCCAAACAAGGAAAATAATTAGAGTGATGGCAATGAAGCGTTATATGTACATGTTTTATTTTCCAACATTTATATTGTAGATGTGTCATTTTATTATTGTTATATATAATTGGCCAATTATGTTTTTTCTTCATTTTATGATGTTGGATATGAAAAGTTAACAACCATTATGTTGAAATAACTTAAATTGTTTTGGAAATTCAAGTTATTTAATGAATTATGATCTTTTTTTAATGGTAAGATTTGCATGTTGTTCCTTTGGGCCATTGCATAATATGAGTTTTTGATATATATTTATTGGCATTCATCAAACTAATAAAATGGTTTTTATGTGTACAATTATTTTTCTTTTATGCAATAACACCTAGTAATTAGTGAACTAAGTAAAAACATATTTTGTGTGCACATGCATATAAAATAATCAAGACGTGGCTGATAAATAGTTAACAAGATACACTAAAGAAATTTTGCATAAAATATTTTGTGCTAATTTTTTTTATTGCAATGAGAGAAGTCAAGTGCACTCTACAACACAATATGGGTGAAATATATACCTTGAATAATGCTCATAAATATATAAATTAAATGAATAAAATATTGAAGTCAACATCAAAAGTAAAAATGTTGAAGATATTACTAATTTTTCACAAATATATTAAACCCTACATTAGATTGTTCACAAAAGTTAGTCCAACCAACTGCTTACACTAGATCATCTGTACATCGAATACACATAATATGAAAGAGAACAATTTTTTAGTCAACCAAATCAAATGGCAGGTAGGTTAAAGTGGGCCTTATCATCCTTCCCTGAAAAAAAAAAAATATTATGCACTTGACTTAATGAAAATGAAGTGTATGGAATCTTATATAGCATCCTAATCACATTAATGAATGCATAATTAATATCATCAATGGGCTATATTCTATGTTGTATCATGGATGTAAAATTGTTTTTTTCTATGACTAATTAAATGAAACTCATTAAAATAAGTAGTTCTTAATTAATTATGTTGATAAATGTATGCCTCGTTTTTTAAAGGAGATTAATTATTTTTAATTTCAATGAAGAGATTAATGAAGAATATTTTTTTCTATCATTGTCCCCCTTAAATGGATTCAAATTTTTTATTCTTCTTTTAAAAAGTCATTATTATTAATTAATGTTTATAATCACTTTAAAAAAATTGTTGGTTTAGTTACAAAAGGGTAATTGATAATATACATCAATAAACATACATTAACCACCCTAAGTGCATAATGTGTGTTTGTTCATCTTGTGCCTTCTTTCTCTAGGATGTGTTGTGTGTGGGAGTGTGTGTGATAATAAATAATCGCATACATCATGTTTTACATCTTAGAATAGTTTATATGACTTTACTTCCATCATTTAAAGGGTGGTACCCAGGGTAAACATTGTTAGGGAAGGCATACAAAAGGTACTTATTGCATATTTGTATTTATAAAATGATAATTTTGTTTGTTATCAATGGCTTTGTGAAAGAAAAAATAACTCTATTATCTCTTGGTCCATCTTTATGGATGAATTGATATTACATTATGGGGACATTAAGAGAAATACATTCTTTAGTCAATTGATAAACCTTTGACAAAAAGGTTTAGTTACAAAGGACATTCAACAATTCCAAAATCTTAGTTTCATGGTAAAGAACATTCAAGAGGATAATTTGTTAGATCAATTTATGGTAAATTTAAATGAGAACATTCAACATGATGTGCGTCGTTTCGAACCTAAATCCCTAGAGAAAGCTTTCAGTATGGCAAAGAAATTGGAAAAACAAATATGGATACTAGAAGGGTGGCCACTAGAAACTATAAAGAACATCATGTTCCCTCTCCTAACCTCACTCAACTTACAAGGTTGACACCTCATCAAATGGATGAATGAAGAAAAAAGGGACTATGTTGTTGGAATATTCACCAATACTGAGAGGGTGGGGTGAATCAGTATTGAGCACTTTTTACCATTTTAACCATAAAATGTAACCATTAAGTTATCAACAATTTATCACATATGATTGCATTCAAGATATCATTAACATATAACCACAGATGCACCATACAATTTTTTTTTACATGGAAACCCAAATGGGAGAAAACCACAGAACACTTTTTAATATATATCTTGAATATTACATCCACAACAAGCACCAACTTCCAAAGTTCTCTGACACCAACTGGAAGGAGGCACCAACCCCATATTTACAAGATCCAACCTGAAGGAAGCTACAACTCCCCAAATTCTCCAACACCAATTGTAAGGAGGCTCCAAACTGAAGGAAGCTCCAACTCCTTATATTCTCCAGCACCAACTGGAAGGAAGCTCCAACCCCCTAGTTTTATGAGCACCAACTCAAGACATGCCTCAATATTCAAGAATGAATCAAGCATGTGAAAAAATATGCATCAAACATGTATCAAACTCTCCAAGGTATGCCTAAAATAATATGCCATAACCTCCAAAATATTCCTCAAGCATATACCAAAATCTCAAAGATATGCCTCAATAATGAACATCAAAACATAAAGAGAACCATACCTTTTGTCATGTAAAGAATCTGGTGCATAAGATCTCAGATTATCAAACTTACATCGGATTCAACATCAAGAAGATAGCACCATATTCAAACTTCTCTTCAACCTCACGAGAATGGACTAGGAAATTGGTAGGGCCTTGCATGACAAGTATTGAACAACCTGTTGGGGCCTCATGTGACAAGTATTGAAAAACCTACTAGGGCCTCGTGGGACACCGTATACTTGACCTGTGGGGATCTGATAAATTAGGGTTACCAAAAACCCTTCTCACATTTGCGGCTCTGAGACTTCCTTCCTTTGCACTCCTTCGCTACTTCAGTTTCACCAAGAGATCACATACTTGCTTTCTTTATTCCACTTGCTTGATAATAAATGAGAGACTCTTGACAGGTATTTATACTATTCCAAGTACCTCATTTTCTTGACCTTAGGGATGACCTGTAGCTTCTTTTTTGCAACAAATTTTATTCTTTAATTAATTTTGGGGCCGACTTGTAACCTGATGTCCTTAGATCCAGGGCTTCTTGACCATACTTTGGGGCTTCATCTTTAGGAGGGAATATCTTCTCAATCATGAGGAACCACGTGGCTTACCACCTACCAGTGGAAACACCATGATGAGGACTATAAATGTATGAGAGTGTTGCATGTATTTGTATTGTCCTTCATACTCTTCTTCTCCAATCAACTCCAGGATTCATGGCCACACCTCTAGGGATTCCTAGCCATATTCTCAAGGTTTCTTTGTAGAATTATTCAAAGCATCTTCCCATGAGGTCCATGCTTAAAGATACGCCATAAGGTGACCACTTTGGAGACTTCTTCAAATACACCCATCACTTCTAGAGGCTTCTAGACTTGTTCTAGGTTTAACATCAGTGACAACCAATTTTCCAACATATGTTTCAATTGTGACAACAAATACAGTCAAGGATATAAATGCGATGAGAAGAAATTATTCTACATAGGCCGTGAAGAGGAATAAGATCAATACTTGGAACCATAAAAACATCTATATCTAGAAGAGACTACTCCAATGATATCTTATCATGATTTTTATGGCACCAGTACTCCATAAACCCTCAATATAAAAGGATACATCAAAAAGAAAAAAAGTAACAATGTTGATCGATTGTGGTAGTACCCATAACTCCATCAATTAAAAATTAGCAAAATACCTCAATTTCTTTGTATTTCCAACACTAGAGTTTCAAGTAATGGTTGTAAATGGAGGTACCATAAATTATTCTAGAAAGTTCCATAGTATTAATCTTAATATGGGGGATTATTTATTGGATAGTCCCATGATTTCCATACAAATAGGTTGTGTTGATGTTGTATTAGGGGTCCAATGGTTAAAATCATTAGGAATAGTGGCCCTTAATTTTCAATATCTTTTCATGAGATATTCCTCAGAAGAAAACGAAATTGAGCTTAGAGGTATCCAAGGGAAACCCTCTAAGGTGATAATCTCTAATAACATGACACAATTATTCAAAAAAGGATACTATGGTGTAATTTCACAATTGTTCTCACTATATGTTTAAACATTTATATCCTTTTCCCCAGTGGATCTCCAATTAGTTATCAACAACCTTTCCAAGGTATTTGGAGAGATGTCTAAGGGTCTTCCTAATGCTTGATATAATTACCATGCTATTCATTTGCAACCAGGAAGTGTACCACCTAACATTAGGCCTTACATGTATCCATATGAACATAAGAGTGAGATTGAGCATATCATCTAAGAAATGTTAGATGTGGGAATCATTCAACCTAGCCAAATTTCTTTCTCTTCACCAGTAGTGATGGTTTTGAAGAAGGATGGTTCATGGAGTATGTGTCTAGATTATAGACAAATCAACAAAATGACTATCATATGTAAGTTTCTTGTCCCTATTATTCATGAATTATTAGATGAATTGCATGGAGCAATTTTCTTTACTAAGTTGGATATTTGTTCAAGATATCATTAAATCAAAATGAGGTGGGAAGACATTCCCAAAATATCCTTTAGAACACATGACAGCCATTATGATTTTATTGTTATTCCATTTGGACTTACTAATGCACCCTCAACATTTCAAATCTTGATGAATTATGTTTTCAAACCCTTCCTTGGAAATTTTGTGTTAGTATTTTTTGATGACATGGTAATATACAACAAATTTTGGGAAGAGCATGTACTACTATATGTTGACAAATTAATTACAACTTTTGGAAGAGAAACAACTTTATGGAAAGTCTTCCAAGTGTTCCTTTGCGGTTCAAGAAGTGGAATATTTGGGTCATATTGTATCTCATGAAGGTGTAAAAGTGGACCCTAACAAAATTAAATATATGAGGGAATGGCCACCTTGAATAAAATTAGAGGATTCTTAGGATTGACAGGATATTACCGCAAGTGTTTCAAGAACTATGGTCAAATAGAGACACCTCTAATAACATTATTAAAGAAGGAAGCATTTTCTTAGACTCAAGAAGCAGCCAAATATTTTAAAATACTTGAGGGTATGTGTACAAATCCTATCCTAGCCAAACCTAACTTAACAAAAACAATTATTGTTGAGTGTGTTACCTCAGGCCATGGCATTGGTGCAGTTTTGATGCAAGAAGGAAGGCTCGTTGCCTTTGATAGAAACCAAATTAAAGGAAAAAACTTACTCAAACCAATTTATGAAAAAGAAATGGTGGCCATACTACATGCAGTTAAGAAATGACACCCTTACCTAATGGAAAGACACTTTACAGTAAAAATAGATTGTGATGGTTTGAAGTACTTCTTATAAAAATGATTATATTAATAAGAGCAACAAAAATGGGTTACAAATATTCTAGGTTATGACTTTGAAGTTATCTAGAAGAAAAGAAAACATAACTTTCAAGGAAAGAAGAAGGATTTTTTCTGGGAATGTCTTAAAATTGATGCTAAAAATTTTGTGTCTAAATGTGTGGTCTACCAACAAAATATGGGAGATAAAATCAATATGTTAGGTCTCCTACAACTATGAATTCAATGTCGGGAAGATGTTTCAATGGATTTTATTACATGTTTACCCAAATCTGAAGGAAAGAATGTCATCATGGTAGTAGTGGATCGACTGACAAAGTATTCCCATTTTTTCTCTCTTTCTCATCCTTTTAAAGAAAGTACAATAGCCGCTACATTCATGGAAACAATTCAAAATCTACATGGAGTCCCTAAGATTATTGTAAGTGACAAAGATCTACTTTTCACTATAAATTTTTGGACTGAAATATTTTCTTGTTTGGGTACTCAATTGTCTCACAACTCATCCTACCATCCTCAATCCGATGGGAAAACTAAGATTGTGAATTAATTTCTATAAGGATATATTAGTTGCTTTGCATCTAATAAACATACACAATGGTTCAAGTGGTTTCCCTTGGAAGAATGACAATATAACACATCCTTCCATACTACATCAAAAAATTCCCCATTTTTGGAACTTTATGGATATCATCCTCCATCCATCATACCACCCTTGAAAGTGATTATAAAGGTTTAGGAAGTGGAGGAAAACATAGGACACCAACAGGAGGTTCTCAAATGATTGAAGGACAAATTGGTTGTCACAAAAGAGGATGAAAGAAAAATAAGATCAACATCAAAGTGAAAGGGAATTTGAAATGGGGGATTGGGTATTTTTTAGGCTACAACCATATAAACAAATGTCCTTCAAGAAAAAAATATAAATTAGCACCCAAATTTTATGGCCCCTATAAGGTGTTGCAAAGGATTGGAAGTATGGCTTACAAATTGTAGTTTCCTCCATATTGATGTGTACATATAGTCTTCCATGTTTCTTGTTTAAAGAAGGTAATCAGTGACAAGATTCTGGTCCAAACTATTTTACCAAATATTAAAGAAGGGAAAATCATACTACAACCATAAAAAATCCTTGAAACAAGGATTAAGCAGCTGGGAAATAGAGAAATCATTGAGTACCTCGTCAAATGGAAGAACCTACCAGTGGAAGAGGTGACATGGGAAGATTAATTCTTCATGCAAAAAAACCCATAGTTAGTCAAGTGTTGAGGAAAACACTTGCTTGAAGGGGAGGGGAATGTTAATCCATATACATAGTCCCATGTTAAGTACAAAGAAATCTAGCACATTGGTCAATACAAATGGCACCAATACAGACTCATAGTGCCCATACCTTGTTCTAAAAGTTGTCATGCTAATAAATGTTGAAATATTAATTAATTTTTGAAAGAATGATTGTTGAAAGATTAATTAATTGTCGAAAAAATAATTGTTGAAAGATTAATTGTCATTAGATTGGTTTTCATTGATGCCAATCCTTGAAAAAGAGGTTAACATGTTGCATGTCGAAATAAAGTAACTATAAATAGAAGTTAACAAATTGCATGTCAGTTACTTGTGCATATCAGTTGCATGAGATCCTCATCAGAAGTTAACAAGTTGCATGTCAGTTGCATGAGATCCTCATTAAAGCACAAAGAAGATTCATTTGGAAATCACTTCCGTGAATCACTTCTGAGAATACATGTTGGATATATGAGGCAGTGATTCAAAGATAGAGAAGTCCAATGAAGTAAGAACTTTGCACGAGTCGAGAGTACGAAGGAGAAGTCTCAGACATATATTATTTAAGTAAATCCCCTTATTTCAGGAGGAAAAACATGTACATCTGTGGGATGTAGTGAGGAAAAGCATGGATATCTGCAAATAGATAGTGCAAAGGGTCATGGACCTGTGAGGAAAATTTGTGAATATTAAGGATCTAAAACTCAGGTCAACTACAGGATTGAAGGTATGTCTTTTGTGTGTGTGTTTGGGTGAGTATTCTGAAGAAATCAGGAACAGGTATGTCTTAGTGATTCATAAGCATTTGATTTGGAGAATTCTCTTGTGGATCTTAGTATGAGGTGTGTGTGGTTGCAGTCTTGATGAGATATTGATATCAGTAGCAGCAAAAAAAATATCAGAGACAACAATATCAACGTGTTATCAATGACAAAGGTAGTGATAGATTGATCTACATTTATATTTCAGGGCGGTTGGTCGGGGAAAGGAAAGGGGATTGTAGCCTCCTTATGGTTGGAGCCATTAAATTAGGGAGTTGGAGCTTCCTTCATGTTGCATAATTTAAATAGGGGGTTGGATTCTCCTTCTAGTTGTAGCTAGAGAAATAGGAAGTTGGTGCTTCCAATGAATGTACTCTTTGATACATAAGAAAATCATTCTGTGGTTTTTTCCTGCATTGGGTTTCCACGTAAAATTTTGGTCTATTGTGTTTATGTGATGTTTTCACATTGAATTATGGTGTTTTCAATGCTCATGATATTATTGGAGGTTTTATATTGTGATTAAAAGTACTCATTGTGCTCATACTAATTAACCCCCCCTCACAGTGTTCCAACAATAAATTCATCTCTAATTATTACCTAATGGTGCCATGATCTTAGTTCTATCTTGGAAAACACCTTTTATCCTTTTAATTGATCGAAGAGATCATCAATTCTAGGTCGAGGGTACTTGTTATTCATTGTATACTTATTTATATTTCTAAAATCAATGCACAACCTCAAGGTTCCATACTTCTTCTTCACAAAGAACATCGATTCTCCCCAAGGTGAAACACTTGGGTGTATATATCCCTTCTTCAAAAAATCCTCCTTCTATATTTGAAATTCTTTCAAATCTAGTGTGCTCATCATGTAAGTATTTTTGGATACTGGGGCAGCTCTAGGAATTAGATCCATAGAAAAATATAAATCTCTCTTGGGTGAAAAACCTAGAATCTCCCCAAATACACCCTAAAATTATTATAACACTATAAAATATTCAATATCTGGACTCTTATTCTTGGTTGTCTCTTCCACAAGAGACAACCAATTGATAGCATTTTTTGAAACTTCTCTTCAACTATAAGGATGAAATATCCCTTATAGAAGTGGGTATTGGAATCCCTATCACTAAGATCTCTTTTCCTTCATCATCGAGAAATGTAAATGTATTTTTATGGTAATCTAGGACATCTTGATTATTTTTCAACCAGTCCATTCAAAGGATATCATATGATCCAAATGGGATGATATTTAGATCAACAATTGTATTCATTCCATTTAGATCTATTGGATAGCTTATAACAATCTCATCTTTCCTTATTTTGGTTCTAATGTCTAGATGAACCAACCATGATGTTTCAAGATTACTTTTATTTAAATGAAATATGTCCACTAAATTAGAATCAATGTAACTATGGCTTGTTGTTGAATCATATAAAATAACAACATGCTTATTGGTAATTTTACCTTCCACCTCAATCATGTGGGATTGATGCTCTTCCTATGGATCTTCTAGGGATGTATATATCATTGGAATATTTATGCCCATATCTTCAACTATAGTGGTTTCCTGAAGGTTGTGAAAAGTTCGCATTTTTTCTTGTTTATGAGGGAAATCTCTATACAAGTTCTCTTCTTTACATCCCCGACATTTGATTAGTGACCTTGGTATTTTCCCTAAAGATTCTACCATCTTTGACTCACTATGAGTTGGATAGATTTTCTAATATACATTAGGACTACTCTTGAAAGAATGATATTTGAAACCTTTCATCCTTTGTTCCACTTTTTTATTTCTTCTTGTCCTTCCAGAACTTCTGAAATGTTTCTCTACCTTTACTCTTCTCATACATGCACGTATCCTTTCTTATGGTCACGTCCAAAGTCTCGAGTTAATCAAATTGAATTTTCTCATTGTAGAATGATGAAAATCCACTCAAAAACCTTTGTATTTTCACCTTCTCATCAATGATAAAATCCACATATCTCAATAATGTTGGATAGTTGGTTGTCATTGATGTTGTTGGACAATTGGTTGTCATTGATGTTGTTGGACAATTGGTTGTCATTGATGTCAACAAGAAATGGTTGTCATTGATTTCAACGGATGTGATGGGTGTATTTGGAGAAGTCTCCAAAGTGGTACCCTTATGGTGTAGCACTAAGAATGGCCCTCATGGGAAGACGCTTTGAAAAAGTATACAAGAAACCCATAGGTGTGGTCATGAAGCCCAAAGTTTTTTGAGGAATAAGGACATGAAGGACAATGTAAATGTAGGTAATACACTCATATATGGATATTCCTCATCATGTCATTTCCAATGGTAGGTGGAATGTCACGCAGTTACTCACGGTTGATGAGTTATGAGGTCATGAAGTTGGAAGCCCCAAAGATGGGTTAAGAATCCCCTAAATGGTTACAAGTCATTAATGAAAGGGTAAAGTGGTTAAAACAAGAAAATTAAAGAATCCATAAAGTTAAGGAAAGAGGTTATTTAGAAAAAGTATATATACACCTCAATAATTGTATCATATGTACATTCACACACATTCTACTGAATATCTTCTATGTGAGTAAGTGATCTATTAGTGAGTTTGTGACGAAGAAATATGAGGCAATGAAAGAGTGAGAAGTGCAGGAGTTTTGGGATTGCAAAAGATAGCAGGTTTTTATAAGAAAACCCTAGTTTGGATGACCCCCATGGGTCAAACAACTAGTGTCCCGCAAGGCACACTCGCAGGTTTTCTAGGGCTCATTACGCGAGGCCCCGCTAGACAACAGGTCTTAGTCCTGCGACGACAAGACAAAATTGGGAAAATACTAGTACCAGTTGTTGAGGTCTAAGGAAAGGTTACAAGTCAGTGTTATTGTGTATCAGGTCAGCGACATGACCAAAAGTATGTTTATGTGTTAGTTTTGAGGCTTATGCTTATGATTGTTGGCACATACTTGAGGCATATGGTTTGAGGTACATCTTGGTTACAGGTTGATGATGTGATGGTCGTGCGTTTGGTATCTTGTTGAGGCATTGGTATATGCTTGAGGCACATCTTTGGTGCATGATGTGAGGCATGTTGGGTGTCAATTTTGGTCTTTTCATTAGGCCCTTTCACCTCCATTTTTTCCTTACAAACCTTCACTTTTGCTTATGTCCATCTATTCACATGGTATAGTGTGCACAAAAAAGGTATAAGATGTCTTTTGGAAATAAAATCTTCAGTTTTCCTTGTAAATGATAATTAAATCTAATTTTTCAATTTACTACTTGAAAATTAGTAATTACAGGAATTAATGGTGTTTTTGAGTAATTACATGAATTGGTGGTTCAGGTACTTTCCCTCAATCTTCAGGAGAAATTCCACTTGGAGTTGTTTACCACAAATATCGAGATGGATGATTAATTCTTCTTCCATCATTTCATCATATGGAGCCCTATGGTCAACATCAATAACTCACATGCATTACATGAAATCTGGAAAATATTCAATTTCCGGGAAGTAATATTCAGAGGTGATATCTAAAGCGATAAGGATGAATTGACAAATTCTGAAACATGGGTTTTGTGAGGAATAGGGTCATTTAGCTGAATCATGGGGAAATTCCAAAAAACATGCATGATGTGGGATCTAAAAGCATTTCTTCAAAGCGAAATTTACCGTATTTTCCTGTTGCGACCGATTTTCAATTTTCTAAATTTGTAAAACCCAAAATGGATCTCATTGATTAGTTCTACGATTGGGGAATTGGTTGTTGAATATTTTTTACAAATATATTTTCAAATAATAGTATGGGGGGGATTAGAATGAGATTATTATGATTATGAACTAAAATATATTGTAACTATTGGACTGTGTCTGAAGAATTAATACAATGGATATTTGATACAAATTCATGTGTTAGATTTTTACTTGCTCTGAATTTCTTTAAACAACATATCCCAAAAAGGCCCCCTTGGCATGTGTTGTTCCATTGTGCATTATTTAGTTTTGTTTCTTTTTTGATATAGTGTTTTATCATTCTTTTACATGGTTATGTTATTAGGTAAATCCCTGTAGATTGATATTGTTGTTTTAATTCACAGTAGAAGAAAAGTGTCCTTTTACAAGCATTAACTACCTTGGGTATCGTGAATGATTGTTTTAGATTTGGGTGTTTAAATTACTAAGATTAGTTGAATAATATTTCATCCTCTATGTTATACAAACCATATTCATGAAATATATTCAAAAGTAGTCAAGTCTCTAATTTTCTGTTTTGCACAATTCAGTTGATTTTTGAAACTCATAACCAGAAAACACCTCCTTTAATCACAAAGGCTTAGTTGTCTGAAAAGAGTGTGTTTGCAAGATGGCACATTTTTAAGAAATGGTGATAAACTTGTGATTTGAGTCCCTACCATAGGAAATTCAAGTCTGATTCAATTGATTGAGGAAGTTGATTTTTGTTTGTGAGTATGGATTTGATTGGTTGATTTTTAGTAGGCGTTCATAGGAAATTTCAAGACTAGTTCTGCACATATTGTGCTTGTGTCTCATTAGTTTACTTACCTAGATTGATAATTAAATGGTGAGGAATCAAGACCACTAGATAAATGCAACATTTTGGTGTCGTTGTCGAGGAGGCACTAAAAGAATTACTTTTAAAATTGCAATTTTTCTATTTCTTTTTAGTTGTAAGTTTCTTGATTTCATATTTTTTTTCTTGCAAGTTTTTTTATTTTGTTAGGTCCTTAATTTTTTTGTTTCGCCAAAATTTATGACTTGGAGGAGGAGAAGCAGTAAGACGAGAGGTAAGAGAATGTGCATACACTTTAGTGGGTATCTCGGAGCCCTCGTCATGTTGGCACTGTAAGTGTGTTTTCTTTTATGTGAGTTTTTTTTCATGGAAAGAAAAGCTAACTCATGTCAACAGACATCCTGGTGACAACAAGGTATTAGTAGCATGAGGACATTCAAGTACATGATCATATTTTGCTTTAATTTTGTTTGGCGTGGTGTGTTTGATTTAATTTTAGAGAATTCTTTTTTTTTGTGAAACCCCCCATACACTAATCCATTCATGAGCATAACCTCTTGAACAACTAGAAAAACTTGAAAATGCTCAGGAATTTGTTGAGCAAGGGAGGATGTGTTGCTACAAGTATTTTCTCAAATCCTTGCCCAAAGTTCAGAGTCATCACCAGGGGAGATCCTGCATCTCATGAAGTAGTTGAAGAACAAATGATCCATGAACATGCCACACAAGAAGAGGATTTAGAAGTTTCTTCTAATCCTTATCGACAAGAAGACAAGATCAATAAGTCATAGATAATTTCATATTAGGAGCAGATACTAGAAGAATAAGTTGAAGATTTTCTTGGATGCTTGTCACCGGATCCCTTATGTACTCAGGAATATGAAGTTCAATTCTCTAAAGAGCTTCATGACACGAAAAATGTAGAAAATCAAGGAAAAAATGATCATATTTAAGTTTGGTTTCAATCAGTCACCAATATGCAACATCACTCCATATTTCAACAATTCTTGGCACCTTCTCTACAAAATAAACTGGCCTCTCATATCCCAATATCCATTAAGGTATATTTTTTTATATTTGGATATGAGTACAGTAGAGATATTGCTACGTGAATGGATGTATTGGAAGTTTTCCTACTGTTATCACTCCAAGAAACCCTTTGTGGTTGCAGACCAAAGGTGCTTGGTAACTTAAGAAATGAATATTTTTGTATTTTGTAAATGTGGATCAATGGGACAACTCA
>ML794552.1:193942-206330 GCA_009831015.1 Picea engelmannii
TATATAAAATCCTTATAAATTTGAATATTTTTACAAAAATATTGCCAAACATTTATAGTTGGCATATGAAGGATTAGTAATATTTGCTAAGGTTTCTACATTTTAAAACAAATTTCCATCCTTAAAATCATCCTTGGCCATATGGAACCATCCTAACCATGGATGAGAGAGAGGGTCCCTCTTTGTGCGTACATCCTCCATATGGCACCATCCTAACCATGGATGAGAGAGAGGGTCCCTCTTTGTGGCTACATCCTCCACATGGCATACTATCCTTGGCTGAATAGGTGAGATAATATTTGATAATGGATATCCTTTCGTTCAAATGCTTCGAATTCATTTTGGACCCAAAAGTACTCAACCTCTATTAAGATATCTGTTGAGCACACATATATACCAAGAGGGGGGGTGGGGTGAATCAATATAAGACAATTTTTTCTTTTTCAAACATTCATCAACCATAATAAAACAATCACATATGATATCTATTAACTGCAGAACATGGAACACAAGATTTACGTGGAAACCCTTGCGGGATAAAACCACAAAACTTCTCTTTATAATTCTTTGTAGGAACCAACCTATTGTTACAAATATTTGTAGGCACCAACATTCTATAGATAGATCTCATTACAGTCCTCCATCAAAAAGACCTTTCCAGAAGGTTTAATAATGGAATAGGTTCTAGTAATCATTGAATAATTTGGGGTCAATCACCTCAATCTATAAAGCTCAAACTTGCATCTACCAGAGTGTAAAAAAGTGTTGTGGTGAGATATCTCTAGGTTCTCATTTATGTGTCTGGGAAATTATGAAGGGACTAACTACACTAATGGGCATTTTCCTATCTTAGAGAAAAAATCCATCTATGGTACCATGGGGTCCCCGACATAGGTGGTAATAATAAAATATGTTGGAGGGGTAAGGGAAACTCCTCCATCACCTCAACAAATGATAATCATCAATACTTCCCCTATTTATTTAGAGATGAAGGTCACAATCTCTATTTTCATTTCTAAGGAAGTTCGTGTCCGGATAATTATATGGTAGTAATTCAATACATTAATTATCAATCCGGGTTTGTAAACTTATGAATCACTAGGCACAATATATACAAAATTAACCTCAAAGACACACCATTCTTAATAGACTATGAGGCAAACTCTTAGAACCACATGCTCATCTAACAATGGATATTATAAGGTATAATTTCATGTTGAATATAGATTTTTATATTCAACAATACTCCATTGGATCCACTCTGTCAATTAGATTGACAACCTTCAATTAAAAACATAAATAATAAAATTGCAGACTAATACATTCATACAGATGGTTATCAAGAGAAGTTGTTGACCAGTGAAGAATTGGTGACTATTCATTGCACAAACTGTAACTATGACAATTCTCTTTTAAGAGGATCACCAATTAAACTGACGGGAAATCAAGCATGGAATTCATGTTCTAACAAGCATTATTTGAATCACACAACATGAATAAAATGATAACATCAACCAATTAACATTTCTCATGGATTATGTCACACTTACTACAGGAATCAAACTCTGAAATCATACCAACAATGACATCAAACTTAATTCTAATGAAAAAATAAATTTACCTAGGGAGATACTTATGAGATGAAGGGGGGCCTACCTTTCCTCAGAAGTATGTCTACCATGCATTTAAAAACTTCAGAAATTCAAAAGAAAATTGTGCATAAGCTTGTCTTTTATTTCATAATAAAATAGAGTACATGTGTTGAGCAGAGTTTGGTCTTACTCCTTCTTAAAACTACTATCAATATGTATCTTCAGGCATGAATTCCTTCGATATTTATACAATTACAATCAAATAAAAACATAGTCAATTCTTATACATCCAATCTTGTACACAATCTACTAAACATAGTCAGAACATTACAATATTATCTTTATACAAATCAACGGACAACAAAATTACATAATTAGTCATTTCCTTATGATTTCATGACCGAAGGCATGAAATCACAACATACTCGTGCACACTACAGGAATCAGTTGAAGTGTTGACCAGGAATAACATTCATGTTGTTGGAGTATTGGCCAATTTAGACAATAGGTGTCATGTGTATGCAATTCTCCACAAAGCCTATATATTCAAATCAGTTGGAAAGTTTGGTGAATATACTAACCATTGAGGAAGTTACAGGACATGTTCAACATGCTACAGAAACATCCCAATAACCTCATAAACTTGATCAATTAAAAACATTTTATTCATTAAACAAGGAAAATGAAATACTTGGGCTAGGATAATTACCTTTGAGTCAAAATGCACTTTGAAGAAAAAATGGAAAAATATATGTCATTATAAGGTAATAGGATGGACATGTGGCAAGGTAAATAGTCAAAACAAGGTCTTGTAGAATGTACTAATTACATCAAAACATGGACCCTACATCTCCCCCGTGCCTGAGGAGTTTCATGTCCTCATGCAAAATTGGCTCTTCAGTCACTATCCAAAACATGGCTCTTCAAAATTGTTGATACTTGGATCATTATAACAAGTCTTGTGTTAGGCCTAGATGGTTGCTTGAGAAAATAAATTGAGATCGAAATTCCCAAGATACAACCCTTCAAGCTTGGTCTTGAGTCTTGGATTCCACAGATGAAGTTTCTTGGTCGGTCTATACCACCTCCAAGCCTTTCTTAGTGACTTCTTGTTATCCTTTTTAAACCGAGAAATATCCTCTTGGAATATGACACTAGAATCCTTCAATAGTGAATTTTTCGTTTTAATGAACTCGTCTATGACCGTCATCTCCTTGATTTTACTCTTCATACTACCAATCCTCTTGTTTCTTCATGTAGATTTGTCAACACCAATCAATTCATGCACCAACATTTCTCCTAGGATTTCATTTATGGGTAAATTACCCAATTGTATTTCCTCAAAACACTTCCCTACATCAGGTTTATCAAGCAATTCATTAGGTTTCTCTGACTGATCACATACAATTATTGTTTCACTAGAAAATTTTGAACTTTTTTTCTTGGGAAGGGTCTCAAGTATTGCATCCTTCTCATCTTTTATGAAATTGACCTGATCTTTCAATGATTTTGGCATCCTAACTACTCATCTTCCTTGGTTTAGTAGGAATCACCAAAAATCCCATACTCCTTTGTGTCGGTGGCTTTCCATGGCTCGAGATAACCTAAATGTCTTCATCCCTTTCCTCGAACTTGGGGCCGACTTTGTACTCTTCGTTTGTAACCAACTCCCTTTTTGTTTACTCAGGTTCCTCTTCAAAATATTCTTCATCCTCTTCAATATTTTATTTGGCCTCTTCAAATTTTTCCACTACTTCTCTGGGTTCAAGTTCCTTTTCTACTTTATGAGATTCCCCAAACTGGTTCCAGGATAGGAAATTTCCCTGGGTGTCATTTTTATTTCTTATCTCATCCAAAACCAATAGTTTCATAAGGTTGTGATGATGCAAGTTTCACTCCATTGTCCCATTGTAGACCTTCTTCTATGCAATGGCTACCAACTTGGTCAACAACCTCCATAAGAGGTAGGGAAAGTTAATTTTTTTCCTTTAAAGTGTAATAAGAGCCTGATATGGTAAATGCATGTCAAACTAAATATGCCTTTGCATGTAATATATTTTTGTAACACGATCAATAGGTTCTCATATATTATTTTCAACAAGAATTATGTCGTCCCCTTAGACCAATCTGGTTTCATGATAGTCGACTTCACAAATGGAGCCCAACTTGATTTTTCAACTTGATTGCTCTTGAACCAACATTCATCATCCCGTGGGAGCTTTTTTTCCTGTACAATGGAGTCTTCTGAGAATATGAGATCCAGATCCCCAACAATTTCCCTTTTTCCATTGAACCCTAATGCAAATGCCTAGATAAATTCTGAGTTGTGCCCATTGTATTTCAAGAAGAAGGGAAGCCAACTTGCTTTCTCTATATTCCTCCTATATTTTGGTTACTCTTCCAATAACTTAGCCTCGTCTAGTTCAATTATGATCCCACTCTTCATATTTTCTCATGGAAAGGAGATGCAAGGTTTGAATGAAAATATTATTCTTAGTCTACAAAGAGGGAGGATTTTACGATATAACAGGTGAATGAAGTTTAATGAGAATCTATAGTTAATCATGATCATGATGATTGAATCTTCATGATCCAATTTAACATGTCACATAAGGTAATGATCTAAGCGATGTATTTTGGAATGATGGTGATTCATGCAAATGGCAGTGGAGGATTATGCAATGATTCTAAATCGAGGTATTTGAAAGGTCGTCAATTCAGTGCATGTGCGACAGTTCAAGGGTGATAAGATCATAGTTAGCGCATTTGGAGTAAAAAAGGTTTCCATAGTATTACACTTCCAAATTCAATGAACAAAATAAATTTTAATACCTTACCCAAGATTCAATTACCTATAATTACTTTACCACTTTGTTGAACCATACCTCTTGTGAAAGTTCTTATAGATGTTGTTTGGTGCAAGGATTCTATTTTGGACTATAAATTTAGAAGCAGACTCTGTATCGTGGATTTCTTACAGGAAAATGTGGATTTGCATATAATTCTAGTAGCAATCTACATGTACTTATGACTTCATATTGTTCATATGCTCGAATGGAGATCCTTTATTCTTCTTTAATTACCAAAAATGATATAGTATATGTGAGACCTAGAACCACTGTATACAAATAATCATGGTAATGAAAATGTTACTGGAACAAGAAAAAGAACATGGACAACTGCAAAGGAACTGAAAAATAAATGATGCATGATTGTTGTGGATGGACTACTACAAAATATTCATCCTTACCCTCTTTGTACATTCACTTCCATGTGAATAAATTTCTTGAATTTGAACATGGAGGGGAATTGTTGGATTACCGACCATTAATGAATGTCGTTAACCAACATGAGATTGCTCACTAATGATGTCCATGAGAATCAAGGCACTTCAATGTATCATGTCAATTATGAATGGACATGTTGAAGATGAGTAAATTGTAGGATCTGGTAGTCAAAAGGCATTGATTCATCCCCACTTCTTCCAGCAAGAGAACTTGTCATTAAGGCATACAAATTCCAAGGAATTGTCACAATGTCTAATCTCAGAGCCCAGATAAAGAGTTGGATTCTATGGGTCAATTTTGTTGGAAGGAGGGCCTTAATGAATCCCCCATCATCAAACGCGAGAACCATAAAATGATTAAACAATTTGGAAAAATAATCCATCACAAGATACAATTTTATTTCAAAACCTCACTAGCTAGGAGTCTGGTTTTTAAGTAAGGCTCTGGCCCGGCTACACCAGAATTATGGTTTTCACAACTGGGAATTATTTTCTCTTCACTTTTTATTTTATTTATTTCATTTTTATTTTTTTTGTTTTATTAACAATAGAATAAAACTAGTAAGAGGAAGGATGTGGGGAAATCCCCTCACCTACCATCTGCATTTAATATTTCTCCATAATATCCTTGACAAAATCCCCCTTAGATTTGGTCTTTTGATATAACTTGAGCCTATGCCCATTAAGCAAGAAGGAGACTTTCTCATCATCTATGGTTTGAATCTTAACAGATCCATTTTTTAATATGGCTTCAATCTCATAGGGGCCAATCTAATAGGTATTAAATATGGATACTTTCCCTTTGAAGTCCTTAAATATGGAGTTGAAAAAAAGTTCCCAGTCACCTACCTTGAATTTTTTTCTTCTTAAGGAATCTGTCATGCCACTTTTCCGTTTGTTGTTGGATGAGATCAGTATGTTGGAAGTATTCTGGACGCATCTTGTCCAACTCATTGAGTTGAAAAATTCTTTCCTTTTGTGCCTTGGTCAAATCCATCCACATCTCTAATTCCATCTGGAAAGTTTTGGTCTGAAATTCTATGGGAAAAAGGAATTGTTTCCCATATACTAGCTCATATGGAGAAAAACTAGTAGTACTCCTCCATGTTGTCATCTAATCCCATAAGGCTTCTGGAAGTTTGTCTGACCAATCCTTCTTATCTATTTGTACTATCTTTGTCAGAATTATCTCCAAAATCGTATTTGTTGAATCCACTTTCCCATTGGCCTATGGGTGATATGAAGAAGATTTCTTATTCTTAATGAGATACTTTTGGGTAATTACCTATACCAACTTAGATGTAAACTGAGTTCCTTGGTCAGTAAAAATTTATTTAGGTACCCTGAAACTAGTAATAATATCTTCAAACAGGAAATCCACTACTAATATTTTTGTTTCTTTGAATAAAGCCTTCACTTCCACCAATTTCGTGACATAATAGGTGAAAAATAGAATGTACTTCTTACCTTTTGATGTGGGGTTTATTGGTGCCACGAAGTCCAAGGCCCATTTTTCAAAGGGTTCTATAAGGACTTGCAACTAAAGTGGCATCTCATCTGTATGAACTGGATGAACCATCCTTTGGCAGTTATCACATCCCTAAACATACTTCTTGACATCTTGAAAGAGAGTAGGCCAAAAGTATCCCAATGGAGGATTTTTTAGTTTTTTCTTCTATCTGCAAAGTGCCCCCTGCAAGTTTTTTCATGACATGCTTTTATGATTTCAAACATATCATCCTCTCTCACAGATTTGCAGATAATCATATTAGTACCAGTGTAAAATATATCTCCCTTAATCCAGGAGTATGGAGCATTCATTTTAACAAACCTTTTCTTTTCCTTGGGTGAGAAGTGAGGTGGAATCTTTCTTGTAGTAAGATAATTGGATATGTTTGTGAACCATGGTGAATTAGTAGATATAGAAAATAGATTTCCATTCGGAAAATGGTTATCAACAGGAATATCCTCACCTTTATTATCAATCCTAGAGGAGAAGTCTACTACCTTATTTTGCTTACCTAGCCTATCCACAATGGTGATGTTGAATTCTTGCAATAGTAGTAGCCATCTGGTGATCATGCCATTCATATTAAGTTTATCAATCAAGTACCTAATGATAGAGTGGTCAGTATGAATAAATACTTCATACCCTGTGATGTAATGCATGAACTTATTAATTGCATAAACAACTGCAAGGAACTATTTTTCATTCACAATGTAATTTAATTTAGCTGGAGCTAGATTCTTGCTTATGAAATAAATAGCAGTTAAGATATTTTCCTTTCAACCCAATACATATCCTATAGATAAATTTGAGGCATCGATCAATATGTGGAATGGGAGGCTCCGATTTGGTCCTCTCAATATTGACAATAAGGAGAGATTTTTCCTTGAGTATATCAAAGGTATGTTGACATTCATCATTCCAATAGAATTCAATATATTTTGCAAGAAATTTAGGGGCAGGGATATCTTCGTAAAATTTTCTACAAATTTTCGATAGTATCCTACATGGCCTAGGAATATTTGGACTCCCTTTTGATTGGTTGAAGGTAACATTTTGAAAATTACTTCCATCTTGGATGGATCTACCTTTATTCGTTCAGAAGACACATGGTGACCTAATACAATCTCTCTAGTCATTATCATAAAACATTTTTTGTTTCTTAGTGAAATATTTGTCTCTCTATATATTTAAAAAAAAAATTAAAGATTAATTAAAGCTTCATCAAAAGAATCACTTGTCACAGTAAAGTCATCCACCTATATTTCCACACAATCATGTAGCAAATCAGAAAAAATACCAAGTATCGATCGTTGAAATGTGGTTGGTGCATTACATAAACCAAAGGGAAGTACCTTGTAGGCGTATGTCACCCAAGGACATGTAAAAGGATTCTTGTCCTGATCCTCTAGAGAAATTTGGACCTAGTTATTGTCAAAAAGTTGGATAGTTGGTTGTCATTGATGTCAATCCTTGAGTATGTATTGTAGCACATTTTGGTAGCTCCAGAGGTATGGGTAAGGAACCCAAGTTTGGTTGAGGAATAATGTAATGAAGAACAATGAATTTACAGGTGATACTATTCTAGATGGATAGTACATGCCATGCCATTTCTGGTGATATGTGGAATTCCACATAACTCCTCACGGTTAGAGAGTTATGGCCATGTAAATTTGAAGAACCCTCATGAGTTATCTAGAAGCCCCTAGAAGGTCAAAGAAGTCAATTTATTCTAGAAGCTCCTAGAGGAAGTTTACTAGTCAAAATAGTTGTAACTAGGAATTAATCATGAGTTAATTTGTTGCAAAAATAAAATAATTAAAAATAAATTAGTTGCAACTAGAAGTGGTGAGTTTAATATTTGTGAATAAAGTGGTTTTAAGTGGACATCTGGTTAGAAGTGGGTTAGCCCTAAAATAAGGAAGATGGGTAAAGTGAGTTAGAAGATAACCCCTTGAGGAAGCTACTTGGAGAGTATAAATAAGATAGAAAGGGTATCCTATTAACGCCTATTGATTACATTGAATATCTTGTTAAATGTTTATTGCAGGTACATCATTGACAAATCTAAATCATCGTGAATCTGAGGAAGTGAAGAAAGTTTGACAGAATTTTCAAAGCTGCAGAAGGAAAGGGTTTTTTAAGAACCCTAAATATTGAGGTCCTCACGGGTTGCACTACTAATGTCAAGCAAGGACTCACTAGACAGGCTTGTTTGACAAGTAATGCAGTCCCAAAACTGATATTTGAGCTAGAGTTTAGGTTGCAAGGGCTAAAGGGAAGCTACATGAAATTGTGATAGTGATCAGGTGCAACACAATCTTCTACGGGAAAAAAAAAGGTATGTTATGTGCTAGGTGTATTTTGTTTTTTTATGATGGTTTGGTGTTTTCTCATTGGAGATTGAGCATGTTCCCTTGAGGGCTTGTTGGTTGATGTTGTATGAGGATGATCTATAGTGGCTTATTGTTGGTGCATTTTTTAGTTGTTGTTGACACACTTCATAGGGCATTTGTTGAGGCATATTTTGTGATTTTGGAGCATATGATTGAGGCATAGTTTGGATGTATGGTACAAACCCTAGTGTATGGATTGAGATATCTCCTTTAGGGTATTTTTGATCATGTTAGTACTTTCTTAGTAGTGTTATGGTTCTCTATTATATATATGAGGCATTTTCTTGTATATGGATGAGGTATGATCTTGTGAGTTTGAGCATCTTCTTAAAGGCACTATTGGTTGTTAGTACTTGTTGTAGTGAAAGGTTTTGAGGCAGATTTGTTGTAGTACATGGTTGGTACATGTGTGAGCTCTATTAATATATCTTGAGGCGTTTTGTGAGAGGCATTTGTTGGTGATCTTGGTATATGGTTAGTTCATGTTTGAAGACACATATTTGGACATATTGTTGGTGAGGTTTGGCACATGGTCTTGTATAAGGGTTTATGGTATTTGGATTATGGTGGAGTGATGTATTGTTAGAGGCCTAACAGTTGGATATCTTGGTGTGTTTCTTTGATATTTGGTTGATGTACATGTTGGGCACATGTTGAGACATATAGTTGATGTATGGTATGGTAATGTTGATATGTCTTGATGAGTCATAGTTTGGCTTGTTGATTGACATATGATTGTTACATGCTTAGTGCATTGTTAGAGGCACTTGCTAGTAGTGTTGGTGACACATGATTGGTACATGTTTGGTTCATTGTTAAAGGAATTTTCTAGTAGTATTGTTGACACATGGTATATGGATGACGTGACATAGATATCTTGATATATTATTAAAATCACATATTGTTCTTGGTGATGATTATGAGTTGTGTGATATGCTTTTTTGATGCACATCTGGGTGATATTGTGCATATGGTTGAGAGTTGTCTTTGTGATTGATCTTGGTGAATAGATCTGATTTGGTTGATGAGACAGTTTAATGTGATAGGTTGTTTTAACATTGTAACATGATGTGTTGTGCATAGTTGATACACTTGTGTTGGTAAAGATTCTTGGTACATGTCGTTGGCACAGGTTGGTACAGGTTGTTTGGTGTATGTTGATAGTATGGGTTGATTGGTACAAGTTGGTTGTATAGGTTGTTAGCACATGTCGTGAAAGGTTATTGGTACAGAGTGGTACAGGTTGTTATAGGTTGTTTGGTTCAAGTTGATATTACAGGTTATTGGTACAAGTTGCTTACAGGTTCTTGGTACATGTTGGTTACAGATTGTTGGCACATATTGGTACAGGTTTATAGTGGTATGTATCACAGTGACAGTGTGTAAATGGTTTCATCATCTATTTGAAACTTATATCTTAGGGCGGTAGGATGAGGCAAGGATAGGTGGTTAGAGCCACCTTTCGGTTGGAGTCAGAGAACCATGGAGTTGGAGATTCCTTCAAGTTGGAGCCCAAGAATTAGGGGGTTGAACCCTCCTTCTAGTTGGAGCCAGAGAATTGGAAGTTGGTGCTTCCTTGAATGTAATTCTTTGACATATAAGAAAAGAATTATGTGGTTTTCTTCTGCATTGGGTTTCCACATAAAATATTGGTGTATTATGTATTGTGTGGATGTGTCTATTATTTTTCAATGCACTGATGGATGTTAATGTTTATGATGCTATAATATATTGATGATGAACTGATGAAGATTGTTGAATAAGTTAAAATAATACACATTGTGGTTTAAAAGGATTAATAAGTGGTATAAATTTCTCATTATTGATTCACCCCCCCTCTCATTAATTCAATAGTTGTATCCATTGAATCCATCTAGAAAAGAAAAGTATTTCTTTCTGTCTAGTTTGCCCAAAACCTAATCAATAAAAGGTAGGGGGAAATAATCTTTTAGGGTAGCCTTTTTTACACTACTACATATGGGCGGATTATTCCATGAAAATTTTCCATGCTTCCACTAGTTTCATCATTTTTTTAAACATGGCAGGATTTTTGTCGATATTGCCATGAAAGTTCATCGCAATATCCATGAAAATCTTATTTTAACCTAGTCCAGATTTTCGTCGCTATAGCGATGAACTTTCATGGTAATAGCAACGAAAATTTTGCCTATCACATTGGTTGGTGTTAACGGTTAGTTGACTATTTTATCTATATATACGTGACTTGAAGAGACTTTGTGACACAATTGCTATAGTTGCAACACTATTATTGGCTTTTGTTTGAGCTGTTTATTTTTTCCTTCACCCACCGGTTGAATAAATCCAATTCTCGATCTACATAGCTTGGATTTTGAACTTGCAAGGTTAGTATGTTATTTTTTATTGATGTACTCATTTAACTTGTAATTTTTTTTTTTCAAATGTCCAAATTGCATTTAGCTTGTTTTTTCCTTGATAATATATTATAATATGTGTAGTACCATATTTCATGTCTTTGGTTTTTGGATCTAGTTAGTATATTCTATGGAAAAGGGTATGTGGATTCCATAACATTCTAGGTTTATGGAATCCACATACCCTTTTCCCTTCAATTGTAGCTATAATCTCTCTCTATTTTCATTGATAAAGATATGGAATTGCTCTTGAAACTCAACCCTGATCGGTGAAATGATAGTAATTGATTGTTATATTCCCTGCTTTAGCAAGGACTAATAAAATACATAAACACTAACCCTAAAATTATGTTAGGTATATATGGCGTTATCATATAAAGAAAACATTTGTACACATATGATCTTATTATAAAGATGGTATCTATGTCATCATGATGTTGATCCTCTACACATATGATCACCTTATTATAAAGATGTTGACCTTATTATAAAGATGTAAGTCANTGTAAATAAACATATCATAATCGAAAGGAGTAGCCAAAATATAAAAAATTGACAACTTAATGTTTGGTATGGTGTAGGTAAGACAATTACTTGTCAGGACAAGGATTTGTCACAATGAATGAAAATGATAGGAAGATTGCTCGGTTAAGAGCGACATTAAAGGCGAGGGGCGATGGAAAATGTTATTGCCTCTGCTATGATTGTAGAGGCTTGCAAAATAGAAGACTTTTAATAACAACAACCTAAAGACATTGTAGGGAGAAGGGGCACGCCGAAGGGGGTTATGAATATCGTCCCTTGGTAAGAGGATTCAATATTTAATGTATTCTCTGTAATAATCAGTATTTCATGAATTTTAGTAATATTTCTTATCGTAATTTTTATATTTTTTATACACACTAACTTTTCTATGTTGTTTTTAAATATATAGACGATGCCCCCAAAGTGTCGACTTCCAGAGAGTTATTTTACGAGTAATAGCAGAAATACTAATTTACATGGAGATGAACTTCGAGATCAGAATATTGAAGTTGTTGATCAAGTTATTAATGATGACATGGATGGAGATAACGTTAGTGATTCAAATCAGGAAGATGAGATACATAGATTGATCCAAGACACATTTGCTCCAATGGATGAGGACAACTAGGATGATAGTCATGATGTTGATCCTCTACTCAAGAAGTCACGTCAACCTCTTTATGAAGGCT
>ML794553.1:0-12578 GCA_009831015.1 Picea engelmannii
TCCAGCCACAGAACAAATTGCAGACATCTTTACTAAACCCCTAGCCATGACACCATTTGAATATCTCCATCAGAAGTTGGGTGTCATCCTTTCTCTTACCTAATAAATTCCATCCTGTCAGGGGGAGTATGTGTTGGTTGAATTATTGATACCTTCGAAAAGTGATTCAGCAACTCAGGGGGGTCATGTTTTCTTTGACATTCATGTCAAAGGGGGAGAAAATGTGTGGTCTGGATGCTACAGTTGGAGGTCTAAGAATAATAGTGCAACCTTTTAGGGTTTCCATCAATTCGAAAGGGGGATATTGTTGGCATGTTTATAGGAATAGTGTGCTTGTCATCAATGGAAATAACAAAAGGTAGAGAAGAAGGTGAGAAATCTCAAGAGGAATAGTTGTAGTGGTTGTTGGATCACCGATCCAAAGGATCTTCAATGGAATAATCGAAAATTGTTGGATCATTCTAAGTGGAAGGAGAGCATAAGCTAGAAGAGAATCATCAGATATGGATCAAGCCATCGAACTAAGGACACGATCAAAGAAAAAAATTGTGTTCACGTCAAAATTTGTGAGGAGGTTACTGTTAGGGGAATCTCACTTTGGGAGAATTGGCAACTTGAATGTTGAATTACTCGAAGCCGAAAATCCAAAATGAATAAGAGCCATCGGATCTAGAGAAAATATGATGACCGTTAGATCAGGGAGAACCATGTCAACATACCACATCTACAAGGACATATGGAAAACCACGTCAGAAGACCATGTCATCAAGGACACATGGCACAATCAGACAATGACAAGTTTCAAGTTGAATCATCATTTCAGGTACATGCAAATCACAAATCTGAGTGACACATGGAAGCTACTCGGCTCATGAAACATCATCAAGTGACGTAAGTAATTTATGCCACTCTGAGAGTTTTACTTTAGGAGGTTTACCACCAACACTTTCCCAAAGTCCTAAAGTTTCGAATGCCGAAGTCCTGAAGTGGACACGAAATGTCTGATCTGAAGATCACTTCGAAAGAATTCTCGATCGTCGATATACTTTAGTGGAAGGATAGTGTAAGTGGAAGTATTAACTGGCAACAAGTGATATCCACCACTTATGACTTACTCAATAGGTGATCACTCCGCAAGAAAATGGAACAAATATTAGCCTAAAGTCCCAAAGTCTCAAATGCCGAAGACGCGAGGGCCGAAGAAGATCCAGGCCGTCAATTTACATAAGGACGTGTGGTAGAAATCTATGTAGTTCAGGGAAAAAAACTCTGGGAGATAGTCAAGGAAGAAAAGTTGAGATTTGAAATCCCTGAATCCCGAAGATCCGATGGAGTTGAGGACCTTCGATCTATAGGAGGACACACATCAATAGATCATGAACTCCAGGTACAAAATACTTCAGAGGAAAGAAGAGAGTGAAAGCATTGAAGCCCTGAAGTGAATCTCAAACATTGATTGAGAAGGGTGCCAAGGGTCGTCAATTTGGTCTTGGTAGAAAGTTTTGAAGTCCCAAAGCAGGCTAGAGCCATTGATTTGAGGACGACACATGGTAGGAATCTGTGGACTCCAGCTAAAAGAGTTCTGGGAGAGTGTGAAGGTTGAGAATTGAAATCGTCAAAGCCTAGAGTAGTGAAGCAGATCTTGACTGTTGATCAAGAAAAGGGACATGCATAAGTGGATTGTCAACTATGGAAGATTGATGTACAAAGGAAAACAGGGTTTGAGAGTTGAAACTCCTAAATAACGGATCACGAAATAATTCATAGCCATTGATTTGGAAGGGAGCTACGTGTCAATATATTGTGGAGTTTTGGGATCACACGTGGAAGGAGGAAATAAGGCATATAACAGTCATTTATTGAGACGCATCAGAAAGGGATTGGAGATCAATGGTCGTGCTCAATTGCGGGGTATAATCCTCTTTGGGTATAATTCAATGACGTTGATCAAACTGAATCTGGTTGAAGGTTTGTTGTTTCATCTTGTGATTTCTTGATAAGTTATGATTTAGTTACACTAAGTGAATCATTGTTCCTGGGCAGTTGAATGATTTCTCCTCAGCATTAGAATCATGATTCCTATGCATTTCTTTGAGATTCCTAACTTTTGCATTGGAGATGCAGAGTGTAATGGATGATGAGAGCATGGATGAAAGAAAAATGTAGTGACAGAGAGAGGTTGATGTTTTTCTCTCTAAAAATTAGTTGAAATGTAAGCAATGAAGTTTTACATCATGAACTGAGGGAGAAAATGAAGATATGAAGAACATAAGTTGGACATAGAATAAAGGGTGAAAACAACAGATTGTATGATAACTTAAGCGCAAGCAGATACGAGGAGGAAGACACTGATGCAGGCAGAACAAAGCAGTGTAGCAGAAAAATGATGAGACTGGTAAGCCATTGATAAATACTATATCACTATAATAAATTTTAGCAAGAAAATATTTATATTTCAAGGTGGTAGGGTGGTGCTAGGGAGTACTGTCGTCCTAATAATTTCAAGTGGGTGCTTGAACACAGGGAGTTGTAACTTCCATCTGGTTGTAGCCAGAAAAACCAGGGTGGTAGGGTGGTGCAAGGGAGAAACATTATTCTCTGTTATACAAGTTGGTTCCTGTGTGACTAGAATTTGGTGCGTCCATCTAGTTGGTGCTGGAACACTCAGGGAGTTGGTGCTTCCTTCTAGTGAGTGCTAGAGAAACCAGGGAGTTGGTGCTCCCAATAAGTTGGAACTTGTAAAAAAGAGGTGGTAGCCTCACAAAGAATTGGTGATCATAAGAATGATAATGTACATAAAATAAAGACTACTTATCGTATTAAGAAGAAGAGGTTTTCTCCATTTATGGGTTTCCTCAGGAATATCTATCTCTGTATACTTCATGTGTGTGATTCATGTCGAATACTTTATTTCTTACTTCTGTGAATTATTGTGATCATCATTGAGTGTTATATAATGATTTTAAAATGGGCATACTTGTTTAAGAATAGTAACAACTGACTCACCCCCCTCTCAGTTGTCTAACAACATCTCCACTATCCATTAGTGATTTTTGTTCAAAAAAAATGAGGATGTTACTAGGAACTGTAAGTGATCATCAAAACTTATAAAAAGGAAAAAATTACCAATATCAAAAGAGGAATTAGAAACTCTACAAATAATTCTCAAACATACGATTGTTATGTCCAATATAAAAAGAAGAATTAGCATCTCTACAAATAATTCTCAAACAGATCGTCAATACTTGTCAACACAACCAATATTAACTCCTGTATTGAATAATAGTCGATGGTGAATCATATTTTCATATTATTGTTTATCCCCCCTCAACTTTAAAAATAAATAAAACACCCTTATCTATCCCCCTCAACCCTTTACCTTCAAGGTGCAAGAACAAGAACATGGAATCTTCATATTTCCTTTATTGTTCTCTTCCTGACAAATACAACATTCAACCACTGTGGCATCTCCACTTTCCATCATTGATTAGAGTTTTTTTTAAATGACGACATTACTAGAAACTAGAAATGATCTTCAAAATTTTTAAAAATGAAACAATTATCAATATCAAAAGATGAATTAACAACTCCAAAAATACTTCTCAAAGAGAGTGTCAGTACCAATATAAAAAGATGAAACAACAACTCTGCAAATACTTCTCAAACAGAGTGGTAGTACTTGTCAACACGACCAATATTAACTCTTGTTTTGAATAGTAGCATAAGACCCTAAACTATTAACCTCTAACATGGCCCAACCCATTAATACCTAACCCTAAACCTCTAATCCCTACTCCCTAAAACCCTATTAACCTATAAATCCCCTAGGAGCTAAACCCCATAAACCTACCTTAAACCCTAACCTATTAACCCCTAATCCTTTAACCATTGAGCCCTAATATGGCCTTATTAAACCTTAAACCACTAAAATATTAACCCCTAATCCTTTACACCATGTACCGCTAAACCTTAAACCCCTTAACCAATAAACAATACCCTAAAAGATAATTAAAATATACATATTATGTTTACTTCTTCTCTTCTTAACTTAGTCTCAATTTGTTGTGTACGTAGAATGTATCCATAAAGAAAAAATAATACATTATTTTTATTCTACATTTAAGATATAAACGTTTACAAAAACAATCTGCAATATAAAGACATATAATGAATAACTTACCAAGGGACAATATTCATGCCCGCCTTCAAGGTGTCCATACTCTCTACCATGTTTTTTAGCTATTTTTATTAAAATTCTCCTTCTATTATATCCCCAACATTTTTCACAAAGGAAATAACATTTTTTATCACCCAAAGCCTCAACCAATGCAGATCTCACATCTCGACCTTGTCCTCCTGGAGGAATGTAATGTGGCATTTTTCCTTACCAAACTTTCGGTGATGATTATCTTCAAAAATAAACCTGAGTAATTTAACTATTTGTAATGCAATTGACAATTTTTTTTGATCTTTTATTCTGACATAAAAATAAACAACCTTATAACCTTTGCAAATCCTTGCTAGTATAGCAACAATGATGAATGTCTTTAATATTTCAAACTATTAGATAGACGTTGTTTAACAAACAAAAATATTGACTTCATCAAACGTTGGTACATAGATATTTGACCTAGTCAACCATAAGATATGTGAGGATCGTTGACCTGGTCAACGGTCGGATATTTAATGCTAGTCTCTTCCATTGGATATTCAATGAATGTTGGAGATTTTTTTTTTAATGCAAAAATTGCAACTAAAATCTAGCAGTACAACCAATTTTATCAGAGTACGACAGTTTTTCCACTCATATATAGTAGTTCTTGAATAGTTTTGGCTCTTTTGGCCTAGTTACGAAGCCAATTTCCTTCTTCTATTCTCCTTACAATTTGTTGGTAGATTCTAGATTTTACCTTTGTTGAGGGTGTGGACATGTCTTCCATTGATAACAAATACATCAAGGAAATTCAACAAATTCTTCATTGGCATGAGGACATTATCGACACCAACAAAGGTGCATTAATGATAATCTCCTCCAAAATCAGTAAAATTGAGCAGCTCAACACCACCCATAATGCCAACATTATGAGACTCATTTTGCTTCATAAATAGTGAATTGCTTCACTAGAGACATAGTGTAATAGAATTTCTTGGTTGGTTCTTTCTCAGTGTGTGGAATCTCTCTCCATCATCTCCAACAATCACGGTAGTGACAACTCACTTCAAGCAAGACTAAAGGAAGATGAAATTAATCACTAGTTGTAAGATCCTAAGAAGATTAAAGGTCCAAACTTCGTCATTCCAGTAAGGGGCAGGAAGAACAAGGAATGGTTCATCCTTATCATTAGTTGGAATGTTTTTTCAAGTGATATGTATTTTGTATCAATATGTTAAACAAGATACTTGCAAAAATACTTGGAATTCATATTTTTACAATAATATTGCCTTTTTCACCATGTTTCAACGATTCCTGAGAAAATCTTACCGGTAACTGTTGAAAAATACAATCGTCATCTCAATTCAGTACTGTAATATAACACTACTAATAGATATTGGCCCAGACTTATTTCAGCACATGTAAGTAGAAACCATAATGATGCCAACTAGAAGAAGCATGGCATTATGCCTTTTAAAATTCACGGTAAAGTGGTAAATTTTTCATCTAAAATTTATTAAAAGTCAAATATTTTGTTAAGTGATCTGTCGGAAAGTGCCTTTAAAAATGTAGCAATCCCAATTTTATAAATATATTGGCTGGATATGTAGTAAGGAGCTATCTTTTAAACGAACGATTCTTGTCTTCCAAAAACACTCATCTCACTTAAATTTAAAAACATTCACATCACTTGAATTTACGTGTTGTTGTTTTTTTTTTAATTATACTTGTAATATTTTCTTTATTTTTCAAACTAAATATTAATATTTTTATTTTAAATAAAAAATATTAATTTTAAAAATATATTTTACAATTTAATATAAGCAATAAATCTAAGTCTTTCTTTTTTCAATATGAAATTAATAAGTAGTATTTAAAAAAATATATTTCAATGTTAATCATAAATTTTATACATATATATAAATAGATAAATATATATAAGCTATATCAACCAGGGATGAGTAAGAGGGGAAAGAGCTCTCCAACCTACTTTTATATTTTCTCTAATATTTACCTTCTAATCACCTTTTTCTTACTTATATAATTCAAGTAAGTTTTCTCTTTATGCTATCTCCAATTACATGATATTATAAAGTAATTGAAAGTAAAAAAAAATCTTATTTCACCTATAGTTTATGTTTACATTTTAGTATGAGGGAGATGTGTGGATCTATCATGCACTGAGATAGATCAAGTCCCTTGAGGTGAAAATATTTTTTAAATTGAAAAAAATTGAGGAAATGTTTTCACCACGAGGGACTTGATCCCTCTTGGTCTATTATAGATCTAGAGTTAATATGGATATACTCTGGTGGTCAAAACATTTAATAGTGTGTTGCTCAACATGAGGGATAAAGTCTCATAAGGTGAAAATAATTTTATATTGAAAACACTTGAGGAAAGATTTGCACCTTGATGGATTTGATCTTTCTTGGCGCATGATAGATCTAGAGTTAACATGGATCTACACCGATGGTTAAAACATTTAATATTGTGCTTCTTAGTATGAGAAAGATGGATAATTACATCCATCCTCAACATGGAGTTGCACCTCTAGGGATTTGATCCCTCTTAACACATGATAAATCTAAAGTTAAAATTGAAATATGCTAGTATTATATTATTTGTTTAATTTTTCCATTTATATTCATTTTGCTTTATGTAAAATGGAAAAAACATTTTATGTACATGTTACAATAAAGAAAAAAATATAACTTTTATTAGAATGCAATACTCATGAAATTAATAAATAATAAAATGTTTCTTAAAAAAATGGTTAGTTATCATGTAAGTAATTTGACCTTACAAATACATTTGTGACTTCATATTGAAGAGTTTTTTTACATGTCAAGACAATAAAAGTAATCAAAATATGGTTCTTCCTATCAATTAGGACATTTACTTTATTTTATTATTACATCATAAATTCATGTCTACCTTGTAATTGTTTTAAGTGAAAAAACTATAATCAACAACAAAGGTGATAGTCAACGTGATGCAATTTACTCAACATTGACAATGTCCTATTTGTAAAACGTTAGAAAATACCTAGAATGTGTACACAATACATGATGCAATTTATGTTGCATTAGGTATCAAACATTTTTTTTTTCTATGAAAACAATAATGTCATAATGTTTAATGATCACTTACTAGAAATTCGGGTGCAAGTACATATATCGTTTTCTACATAATAGTTAATCAAGAGGGAAATAATGCATTATGGATTATGTTGCATTAGGTATCAAACATTTTTTTTTATAAAACAATAATGCCATAATGTTTAATGATCATTTATTAGAAATTCGGGTGCAAGTAAACATGAAAGAATGCATTATGGATTGTGTGGAGAAATAATATATTTGTATTTCAAATTTGTGTTGAAAATTATTGCATATTTAAGTTATATATTGAGATGGTTATATTGTTAATGTTATATATAAAATATATCTAGGAAGTTAACAAATTTTTATTTGTGGATTTATTTTTTTAATTAAAAAATAAGACTAAAATCTTCATAAATAAATAAAAAAAAATTATATAAAAAAAAAATTAATGTTTTATATATATATATATAACTGATAGGTTAATTTTATTCTACATTACCATTATAGATACGGTAATCTTATTTTACATAGTCACTATATTTTTATGAATTTATTACTTAAATATGTAGTTATTATATTTTTATTAATTTATTATTTAAATATGTTCTTGTTAGTCCAAAGTTGTTAAGAGTCAAAATTCTTAAAAATTATAAACATTAACATTATAGTTATTATATTTTTATAAATTTATTATTTAAATATGTTCTTCAAGTTAGTCCAAAGTTGTTAAAGGTCAAAATTCTTAAAAATTGATAGCTTTATACACAAATTTGATGGTTCTTTTGAAAAAAAAAATAATATTAAATATACTCATTTCAATTCATTGAGTGTTACGCATTCATATCAAAAATCATATTGATGAACATTGCAAAATGGCCAATGGACCTTAAGGAGGTTGATATAGATATCATAAATTATTTATTGTGTAAAAATATTTATTATATGTTTAATATTATTTATTTATAAAATATAGGGTAAAATACAAATATGTATTCATGGAATTTACTTACCATGTCATACTCAATATGAGAGTTAAATTTATTGAACATTTTTGTTTATAGATATAGACCCTAAATCAGTATACCAAACCAAGCTACTTATTAAAATACACATGTCATTGGGAATCATTTAATTCTATGATTCATGTAGTAGAAATGTTTTGATGCATAGGGTAGGGTTCTTATTACGTCAAACCTATAGCACTATAGAACTTTGAATCTAAGCCTTTCTTTTGGAGTTATGTTTTTTGTTTGTTTCATGTAACAAAGGAGTGTGTTGAACTCTATGCTCTCATATTGTATTTGGTGCAGTTATAGGCATCAAGTATCTACATAGTAGAGGTAGAGAAAATTCTGATAGAAATTTCAAGTCTTCAAAAATTCTTCTCACTAAGGATTACAATGTTGGTGTTTTAGTTTTGGGGCTTTCTTAGTTAGTGAGTGCAATTCCATATGCCAATGGAATTGTCAAATATATAGCTCCAAATTCATCAATGCTCACACAATTTCATGTTTACATTTCTAGTGTATTGTTTTTCAAGATTCTTACTAGCAAATAACCTTTTGATGGATCCAGCAATGATGATGCAATTGGTATTCCACACCATGTATGTAATATCCCCTGGTAGTGCCTCATTTATATTATGAATTGTAATCATGTTTTGTAGGCTGGTGAGCCAAGTATTGATAAGTTAGTGGGCTTATGTGTTTAATAGGCTGGAGAGCCTAAGTGTTATAGGCCATGAGCCTGTTTTTGTATATGTAATTATGCATAACATTAATAAAGATTAAACATCGTTGCATGCAGACCGACCACAAAGAAAGAGTGATGGGGGACTAAGCTTCCACAAGGTAGGTAAGGGAAAGGGGGATGAAAGGTTGGAAAGAGGGGCTAAGCTTAGGGGCTTAAGTCCTTGGGAATAATAATTTATTATTATTCCAAAGTGGTGTGAATGGTATAATTTTATCCTAAGTTCCTAGAAAAGGGAACACGTACTTGATGGAGTGCACACAGCTTCATGGGCGACATGTGTCAGTTGAGGCACATGTAATTTAACCCAAGAATTGAGTCGTGATGGGGGTTCATTCTCCATTCGGGCATCCATTGTTTGTCCTCTTGTGCGTCAGTGTCTGATATTTGCATACCCTCATGCATCTCTGAAACCTGAAAACCATAATGTTTTCCTGAGAAGTCGACGTATCCGCTGTCTAAAATTTTTGAGTCTATGTTCAAACTTTGCATTGATTCCTTGTCACACACCCTGAAACCAGTGGCAAACCCATGGATTGAGTCGTTTCACCTTTGTATCCTATGAGCCCAACCTATATGCCCTTGCAGAAACGATTCTGTACCTGACTTGTCTTTGGGTTGTTGCCTTATGTGTTTTTTAAGTGGAATTTTGTTGTTTTTATCCTCACCTTGTGGAGAATGGGTTGAAACTTGTTGACGAAGCAGGTTTTCAAGCTCGTGGATGAAGAGGCAGGTTGTCAGGCCTGTGAGAAACTCTCTCTAGGTGAGAGAGTCTATTGGGAAGTGGTTTTCTCCTAGAGAGACTCCAACACCAACTACATAGCTCTGAGAGTTCCTGATCCGACCTGTTGTCGAGACCTAGAGAGGGAGGTGAAGCACAGATGGAATGTGATTCTTAAGGTGTATACTCCTGAGTGGAACATGCATGTGGGGAATGAGATTCTATGAGTAGTGGGCATAAGAAGGCTCCTTGAGAGAATCCTTCCGATTTCTCTATGCAGTTTTCTTGTAACCTTAGCCTAGTCTAGGATTCCCTTGCCCGGGGTGGATCTTAGTCCCATCTCGGGGGTGACCCACTACTAACCATGATGAGCAATGTGGTCTAAGGCTGGGAGGTTTGTGGAAGGTATGCATGTAGTTGGTGGAGTTACTACAGTTTCAAATATAAGTATCATTGTGTGTTTAATTTCAGTTAAAATGCATGTCTGTGATGCTTGTAACATTATCATCTATTCCGTTGCAATGATATTTATTGTTAATTCTATTTAAGTCTGTATGATGGCAATAATTCTATGTTAAATTCATTAATTTGGTTTAATATGGATGTTATATATAAATGTATGTGAATGTTTCACGTAGTAGCATTTCCCAACAATGGGGTTGATGGTCGAGGACATTACAATATGGTATCAGAGCCCATGGTTTCAATGCTGAGCTTGGATGGGCTGGATAAGTTGTCTTTGGACCCAAGGTTTTGAGTGGAAATGGTGTTTGAATGGAACCAATTTCGAACCTTAGAATGTTTATGAGTGCCAAGGGGTTACTTGGTCATGTTACAAAGCTAAGGAGGATTAGAAGTAGAATAAAACCATAGCCGACATGGTATTTTACCAGAGAGAGAGAGCACTCAACACTTGCGGTGTTGCGATGTTGGAGTCGTAGGATCTGTTTTGGAAAAAGGAAAGTCCTTTACAACCATCAGATCTGGAAAAGGTGCAGGAGGGTTATCCATGAATCCTTTTAGATTTCAACAATCGGGAGAAGTGGAATGCATTGAGGCATAAAATTTTGAAGGAGATATACATAGTAGATCCTAGGAAAAGATCCTAACCATTAGATCCATGTCCAGGAAGGAAAAGAAAAATCACTTCGGAGGATTTCTTGTCTGGAGTGTGACAAACTCCTGAAGTCCTGAAGTAGATTGCAACCATCTGTTGCAAAGGACACACGTCAAGAGATCATGTACTTTGAGTGGAAGTACTTTGTGAGGAGGCAAGTGTTGTGAATTGAAACTCTCAAAGGTCGAAGTGACGAACTCACTCATAGCCATTGATCATGAAGGAGGACACTCATAGGTAAATCATGAACTCTGGGAGAAAGCACTTCGGGCAAAAGTGAGCGTAGAGGAGTTGAAACTCTCGAATCCATAAGAAGCGAAGTGTTGAGTCATGATGACATCGCCTAGAGGTGATGTGGACACATAGGTTGTGTGCCACCTGTAAATGGGTTTAGAACCCGTGGAATATTGAGATGACATTTGGAATGTGATGAGTCTCACCCATTTTAATGGGCCACGTATCAGTCACTAGTATTCCTCCATGTAGCATCCTATGTGAGAGGGGTTAGTGGGGCACGAGGTTATGTAACGTAGTTAAAGGTCAAAGGACCCATAATGGCATTGATCATGATAAATTAAAATCAACGGCTAGAAGGCATTGCGGGGAACCAAGTTTCACATAAGCTAATTCTCGAAGGTGGTCCCACAATTCAGACTACAGTTTCACCAAGGGGTTACGTTTCAACGTCAGAAGAATTGTGGGATGAAAGATGGGTTACTCCAAACCACCATTGCATGCCCCTGCAATTGTGAAAAATTTAATTTATGTAACGTAATAACGTCACCTAAAGTGATGTGGGAGTGTTTAGAGATTAATGGTTCGGGGTGTGCGGATGTGAAACCTTTCGAAGTACCAAAGTCCTGAAACTCAGATGCTTGAAGTTCCACAGCGAAGTGTCATCCATAGGATGCTGGGTAGAAGTGGACCGTTGATCCACCCTACTGCACGAGTTCGGTAACTTAGAACTCCGAGTGACTATTGTGTTATGCTTGGAAATCTTCCAAAGCCGAAGGTCGAAGGCCCAAGTGAATGCTTAGTGATCTAGTGCTTGCTCATGACCCATGGTCGCAGGGGTTGGGGAACTGAGGGAAAGGGGCTAGTGCCCGAAAAATTAGCAAAGAAGAGCTCTGAAAGAAGAAATCTATGGGGATTCTTGATTGAAAAAGAATCACGAAGAATGAAAACTGAACGTTTTCTGGAATCGGATTTGTTTATTAATGTTGTATTTATTAAGGATTGATGGCCTGGCAAATTTTGGTTATCTGTACATTGTGTTTGCAGAAGTTTAACGAGTGCCAGAACTGATTAGATTTGACACTGAGTGGAAAGAAAATAATTCTTCTAGTTCATAGAACGAAGCTAAAGGGATGGATGTTCATTTGGGATTTGAAGGGTCGAAGTGCAATGAGCATGGAGAAGAGACATAGAAGGAAGGGAATATGATGAAAATCATCGAAAGATTGTAAAAAGATGCCCAAAGTCACTGAGCATATAGGAGAAAGGTCATGAAAGCTAAGGAACAATAGGGAGAATTCAACTTAAAGTTGATGAAGAGTCTCGAGAGAATACAAAATAAGTTGGACAAGGAGAGCAACTCAAGCAAAAGATGGAGTCACCAGACTTCTGAGGGAAGAAGATCAAGGAGTGTTGGTAGAAACCATCATCACAACCAAGGTCTCTCAAAGAGGAGGGCACACAGTAGTTCAATCCCATCTCCTACTAGAAATCACA
>ML794553.1:16084-31219 GCA_009831015.1 Picea engelmannii
AACACACCCAAAAAAACGTCATTTAGGGCCTCAAAATGGCCCCGGAAGTTCAAGACCCGAAAAAACTGCTAAAATAGTAAATTGCCAAAATTGCCAGAAAGCCATTTTGAGCCATTTGAAAAAGGTGGGTGGCCACCGATATCCACCTAGATTAGGGCAGCATGACCACTGATGAATATGAGTGAAGATTTTTGTAATTGTTGAAGTATGTACCGTTCGTCAAAGATGAGACTGTCAAGATTCAAAGGTATTTGAGTGGACATCCACCTTCCATTGTGGACAATATTCTATATGATTACCTTAATACTATGGAAGAAACGATAAGAGGAGTGAAATTCTTATATGAGTAGCAAAGACAGAAGCCTACCTTCCGAAAGGCTTGGGAAGACAAGAAGAAATTCCATATGGATTAGAGGAAGAAGGGAACTAAGCCACCCTTTTTTAGAAAATGTCCTCAAGGAAAGCCATCATTTAGAGATCCGAGAATGGTTGACATAGGGGAACAAAGGCCAAGGAAGACGCCCATTCAGTGTTGGGGTTGTCAGGGGAACCGCAAGTACAAATATTGTCCCCACAAAAATGGCAAAGTGAGATTTTTCCATAATGTTTAGCAAGCTGAAACAATGGAGAACATGGGCAATAAAATGCCAAGGATCTATGTAGCCTTGGACAACAAGAAATATGAATATCAATAACACATTATTGAAGTGGAAGGTATGATCAACAACCATGCGTTTACTATTTTAATTGATTTAAGGGCTAGGCATAGTTATATAGATCATAGAGGGGTGAAAAGTTCACAATTGTCAAGAAGAAAACATGAAAAGTCTTGGTTAATGTAGCTGGCTACAGGAACCAAGAGAAAAGTTACTGAGTTAGTTAAGTCCTGTCTAGTGTACATGAATGGACTGAGCACAAAGGCTAAATTGAATGTTATGCCTTTAGGTTCTTATGACCGTCTAATTGGGATGGACTAGTTGGACCAGAACCATGCCATCTTGCATGATCGTAATAAGGAATTTACTTGCCTGGATGAGGAAGGAAATCGAAAAACAATCCAAGGAATTCCTAGAGCTATTGCTATGAGAGAAATGTCAACAATGCAGTTGAAAAAGTGCTACAGGAAAGGCTGTCAATTATTTGCAGCCCATGTGGAGGAAGCATTTAAGGATGAGGTCTCAAATATTGGAGATGACGTGGTACTAAACGAGTTTGAAGATGTATTTAAGGAGGTACCTGGACTACCTCTGAAGAGATATATTAACTTCTCTATAAACCTGATGCCTGGAGCAGCTCCAGTGTCAAAACCTCCTTACAGAGTGAGTACACAAGAGATAAAAGAGTTGCAATTGCATCTTGAAGAGCTTCTAAAGAAGGGGTATATACACCCAATCATGTCACCTTGGGGTGCCCCAGTCCTGTTTGTGAAGAAGAAGGATGGAACGCTAATATTGTGTATCGATTTCACACAATTGAACAAAGTAATTGTTAAGAACAAATATCCTCTTCCAAGGATTGATGACCTCCTTGATCAGTTGAAGGATGCGAAGATATTTTCGAAGATAGACCTAAGGTCAAGATATCACTAGGTAAGGATAAAGGATGAAGACATCAACAAGACTGCCTTTAGAAAAAGGTATTGTCATTACGAGTTCACAGTGGTGTCGTTTGGGCTATCGAACGCACCCACTTTTGTTATGTGCCTGATGAATGGTGTATTCAAGGACTATCTAGACAAGTTTGTCATTGTCTTCTTGGATGACATTCCAATGTATTCCAAGTCGGAGGAATATCATTAACAACATTTGAGGACGGTGTTGTAGGTGCTAAGATAACACCAACTATATGCCAAGTTGAGAAAGTGCTCATTTTATTAAGAGAAGATCCATTACTTGGGGTATATTATTTTGAAGGATGGGATAGTTGTAGATCCTGAGAAGGTTGAGGCCATTAGAGAATGGTCAGAGGAAAAGAATGTGAAAGAATTCATATCCTTTATGGGTCTAGATGGTTATTACATAAGGTTTATCATAGGGTTATCGAGGATAGCTTACCCTATCACTTCCTTGCAAAGGAAGGAGAAGAAATTTCAGTGGACAAAAGAATGAGAGAAAAGATTTCAGCGATTGATGTAGTTGTTAACCAGTGATCTAGACCTAAGGATTACACATCTGAATGAAGAATTTATAGTGTGTATAGATGCATGCAAAGAAGGCCTAGGAGGATTTCTCAGTCAGAATGGGTTCGTAATTTGTCATGAATCCATAAATTTGAAAGTGAACGTAAGGAACTATACCACTCATGATTTGGAGTTGGCGCCCATAGTGCACGCTCTAAAGAAATGGAGGAATTACCTCATGGGAAAGAGGTTCGTGCTAAGGATAGACCATAACGATGTAAATCACTTGTTTAATCATCCAACCTTGAACGCTAGACAAAGTAGGTGGTTGGATTTTCTCTATGAGTACAACTTTGATATCAATCATATCAAAGGGAAGGAGAATAAAGTGGCCAATTCACTCAATAGGAGAGTACAAAAATTACATGCTACAACCATTAGCATGTACCAAACTGATATTAAAAGCATAATTTTGGAGGCTGCAAATACAGATTTGTAGTATAGGGATTTGGTAGCAAAGCTACAGCAAGGTAAGATGCCACAAAAGGTGGAGAATTTTAAATTGGAAATTGATGGAATAATTATGTACAAGAACAAAATTTATGTACCTAATGTCCGGGATTTGAAACTTGTGATTTTGAATGAAATGGGTAATGTGACTTATGATGGGCACCTTGGATATCATAAAATTGTGGAATAAGTCAATATCCATTACTTTTGGCTAGGTATGAAGAAATAGATTGTTGAATACATCGCCATATGTATGGAGTGTAAAAAGGTTAAAGCTGAGAACACGCACTCAACAGGGTTGTTGCAACCTTTACTCATTCCTGAGTGGAAGTGGGAGGTAGTGACAATGGATTTCATCACAGGATTGCCCAGAACATGCAAGCAACATGATTCAATCTTGGTGGTAGTAGAGAAGCTTATGAAATCTTCCCATTTCATTTCATTAAAGACTACTCACAAGGCAATGGATGTTGCTAATATATTTATGAGGGAAATAACACGAGTGCACGGTTTTCCCAAGACAATTGTGTCTGACAGGGACCCGAAATTTACCTCCAAGTTCTGGAAGGGGTTGTTCAAAGGATTAAGAATGAATATGAACTTCAACACTTCTTATCATCTTGAGTCTGATGGGCTAACTGAGAGGGTGAACGAATTCATAGATGACATGCTAAGGGTGTATGTGATGGACAAACCATCGAAATGGGAAGACTACCTAAATTTGGTAGAATTCACCTACAACAATAGTTATCAATCATCTTTGAAGATGAGACCATTTGAAGCACTTTATGGAAGAAAGTGAAATACTCCAGTAAGCTGGGATAATCCAACTAATAGGGCAGTAGTTGGGCTAGAGTTGCTCAAGGAAATGGAAGATCAAATGCTGAAAATTAAGTAGAATTTAAAGGCTACCCAAGATAGAAAGAAAATTTATATTGATAAAAATAGAACCCACAGAGAGTTTAAAGTGGGCAATAATGTTTTCCTGAAAGTGAAAGCCAATGGAAGTTTCGTGAGGCTGGGAAACTACGCCAAGTTGGCAACCAGATTTTGTGGGCCATTCGAAATCCTAGAAAGGTTTGGGCCAGTTGCATATGTGCTTGCATTACCTACATCCATGACTATACATAATGTGTTTTATGTTTCATTTCTTAAGAAATATATAACTAATGCTAATCATGTAATTGATTGGAATGTGATTTAGGTGGAGCAAGAAGGTGTCCTACAAGTGCATCGTGTGCACATATCGGACCAAAAAAGAAAACAGCTCTGGAATCGAGCCATAGGGCTTGTAAAGGTCCAGTGGACCTAGTATAGACCTGAGGATGTGACATGGGAGCATGAGGAGGCTATGCGGGTAGAATACCCACATATTTTTTAAGATTTTGAAAATCTTGTTGATGTTGTGTAAAGAGTTGCAGTAAGGATAGTGAAAAAATAAGGGGATGGGTTTGTAAAACACCCTGGTAGTTCCCCAGCTATATCGTGAATTGTAATCATGTTTTGTAGGATGGTGAGTCAAGTATTGATAATTTGGTGGGCTTATGTGTTTAGTAAGCCATAAATCCTAAGCGTTATAGGCCAGGACCCTATTTTTGTATATGTAATTATGCAGAACATTAATAATGATTAACCATCATTGCATGCAAACTGACCAAGAATAAAGAGTGATGGGGGACTAATATTCCACAAGGTGAGTAAGGGAAAGGGGGTTGAATGTTTGGAAAGAGGGGCTAAGATTAGGGGCTTAAGTCCTTGGGAATAATAATTTATTATTATTCTAAATTTGCGTGAATGATATAATTTTATCCTAAGTCCATGGAAAAGGGAACACATACTTTATGGAGTGCATGCATCTTCATGGGCGACATGTGTCGACCTAGGCACATGCAATTTAACCTAAGAATTGAGTCATGATGGGGGTTAGTTCTTCATTTGGGCATCCACTGTTTGTCCTTTTGTGCGTATGCGTCTGATATCTGCATACCCTCACGTAGATCTGAAACCAAAAAATTGTAATATTTACCTGAGAAGTTGATGTATCCACTGTCTGAACTGTTTGAGTCTATGTTCGACCTCTGCATTGATTCCTTTTCATGCACCCTAAAAGTAGTGGAAAACCTATGGATTGAGCCATGCCACCTGTGTATCCTATGAGCCCAACTTATCCACCCTTATAGAGCCGAGTCTATACCCGAACTGCCTTTGGGTTGTTTCCTTTTGTTTTTCCTAAGTGGAATTGTGTTTCTATTATCCTCACCTTATGGGAATTGGGCTGAAACTAGTTGAAGAAGTGGGTTGTGAGGCCTGTGAGAATCTCTCTCTAGGTGAGAGAGCCTACTAGGAAGTGGTTTTTTCCTAGAGAGAGTCCAACACTAGCTACGAAGCTTTGAGAATTCCTGATCCGGCCTATTGCTGAGACCTAGAGAGGGAGGTGATGGTGTATACTCTTGGGTGGAACAACCATGTGGGAAATGAGAGTCTGTGAGTAGTGGGTGTAATAAGGCTACTTGAGAGAATCCTTCTGATTTGTTTGTGTAGTTTTCCTGTAACCTTAGCCTAGTCTAGGATTCCCTTACTTGGGGTGGAGCTTAGTCCTGGCTCGGGGGTGACCCACTGCTGAGCGTGATGAGAAGTGTGGTTTGAGGCTACGAGGTTTGTGGAAGGTCTGAACGTAGTTGGTGGAGTTACTACAGTTTCAAAGATAAGTATCATTATGTGTTGAATTTCAGTTAAAATGCATGTCTGTGATGTTTGTAATATTATCATGTATTCTGTTGCGATGATATTTATTGTTAATTCTATTTAAGTCTGTATGATGGAAGTAATTCTATGTTAAATGCATTAATTTGATTTAATATGCATGTTACATATATATGTATGTGAATGTTTCGCGTAGTAGCATTGCTTGATAGTGGAGTTGATGGCCTAGGACGTTACAATGTGCAATCAATTGTTCATGAGAAATGGATTTCATAATTGTTTGACATACAAATTCTAAGACACCATAACTTTGAGTAGGAAATGGTTCAGTTATTGCAGGGTGTAGTTGATTTTGTTGCACGATATCTAAATCAATGACCCCACATGAAGTATCTAAAATAATGGAAAAATTGAGGAAAAATATTGAATATAATGATGACATTGAGGATATCTCCAAATCTGTTGAAATTCTTGAGTTAGAGATGGGATCAATGATTAAGATTAATTAGAACCAAGTATTGGCACAATGCCAAAGTTTTCTTAAACCATTTCTTGTTTGTGACTTTAGTTGGATTTCTTCATATGGTAGAATACTCCTTTGATTTTATTATTTTAGCGTTCTACATGATGCCAACTTATGTTAGTGTTTTTCTTCTCCATCTAAATTTATTTCAATCCATTTTCATTTTTAGATAATGAAAGGATATTTCAATTTTTAGAAACCTTTTGGAGGTGCTCAAAGCAAGCTACCTATGTGTCATTTCAATGAAAATTTCTTATTATTATAGTATATGTTGATTTTTTTCCCTTTTTGAAAATAATTGAATAGAAGTTGAAAGTTGTTTCTTCTCAAAACAACTTCTAAAACCGTTGTAGGGTGATACATAAAAATTAGTTTTAAACTTTATTAAATGTTATAATTCAATTTTTTCTAATATAGTGATAGAATATGAATATTTTTTTAAGCATCTCTACTCTCTTTATGTTAGTCTTTATTCACATAACATTTTGATAAATTTGATTTACTAACCCATCATACATAAGTGATTTTACCTCAATCATTAAACCATGAAACTATTTATGTATTTTATATACACTAGAATTATAGGTATAATATGCATGAATATATTTTAACTAGTTGAACATTTATAGTTTTCTCATTTTGAGTAATTGTTTTGAGAGAAAATTAATCATAATACATTCTTGATACTTGATATTAATGTATGAAATATATGGATTTTAGGTGGTACCATATGATTACGAATTTAATAGAGTTTACATGCTGATATGTATTTTATGATTTTTGTCGAGGAGTTTTCCCAAGTTTAACATGAAATTATTGCATAGGTTTGAGTAGGAGCTCGAGTTTGTATTGTATTGATTTTGTAATTAATCCACCCATTTTTTTATGCATTTTTTTATAAACGTATTGATAAGGTCCACTTCAAGTATTTACAAACCATGTAAGAATATTGTCAGATCTTATAGTATTTTATTTTGGTTTTTATATTAAGATTGGGGACTTTCTTCTAACCATGGTTTTGGAACTTAATATTTCTTGATCATTAATTCTTGACCAATTTTGATCATCATGGTCTAGCCCCTCAAGGTTCTCCTAATGACAATTATAATATAATTCATTACAAATTACCAACTTTAAATAAAATTCCAAAATAAAGTAAGAATGACATCTAGGTTTGTATTCCCAGTTCCATGCCTGAATTACCAAATATATAAGGTGTTGTATAGAAATATATCCCCATTGAACATAATTGGTCCATCAAGGGGTGAATTACCTAATTACTGTCACTTATGAATTTTTATTGTCACGGTCTAACACCTTCAGATTTGATATGACAAAGATAATAAAATAAGCTATAGATTATCAACTATAATTAAAATGCAAAAAGAAAGAAAAAATGATGTCTACACTAAAATTTTGAATTCCATTTATGAAATACCAAATCGACAGTGTAGATATCTACCCCATTCAAAATAATTGATCCATTAACAATGGTTGTGTTTTTTTAATGATTAAACATTTTGTTTTATGTATAAAAATGCATTTGTTGACTATTCTTATGAAAGGTGAAAATCTATTAAACATTTTGCAAATATGTAATAAAGAACTTATCACAACTCATTACAAGAAATTGTTAATAGGATATAAAAATCTCCATCGTAGAGTCCCAAAATATACCGAAACTATTCCAAATTGCAACAAAACCAAAACAAAATAAAAGCATCTTGATGTTGCGAGTACAAAAGAATAGAATAGAAAACGTTGCACACTATGACTTGAGTTCCACTGTGCACACCTGCACTGCGATACCACCCTGGGAAGGAAAATTTATTCATCATCGAAAGGAATTCTAACCCAACAGAAATCTGCGTTATTCTTTCTGCAGATTCTGAGCTCCAGAATGCTACGTGGGTCTCCACATTGCCGTTGCAATTATTTTGTGTTCATTTTTCCAAACAGAGAAGCAAGGAGCCTTACAGGACTGTGGGGGTAATGAATCTATGGACACCGCGACTTTGTGCGCAGAGGCAAACTGAATCCCCAATTTTTAAGGTCATATAAGGTAATAATAAACAAAGTTGATTTAGTCTTCACTATTATACTTAATAAATCATTTAACTTTTATATAACTAATATTAGTTATTATCATAAAGATAACATTAATTATTAAAACAAAAAAAATTAAATGAGACCCTATCACATGCTATATGTTACAAGATTTTTTAACAAATTTTCGGGATTTCTTGAGTGGAAAATGCTTTTACATTCCTCCATAGTTAAAAACAACAATACTTTTAAATTGAAACTTTGGACTTGTTGTTTTTGTTGTTGACAACTTGAAAGGTTATGTTGTTTAGATTGAAATGTTATAATATAGATTTTGATGTTTAGAAAAATAATATATTTGAAAATTGTGTTTTATTTATGTCAATGTGATATAGTTATTATAGTAAATAGAGGTATATAATTTTAATAAAAAATTTCAAATAAAGTTGATTTCATCAAGCATCCATCAATTACGATATTAAATGTTACAAATCATTTAAAAAAAGACACCTACACTAATATCAAAGAGTTGCACTACTTCCTAGATCGTATTAACTTCCCTAGGTTAATCTAAAAGTGTCCTCACTTTCTGATGAAAATGAAAGAATTAAGTTTGAAATTCATGAGTGAGTTGACCTATGTCAAGTGACGACCATTCTCTCCCACAAGTAGGGATGATTTTAGGGGCTAAATTTCGCTCATGGGCTAATTTTCCAATGTTTTTCCCCAAAAAAGATTCTCTATTCAAAAAATGATTCGCCCAAATTTTATAGGATAAAATTATTTTACCTTTAAAATCACCAAAATTTTAAACAAACTATGTAAAATCCTTAGAAATTTGAATATTTTTACAAAAATTTTGCCAAACATTTTATAGTTAGCATACGAAGGATTAGTAAGATTGGCCAAGATTTCTACATTTTTAAATAAATTTCCATCCTTAAAATCATCCTTGCCTACAAGATAAAAAACTTAGAGACATGCCACATTGAATGAGTGTGCACTTCCAACACCATATCTTCTTGCAATGGATTTTGAAAATCATGAATATTGTGATATTGTTGAATGGTAACTTACTCTTCCAATTGAGGAGGTTCATATAACTTCATATTATTCACATGAATGGAAAGGTGGATGCCTAGTTGGGCTAGGAGGTATATATTGAATGCATTATGTCCCACTTAATGAAGAATGCTAGAGGGACAATAGCAAAGAGGCTATTATGTCCTGGGATGTTGCTATCCTTTAAATCATTGTTTTGGAAAATGAAACTAGACTCAGTCGCCCACCTAGAACGAATCTGAAACCATATATCAATCTTGTTGGAATTTATACTTGTGATATTTGTTAGCAAGAGCAAATTCCATTTCAATGCGTATATGAGCCAATGTGTCACACAAAAAGAAAATATTTTGTTGCTCCCTCTATTGCTTAGGTGAACTAACAAGGGGTAGAAGCATTATGATCTCATAGGGAATCGTGAATTGAAAACGATAAGAGGCCTCAAAAGGGGAATAACATGTGGACCTATGAACTACCTGAATATAATTGTGTTGGATTATGTGTACATTATTGTCCCATTGTTTATGTGTATTATGGAATGCGCATGGGGGCCAATGACGATATAATTGACCACCTCTGTTTGTTTGTTGAGGATGAAAGGTAGCTTAAAATTGGAGTTCGCAACCCAACATATGCCATAGTGTTTTACAATAATGAATGAGGAACACAAAGCCCCAATTAGATATAACAGAGAGAGGGAGCCCAAAAAGTGCTTAGACATGGGTAAAAAAAAGATGAGAAACAAAGTGTTGTCTGATGAGATCCTTAATGTGGGAAATTAAAGACACCATTTTAGAAAAACACATAGTAACAAATATGACATTATGACATTCGGTTGTAATAGGAAGACTATTGAAAAAATAAAACGGGATTAGGTTGTTCCATTTTGATAATTATTTTTATTTAATTTTATAATATAATATTTATCATATTTTTTCAATAACAATTAGTTTTGTTTGATATAAAAGGACAATTTATTTATCTACATGTTCTGACCAAGAAAAAATCTTTAAGATTGACAACAAAATAAAATTTACAAATGATATTTTTTTGCTTTTACAATAAATTGATTTATCACACAACAAAATAAACCCAACAAAATAAAAACAACCTAATCTTACAAACATAATATAAGATATATAAAATAATAAAGAACTTGCACACTATAACTTCAAGTTTAAGAGTATTTTTCACATGTCAAGTATGATATATTATATAAAATATTAAAAAAGCATGCTATAATTCCAAGTTTAAGAGTGTTTTTTTTACATGTAAAGACAATAAAAGTAAACTATAACTTCAACTTCAAGTTTACGAGTACTTTTTACCTGTCAAATATGATATATTATATAAAATATTAAAGAAGTATGCTATAATTCCAAGTTTAAGAGTTTTTTTTTTACATGTAAAGATAATAAAAGTAAACAAAATATAAATAAAAAATTAATATAATTTGTTTATTAATTATTATATGTGAAAAATTTATTAAAGTGAATGTGAGAGGGTATTTATTTTATTATTTAAATTTCAAGGATAATTTTAAGTATAAAAATTTATATTAAAATGTAAAAATATGGGTTAATCTTACTAGTTCTTAATATGAAAAATGTAAAATGTTAAGTCATAGATTTGTAAAAATATTCAAATTTCTAAAGATTTTGTATAGTTTCTATAAAATTTTGGTTATTTTTAAAGTAAAATAATTTCATTCCATGGAATTTGGCCAAATAATTTTTAGAAAAAAATAGATATGGTCAATCCTTTTTTGAGAAAAAACATGAAAAATTAACACATTAACTAAATTTAATCCCTAAAATCATCTATAAAATTCATTTTATTATTAAATTATAAAATCATTTGTAACTTATAATAATTTTTAATAAAAAACTATAATAAACAAATATGATGGTCATCATGATGTAATCAACTCAATATTGAAAATCTTCTATTTATATAACTTTAAAAAATACCTAGCATGTTTACTATTTATATAACTTAAAAAAATACCTAGCATGTTTACAAAATGCATACTGTGATTTACATTGCATTAGGTGTGAAACATGTGCAATCAACTCAATATTGAGAATCTCTTATTCTATAACTTTAGAAGATACCTAGGATGTCTATAGAATGCATAAATCTTCTATTTATATAACTTATAAAAATACCTAGCATGTTTACTATTTATATAACTTAAAAAAATACCTAGCATGTTTACAAAATGCATACTATGATTTACATTGCATTAGGTGTGAAACATGTGCAATCAACTCAATATTGAGAATCTCTTATTGTATAATTTTAGAAGATACCTACAATGTCTATAGAATGCATAATGTGATCTACATTGCAATAAACCATGTTTTTCTTTTAAAAGTTATGTGAAAAATAATGTCAAAGTATTTCATCATGAGGTATTAGAATGTGGGGGGTACAAATGCATATATCATTTTTTACCTAATAAATTGAAATGGAAAGAATGCATTATGGTTTGCATGGAGAATAGAGATACTTCTATTGCAAACTAGTGTTGAAAATCATTACATATGTTAAGTTATATATTAAAACGGTCCTTTTTTTATATTTTATATAAAAAATAAGTAGGAATTTTATGGGTGGATTTCTTTCCTTAATCAGGTCTTCATAAATGAAGACGTGTAAAATCAAATTTTAACGTCTTTCAAATGAGTGGAAACGTATTTGTTTTTCAAGGGAGTTTTGAGCCTTATCCTAGATTAACATCATAAAAATTATTTTTGTTTGAATTTATCACTTAAATTCATCCTCGAAGTTAGTCCAAAGTTGCTAAGGGCCAAAATTCTTGAAAATTTGTAACTTTATACATAACTTTGAGAAATTTTGAGGAAGAATGTTTTCATTAATTATAGTCGTTTCAATTTATTTTATGGCATGTATATTATAAACGTAGTTATCCACTCTTGAGCATACTCATGCATCCACTTATTTGCTTATTCGGTAATTTAAACATTCAAAACTATTATTATGTATGTAGACTTGTAGGGTGAGTATTATGAACTTATATACAAAAACCTTATGAGTGAACATTGTGTTAGAATATTATGAACTTATATACAAAAACCTTATGAGTGAACATTGTGTTAGAATTATAAACTTCTAGTTATCTTATGTGTGGTATATTTGCACGCTTATTATTATTATTGGTTTTAGATCTAAATTGGATTTTGTAAATGTTGGAAAATGTAAATTGGATTTTGTAAATGTTGGAAAATGTTTTTTTTAATTCATTTATTTTGTTTTCTGGTACAATGGGAATGTCAAATCAAGAATTTTGTTGGTTGGTCTTTCAAATAATCCTATTAAAAATAATGAGAGTTACATTGAAGAGGACATCGAAGGTAGATGCAAGGATAAAGAAGGAAGGATAGTAGTAGAAATTGAATCTCGAAGAAGACATCGTGCTTGAGGTTGAGTGGACAAAGAAGTTAATGTAAAGGAGGTCAAGAGTCTTTGAGCCATGGAATCTGTAATTTTTTTCTTCAGTGAGAGTAAAAATACATATATTTGGTGTATAACTCATCCATTTGTAATTTTTTTCCGAGCATAATAAAATAATCCCATTTAAATAATGATATCTTAGAGTTAATGTATTCTATTCTTGGGTATATTTGTTATGAGTTACAATGATCTATTCGTACTATGTTGAAGTATATTTTGAACCTGTAGCACTCATCCACATAATCTATTCTGTGTTGGGTAGTTAATTTTCATGTTGGTCGATTTCCTCTTTGCTTGGATGATTTCTTATTTGTTTGAGGTGTTTTCTCTATTCCTAGGCATGTTCACTACCACATGGGAATTTCCCTTGCACCCATCGGCCATATGGAAGCCATATGGGCATGCAGTATGCACACACCAAGAATTAATTGTTAGTCAAATTTATAGAGCTATGGGTTTTTTTTTTTTATTGATGAGCATATAAATTCGTCCTCACATTTTTTTATTTGTTGTGGGTGACCAAAATTACCCCAAGTCATTTTTGTTTGTTGTCGGTTACGAAAATCATCTTGCAAAGATTTTTAATTTTTCATTGAAGATCAAATACTCCTTCTAGATATTTGCTTTTAATTGTTGGTCGACTCATTCAACTGAGATTTGATTTATTCGAATCGACTACTAGATTACTTGACGAAGCTTTCATTTGGTCAATCCAGCCATCAAAGCATTTGATCGGGCTTTCATTTATTTGACTCAACCATCAAAGAATTTGACCGAGATTTCATTTGGTCGACCCGATCATCAAATCATTTGACCGGTTTTTCTTTTGGTCAAACCAACCGTCAAAGCATTCGATTGGTCATCCATTGGGTTGACTCAACTAGTGGGTGGTTAAAAGTTTGATTATTTGTACGACTCGACTGTGGACTGGTATTTTTCTTAACTTAAAATCAGTCGAAGAAGATCAATAAAAAATATTTAAGTTTATTATGCATAAGCATTTGTGCTCATGAGATTGGTGAGACATAGACCTACCATTTATGAATCATATGCTATCAGATCAGGCTCCAAAGTCTTGGAGAACACCTGCATGGTAAAGACTCGTAGCCAGTACCAAAACCATGGAGAATAATTGTTTCCATGCCTATAGAGAATAAGAGAACCTTCAATGGTGAGGCATCATCATGAAGAAGATGACAAGGAAGACCTGGAGTTCAGATTGGCTCGGCTGGAGAAAAGAATTGCTACATTGATAGAGTTTGTGACACAACTTCTAGTAATGAAGGGTAAGGAAGCACACTCAATGGAGACTGAGCATGAAGAACACAAAGTTGTCTTGGAAGGTTCCAAAGGAGAGATGATTGGAAAATCAAGTAATGACCACAATGTTTCCTCATCTTCAAACATTTCTTTCAAAGTAGAAGAAAATATTGAAATACCCATGTTTAATGTAAAAACTAATGCAAAAGATTTGGATGATTGATTGAAACAACTTGAAGTTTACTTTGATCTTTATCAAATCCAAGAAACATAAAATATTTCCTTTACCCATTTGAAGATGACCATACATGATCTGTTGTGGTGGGAGAGTTATGTGATTGCACTAAGGATAGGAACGAATCCCATGGTGATGAAACAGAAAGAGTTCAAGGCATTACTCAAGTCACAATTCTATCCCATAGGATACAAAGAGGAAGAAATCATGAAGTGGTAGTACTTTCGACAGGAACAACGAAAAGGAGAGCAAATACACTTCTAAGAAGGGATACTTTTAGGGATGGAAATTTATATTAAAATGTAGAAACCTGGGCTAATCTTACTACTCCTTAATATGAAAAATCTAAAATGATTGGCAATAGTTTTGTAAAAATGTTCAAATTTCTAAGGATTTAATATAGTTTCTATAAAAGTTTGGTGACTTTTAAGGTAAATAATTTTATTCTATGAAATTTGAGTGAATCATTTTTAGAATCATTTTAGAAAAAGTAGAAACCAACGAATATGTTTTTGAGAAAAACCATGGAAAATTAGCCCATTTGTGAAATTTAACCCCTAAAATCATCTATGCTTCTGAGTTCGAGAGGCAAGCCATTAGGTTGGGTATTTATCTTAAAGAACCAGGGGTGGTGATGAAGTACCTTGGAGGACTTTTCATCCATATCTGAAGACATTTGCAGCTTCATGGTGTGAAAATCATAGATGAGGCAAGTAAGAAGTCTCTCGACATTGATTTGGACTCCAAGAAAAGAAAACAACACATGAGACAAGAATAAACCAACAAAAAAAGAGAAAATAAGATAGATGCCACAACCGAGAAAGGGAGTGATCCTTAAAGGAATTGTAAACATTGTGATGTAGATGGATACACCAAAGATAAGTGTTGGAAAATTCATCTAGAATGGCATCCAAAGTGGCTAAAGTCAAAGGGGAAATCAAAGCAAGCTACCAAAGAAAAAGAAGAAGCAATAGAATTCACCTATGATCTGGATGAAGTTGTAATTTGCACCACATTGCAATAGCCAAAGGAGAGTGGAGATAAAAATTTTGTATTTCTAATAAAATTTCAAGGGAAGAACCTAATGGTAAATTTATTATTGAATAGTTCTTGTCAATGTAATCTAGCTTCAAAAATAGCAGAGGATGAGCTCGGTCTAGAAAGCTATGATCTAGTGAACCTGAGTTCACTAGTATGGTT
>ML794553.1:47721-89087 GCA_009831015.1 Picea engelmannii
CTAAATAAAAAGAAATATTTCTCTAGTCTTATTGGATTTCAATGTGAATTCTTATTTTCCACTCGACCACGATCATATTGGGAATCTCAACTACCATTAAATGATTTTAATGGATGTCATTTCATCTTTAAATGTGTGCATTAAAGTTATATTATTTAAATATACTTTGGCTAACTTTCTTATCATTAGGCTGGTAATTTGGCTATTGAAATACAGAATCGATGCTCTTATCATCTCATATCATTTCAATTAATATTCTTAGACAATTGGCACTTGGCACCTTAGTGTTGAGTTGTGACAACAGATATCCTTGCAGTTACATTAAGAGGATCTTAAGCATTTAAATTTTTGTATGTCTATAAATGTTTGAGATCTCTCATTAAATATGGAAGTGCCTGAGGTGTTCCATAGGACTTGTAATTATTTTTGGCATGTTTGGGTGAGAAATAAAGCATATCACTTCCCCCATTTTTGTTTTTTTGTCTCTGTGTGGAGTCTGCTATTATCTTCTTTTTTGTTCGTTAATTTGGTTTGTAGGCTGGAAGTCCAACAAGTGGTATTATAGATGAGGTCTCCAATAAGTGGTATTATAGATAAGGTCTAATGAAGGTTTGTGAGAACCCAAGAAAAGGGATAGAGAAGAAGAATCTTCCAGCTGCACAAAGAGAATATGTTCCATGTGTAGAGAGGAAACCCTAGCGGAGGCTAGATTTGGTGGAGCAAACCAACTTTTGGTGAAAGAGATGGTGAATCAAGAACCATTTAGGTCCTTGGATACTGATCATGTGATTTGCAATGGTAATGCTTGTAGCAATCAGGAATAAAAAAATGCATGGAGGATAAGCCAAGTTGTTCATTTTTTATGGTTCATATTGTTCATGATTTTGTTCAAGAACCATGTGATTTTCAAGGTTATGCCAAGCCGTGAGGAGGAGAGCCAGAGGTGAAGGAAATGCAAAAGGTGGTTGGTGTGGAGAAGAGAAAGGTTGGTGGGATTTGTGGAGAGACGAGTGGAGATAGACTCGTACAAAGGGCGTGAGAGGTAGAAACTTTTCCGAAAGGAGGTTGAAACTCTGTGATTTGCTGGAGGCCATGGTGATGAAAGAGGCTCTTGTGCAAGTGCAAGAAGTGGTGGTGGTGCTGGTGGGTTAGGGTTTTAGCTACGGGGGAGGCTAGGTTTCAGCAAATCGATGGGGTCCACAATTATGCTCCCTTACGTTTCTGCGAGGGGTTGAACGCTTATACTTGAAACTAGTAAGAGAAATTGAAATTAGTGCATTAATGAGAGGTACACCTTAGTATGGTTGGCCCCTTTCACTGTGCCCCATTCAATATACCAAAAAAATCTTCTTTGGAGCCATTTTTGGTATTGTAAAGGAGAAGTACAATGCCTAGCATCGTTGGACACAGTAATGTGTGGTGTGTCAAATTGTAAGTCAATGACAACAATCCCGATTAGAATCTCTGTCTGTTGGCTTTAGCTCGGCAAAGGACAAAACAAATATTTTTCCCATGGGAATGAGGAGGAGAAAATTAAAACATTTTTTTGATAGATGAAATGGATGGTGTGCTATTTCATCCTCCTATTTGTGTGCATCTTCCCAGTTGAAATAATTGTAATTTGTTTTTTTAAAGCAAGATGAAAACAATGACAACAATTAATCAACATGACTTGATAACGAACACAACTTAAACATTCAGGCAACAGAAAATAACAAGCCAACATACTAGCACATCATGCAACCGGACGAAACACATGATAATCAATAGGCAAACAAATGGATACCCGACCGACACAAGGAAGTCGAAGCCTACAAGATAAAGGACAACATCAACCATCCTGATGCAATGAGTTGACGACCAACAAGTAGGAAATCTCTATAGCACGAAAAACCAAATGCATTAAGGCGTTATAGAACCAAGTACCAACATCAATTACAATGAAGAAACGCCCACATTGGGAAGCACAAGACTCCAGCTAGGTTATCATTCATGTCTATCAATCACGACGTGCAGTGATCCCCTCATCAGGAATCATACCATCACAAGGCGATAGGCATGACAGTAACCCTAGCACAACACAACCTATGTAGACCAATAACCCAAAAAAATTCAACGCACTAGAAAACTGAATTGACTGTCAAACACATCATGACTAACCCAAGATCCCAATCAACAAGTAAACAAGACAAAAGGGAATATGATGACTATAACATTCATACAACACAATAAATTCCTTGTGCAACAATTTCTATTGCAAACATACATCAATCTCTACACATTAAAATAATTATTATCAAACAATTAGCTCATTGTAACTAATTATATTAAAAATACATGTTGCTCATGGTAACTACATCAATATTAAAAATACATATTGTTCATGGTAACAAATTGTAAAATGGTGTTAAATATCACTTGTAATTATCATTTCTACATCGATAACTTTGTTACATCAATATGATATTGTTGTCAACAAAATATGCTATCAATCAAATAATAATGGCTATCAACAATATGTTATCAATCAACAAATTATGTTGTGAGACAATATGATATTGTTGTCAACAATTATTGCTATCTATTAATAATGAATGTCAACAAGATATGCTATCAATCAACAAAATATGTTGTCAATCAATATGATATTGCAGTCAACAAAATTTTGCTAACTATTAATAAAGGATGTCAACAAAAAATTCTATCAATCAATGATAATTTATGGAAATCATTTTGTAGACATCATTGCGTAATCAAGGTGAATGTACCCTGACTATGTAAAAGATTGATATCATTATGAATTGTGGGAAAACATTGTGTATTCAAGGTGAAAGTTACCCTAACTGTGTAAATAATGATATCATTGTGAAATATGAGAAATCACTATGTATGTAAGGTGAAATTTACCCTTTGACTATGTAAATACTGATATCATTGCGAAATAGGGGAAATCAATGTGTTTTTACCCTGACTGTGTAAAGACTGATATCATTGTGAATTAAGGGAAATCGTTGTGTATTCAAGGCATTTTTACCCTGACTGTGTAATATGTTTAAAAGTGAATTAAAATTCAAAAACGGATCTCTACCCAGTCAAGTCGTGGGTGGATACAGTAAGGGAGAAATTAAAGATCTACCAAAAAAACTGGAACTCTGCCCAACCAATTTGTGGATGAATGTAGTAATGGGCGAATTTAAATATCTATCCAAAAACGAATCTCTTCCCAACAAATTCGTGGTGTGAATACATAGATGTACACATTCAGTGTCTGTATATAAATAGTTTTTTAGATTTGTGGTGGTTAGAGAAATCTAATTTCATTGTTAGACATTGTTTAAAGCATAAAAATTGTTGTGTTTTATTAAAAACACATACATATATATAAATTCATAGACACAAATAAATGAACGTAGGCTAATGATATATTCAAAACTTTCTCTCTAACATTATGATATATATTCAAACATTGTCCATGATATATGTATTCAAACACTATCTATGAAATATATTCAAGTGTTGTCTATTCATATTGCTGGGTAAAACGAGTTGGGAAAAAATGAAATGGAATGGGGACACCTATAAAGGATGGTTTCAACAATAGAAACAATTTCAAATCTAGACACAAATGATGGTAATTTCAACAGTAAAACGAAACAAAAACTCGATGCATATAATGTCTATTCAACAGTAAAATTGAATTCAAACTCTCATCAGTTAAAATAACTAGATGAACCACATGATACCATAACCTTTAAACTATAAAAATTCCAGCCAAGAAGAATATAGGTGATGACTCCAAGAAGAAAAACAAAAAGCAGTAGAAGATCACAGAAATAAACAAATCAATCGCAGGAGTAGAAGATAAGTCAATCGCAACAACGATTAAACATTCAAACGCAGATCTTAACTTTCTGGGATTGGTCATTCAAATCATAGAGTTAATCATTCACAAGAAGGCACAAGATTAGATATCAATCATAAAGGAAAAATGCAGAGATAAGTAAGGCATTTATAGCTGGGTGAAATTTATCCTTCACTTATTATCCATGCAGAAGAAATTAGGGAATTTGAATACATAAGTCTTTAAACACTGGATTGATGACCATCGATTTGGCTCCTGGCCGACTACTCAAGCACAGACTAATAACTAAAAGATAAGGGATGGAAGATAAAAACACAATCTCTTCATAGTTTGGGTTTTCCATGGAAAATCAATTCAAATACAACGAACATAAGTATGGGATGACTTTAAGTTCTTTGATTATAAAAAGATAAATAAAACATAATCTTAACATAGTAGAAGTACACTACTGAAGGTGCAGGAACAATATTAACTGCCATTTAAAATATACACATGTGTACTGTAGCCAATTGCAAAAGCTTCCAGTCATTGTCTCATGCACCCTTCATCCAACTCCTACTTTCTGACCGATGTGACCTCACTCATGCCTCCAATTCAATGCTAGGGGTACTCTTCTTCCCCCTGAGCCCCCCGAGCCACAAAGGGGCCACATACACAATACCAGAGAACTCCTAGAACCCATTTCGCCTCCCAAGGTCGAGCTACCACTCGTTAATTGAGATGGGTATGCCAACTACCATAATATAAGCTCAGCTAAGACAAAAATTCAGTAGCACAACGTTACACACAAATATCAGATCCATACTCCTCCTCCTCCAGCCTTTTTACAGAGTTTTTTTGTAATTAGTTTCCCAATTTCTCATTAAATTCCTATTTTAGTTAATTAATTTCGAGAAGCCTCCCTCGTACACATGTCACCCATCCCCTAGTTGCACCAAAAAAATAATTTTATTAAATAATTAATTATTCCTATTTCCCTCACGCACCTAAAAGCATTCCTATAAAAATGCTCCTTGGTGTCCCAATATTCCCTTAAAAATCTTAAATGACTTATGCCTTAATTCATTCCTAGTTGAGTTTATAAATAGCAAGTTCCCATGGCAACATTCCTTACTAAGTTAGACATTCAATTTTGTCTTTATGTTTCCCCCTTTTCTTTAGGTTTCCCCTTTTTCTTTAAATTTCCCATTTCTTTTAAGTTTCCCTCTTTTTCTTTTTTAACTAAAATCAATTTAGCAAGTGTATATAAAACAACCATTTATCCATTTTCTTCCTTAATTAAAAATTAATTTAGCAAGTGTAGATGAAACAACCGTTTACGCTCTTTTTTTTTTTTTACTAAAATTAAATTAGCCAAAAATAGATAAAAACAACCATTTTTTTTTTTAATTTTAATCCTCCATTATAATTTAGACCTTAATAAATAAATTTGAATTTCTTACCCCTCTTCTTGTTACATGTTCATTTATTATTATTATTATTATTATTATTATAACACATGTTCTACTTAGACCTGGATTTTAATTTCACTAGGTTGGGCAACATTTTTACTAGGAAAAATTGTTTTTAAATATTACTTATCACATCATTCATTTTAAGTCCGTCTAGGTTTATTTACTTACCAGTTAAAATCGCGACCTGTCGTTCAGGACGCACTAGGTGGTCCAAGGGTGCCACTCACCTCTTTCTATTTTCTTTGATCGATGTGCCCTTCAGGACACACTACGTGATCCAAGGGTGACACTCACCTCTTGACTGACTTGGTAGACATCAAACCCCTGGAGTCCATACTCCGCTAGGTGATCTTGGGGGAGACTAAGGGCCTCTAAGGAATAAGTCCCCTGCCTTATTGCACTCCCCTTAGAATCACCGTGAGCGAATTTCATAGTCTGCCCTCATGACATCGTGGGGCTTCTCAAACTAGGTAATCGTTAACCTATAGTTCGAGCCATAGTGGGAGTGCCAGTAGGTTGTGGCAGGGATGCTGCCACACCTCTCCCTCAAAGTCTTTGGTTATCCTACGTGACCCCTCTACTCCACATGTGAGTCTGGTCAGCAAGCTATCATCAACCTACATTCATCAATGAATCATTTCAGCAATAATAATCAATCATCGTAACATATAGTCATATGTACATAAGTCACGTCAACATTATTCAACCCAATAGTCCACTCATCCTTGAGGTCCAAAGTCCTGCACACTCAAGAGAACCCAGTCAATAGCACATGTCTATGTAATACAACCAGATAAGATATCATCAAATCCATAATATCTCATAATCATAATCAACGACCAATCATATAATAATCTGGATCATTTGCAAGCAAGTTTCCTCAAAGAATAAGTTCGCTCAGTGCACGTAAGAGAAGGATGTTACATACACCCCCTCTTGGTATAAACTTCATCTTGAAGTTTCACAGTGTATAAGTGCCAAAATAAAGTGTATCATAGTATCATAAGTCTACCTATCAAACAAAAATGGAAACGGTTGACGCATATCATATGCGTCCTTCGAGGTCATCGAGTGTGAACTATAGTTGTCCCACTGGACATTGACCTGATCTATTGTTCGACGTCGTAGATGTCGAATGTGATGGTATAGGATGTGGATTGGCTCCTCCATGAGAACACCATTGTTATATATCTGGAAGGAAATCATGTCAATAACATGTGTAGGATCACTAATATAATGTCTCAAAATAGATATTTGAAAAGGATCGTGCATACGCCTCAAATAATCAAGCATAGTCGATAGGCCATGAGTCACTTCTTTTCCACAATCTCGAAAGCTCTCATGAATCTAGGAGATATTTTATCACCCTTTCCAAACTTGATTGAACAGTTATGCGGTTTTGCCGGCAAGAATAGTCAATAACCAAATTTGTAACTACAGTCGTCATGATGCACATCGACATAACTCTTCTGTTGATCCTGCACTTATTTGATCCTTTGTATTTATGTTTTCATTTGATCTTCCATTTCTTGGACCGTGTCTAGCCCCACCAGGAACCTATTCTCAAGCCGATCCCAACTCAAAGGCGTCTGACATGGTCGCCCATAAAGAAAATCGAAAGGCACCATCTTAATGGTGCTTTGATAATTGTTGTTATAAGTGAATTTTACCAGTGGCAACAATTCCTCCCGATGATTTTGTTGGTCCATTATGTACATATGCAACATATTCTCCAATATTTGGTTTGTTCATTCGGTCTTCCTATCTGTCTCTGGGTGATACGTTGTACTAAAGTTAAGTTGGGTTCCCAAGGCCTTTTGGAAACTAGTCCAAAATTGTCTAGTAAACACCGATCCTCAATTGGATATAATTCTCTTAGGCACACCATGTAGCCACACAATATCACTGATAAAAAATTTAGCTATGTCAGGGGTCAAATACATCGTATGCACTGGAATAAAATGAGCACTTTTCGTTAGAGTGTCGACCACCACAAAAATTGAGTCATGTCTCCTTGCCGTCAGTGGCAATACAACAATGAAATCCATCGAAATGACCTCCCATTTTGATTATGGAATAGCGTGTGGCTTTATTAATCCTGTTGGATGTCTATGTTCAACCTTCACCTACTGACATTCTAGACATCTTGCCACGTATTTGAATATGTCTACCGTTATTCCTTTCCAAAAGAATAAGGGTTTAAGGTCTGCCCTCATCTTCGTGACTCACAGGTGAGCCATGTACACTGCTCTGTGAGCCTTGTTTATGATCCATATCCTTAACTCATGGTTCGATGGTACATAAATTCGATTTTTAAATCTCAATAATCCATTGTCATCCAATGTAAATCCTTCAAATCTTGGTACCATCATGGTGTTTTCTCCATTAAAATCCTTGAACTCTTTGTACCAATCATCGTCGCGCTGTAAAGTTAGAACATTTTTATGTAGATTTGTCTGAAGAGGCATCACCAAAAATATGCATGCTCTCCGACTCAATGTATATGCCACTCTATTCACTATTCCTTTTATGTAAGTAATCTCAAAATCATACTCGCTAAGCAATTCTGACCAACATCGTTGTCATGCATTGAAGTTGCTTTGCATAAAGATGTGTTCTAGTCCACATTGGTCCATTTTTAGTTCAAATTTCCATCCAATAAGGTAGTGTATCCAAACTCTCAAGGCATAAAAAATGGCATGTCGCATCGCATGTCGCATAGTTCTCCTCATGCCTTCTAAAATTCCTCGAGATGTAAGCGATCACTTGACCATCTTGAATCAAGTCTCTTCCTAAGCCTCCCTTGGATGTGTCAGTTCATACCAAGAAGTCTGCATCCATGTCAAGGACCTTTAGTATCATTGTTGTTGTCAACAACTCCTTGAGCCTCTTAAATGATTCTGCGCATTTCTCAGTCCAAACAAACTTCTTGTTCTTCTTTTGTAATTCCGTAATCAAATTTTCTATCTTTGAAAAACCCTCGACGAACCGTCGATAGTATCCTGCTAAACCCATGAAGCTATAGAGTTATGGGACATTTTTTGGTGCATGTCATTCCATAATAGCCTCAACCTTTGTTGAATCCAAAATTATACCTTCGTCGGAGATGACATGCCCTAAGTAGTGAATCATCGATTGGTAAAACAAGAATTTAGACAATTTCGCATACAGTTTGTTCTCTCACAGACACTGTAGTACCAAGCGCAAATGCTAGTCATGCTCTTCCAATGTCCAAGATTAAATAAAAATATCATCAATGAATACTGGGACAAACTTGTCCAAGTATTCACAGAACACATCATTCATCAAACTCATAAATACCTGAGGGTTTTTTTTTAGTACAAAAGGTAAAACAATAAACTTGTAACATTCAAACCTCATCTTAAACGCGGTGTTAGTGATGTCATCCTCCTTGATCCATAACTGGTGATACCCTGATTGCAAGTTGATATTTTAAAACATCATTGCACCCTTCAACTAATCAACCATTTCATCAATCTTTGGCAACAGATATTGATTCTTGATCATTGCCTTGTTCAATTGATGATAGTCAATGCAGAGTCTCCATGACCCATCCTTCTTCGTATGAAGATAAATGATGCACCCCACGGTGACACACTAGTATGTATAAGTCCCAGGTCAAACAATTCCTTCACTTTCATTCGCAACTCCTTTAACTCCAGGGTCGACATATGATAAGGCATTCTTGCTATAGGTTCAGTTCCAGGTTTTAGGTCGATGGTAAATTCCAATTCCCTCTCTGGCGGCATCCAAGATAACTCCTTAACGTCTGCAAACTCTCTCACCACCAGAAGGTTTTCTAGACCATTTGATACTCCCTTATCATTTAACGCAAGGATCGCATAAATATTACATACCTTACGCATGCTCTTTTGCATGATCTTTCGTTTAACTCCCTCATTTTGACCTACAATCATGCGTCTCTATCCCTCATCATCAACCAAGATTAACCATTTCATATTACAATTGAGTATCACCTCATGTGATTCCAACCAGTCCATACTGATCACGACATCATAAGATCCTAAGATCGTGACGTATATGTTGGCCCTGGTGATAAACTCTCCTAGGTTAAGGCTACAACCCATAACCTTCCATCCAAAATATTTTTTGGCTCCCAAAGCCATTTCTACCAAGCTAAACTCATCCTATTTGACTTCCTTTACCTTAATTCCTTTTAGCGCTGCACCAGAAATGAAACTCTCTATAGTACCTAGCTCAATCAAAATACTAAGGTTTGGTTCAGCGACATTACGTGACGTCTCAAGAATAGTCGACTGGTGATCTTTATGGCGGTTGTTCACCACTGCATTAATCCGATGGGCTTTGCCGAAATATCCCACGATAGTGGGTCTGACTGATCCAGATGATCTAGTCCTCTCCACTCGAAATTCATGCTGGTAATGTGGTTTCCCACTTGTCGAGCACCCTTTCTTTGGTCCAGTACTCTTGGTACCCGAAGTAGAAGTTGACTGCCCACCAGCTTGGAATCCTGGTTTGTTTTGCTGAACATGCCTAAACTTCTTCTACTGCGTTTGACGTTGTTGCTGGTGTTGTGGTCCTTAATAAGGATCCTGCTACTGAGGTGTTGGTCATTGAGGTGTAGTGAAAGTGGATCCTCTCTTGAAGCCACGATATCCTGGTGAATTCCTAGCTAGTGTCTCATACTGTTGCACACTAGATGACACATGCCCTATTGGTCTCGTTGGATTCCTACTCTGAACCCCTCTGATAACCTCCTCCTTTGCTATGAGGGCCCTCTGGATGACATCATGAAAGGTATGAGGCATCAGAATCCTAACCTTTGAAGGAATGTTGACATTAAGGCCAAACAAGAACCTATTAACCTTAAGTTTCTTGGTATTTAGGTGCGAAGCATACCAAAGAAACTCCATAAAATGAGCCTTGTACTTAGGCACCATATGACCGCCCTGTCGCAAGGTGTTGAACTCGTTCAGCTAACTCTTAATGAATTCCTCTGATAGATACCTCTCTTGAAACTGGTCCTCGAACACATCCCATGACACGTCTTCGATGACCATGTTCAATTGCGATAGGAGCATCTTCCACCATAGAATAGTTCTCCCCTTTAATTGAAATACTGCCATGCAGACCTCCATGTTGGAGGTATAGTCGGGAATTACAAATCACATCGCCATATTCTTTAACCATTCCTCGGTGTCTACACCATCCAGGGCACCAAATAACTGGAGAAATTTGACCTTCTCGAGTTTGCAGTGAATACTACCGGTACTGACCAGAGTGCGTGGTGTACCCTCAGCGAGTGTCGATGCCCTGGCCTCATCTCTATCCAAACTAGTGATCTCTGCCTCAGACATCCACTGAAAGGACCTCATCAACCCAACCACATCACCCACTTCTATCTATTCCTGCACAACAACTTGTTCGTCTCCTTGGGGGTTAGACCCCTCAGGCATGGATGCTACTGGGAGCATCGTGCCTCCTCCCCTACCACCCCGTCTTCTACCTTTGCTGCATTCTCTAACCATGATTACCTACAAGAATATAGATCATCTTAATTGGCAACATTATCATCAAATATCAAATCAATGAAAGTTGTAGTGATCCCAAGTCATGGGTCAAACCTGTTGTGATACCATATGTAACGACCCCATTGTTACGACTACATTCGATGCAATGAAAAATATTTTTTTTTTCAAAAAGTAGGACGACAAAAATGACAACAATTAATCAACACGACTTGACGACGAACACAACTTACACATTCAGGAAATAGACAACAACAATCCAACATACTAGCACATAATGTAACTGGACGAAACATGCGATAATCAATGGCTACCCTCCCGACACAAGGAAATTGATGCCTACAAGCTAAAGGAAAACATAAACCATCCTGACACAATGACTTGATGACCAGTAACTAGAAAACATCTACGACGCGAAAAACAAAATGCATTGAGGCATTACCGAACCACGTACCAACATCAATTACAATGAACAAATGCTAACATCGGGAAGCAGAAGTCTCCGGCTAGGTTATCATTCACATTTATCCATCAGGGCGCACAATTATCCTCTCATCAAGAATCATTCCATCACAAGGTGATAGGCACGACAATAACCCTAGTGCAACACAACCTATCTAGACCGATAACCTAAGAAAATCCAATTCGCTAGGAGACATAATTGAATTTCAAACACATGACGACTAACCCAAGAACCCAATCTACAAGTCAACAATATGGAAGGGAATCTGACGGCTATAAAATTGATACAACACATTAAATTCCTTGTGTAACAATTTCTATTGCAAACATACATCAATCTGTACACATTAAAATAATTATTATCAAACAATTAGCTCATTGTAACTAATTATATTAAAAATACATGTTGTTCATGGTAACTACATCAATATTAAAAATATATATTGTTAATGGTAACGAATTGTAAAAAACTTCTAAATATCTCTATAACAATATTGTAAAATGGTATAACATTATTGTAAAATGTTGTTAAATATCGCTTGTAATTAGCACTGCTACATCAATAACATTGTTACATCAATCTGATATCGCTGTCAACAAAATATGCTATCAATAAAATAATAATGGTTGTCAACAATATGTTATCAATCAAAAAATTATGTTTTCATTCAATATGATATCATTGTCAACAGTTATTGCTATCTATTAATAATGACTATCAACAAGATATGCTATCAATCAACAAAATATGTTGTCAATCAATATGATATCATGGTCAACAAAATTTTGCTAACTATTAATAAAGGTTGTCAACAAAACATGCTATCAATGAACGATCATTTATGGAAATCGTTGTGTAGACCAGGGGTCATTTTAAGGATGGAAATTTATATTAAAATGTAGAAACATGGGCTAATCTTACTAGTCCTTAATATGAAAAATGTAAAATGTTTGGCGATAGTTTTGTAAAAATATTCAACTTTCTAAGGATTTTATATAGTTTCTATAACTTTTTGGAGACTTTTAAGCTAAAATAATTATATTCTATGGAATTTGGGTGAATCATTTTTAGAAAAAATGGAAATTCGGGAATCTTTTCTTGGGAAAAAACATGGAAAATTAGCCCATTTCAGAAAATTTTCCCCTAAAATCATCTATGGTGTAGACATCATTGTGTAATCAAGGTGAATGTACCCTAACTTTGTAAAATATTGATATCATTATAAATTATGGGAAAACATTGTGTATTCAAGGAGAAATTCACCCTTACTGTGTAAAGACTGATATCATTGGGAAATAGGGGAAATCGTTGTGTATTCAAGGAAAAATTTACCCTGACTCTGTAAAGACTGACATCACTGTGAAATAGGGGAAATCGCTATGTATTCAAAGCTTTTTTTACCCTAACTATGTAAAGACTGATATCATCGTGAATTAAGGGAAATTGTTCTGTATTCAAGGCATTTTTACCCTAACTGTGTAATATGTTTAAAAGTGAACTAAAACTAAAAAACGAATCTTTGCCCAAAGAAGTCATGGGTGGATACGGTAAGCGAGAAATTAAATCTATACCAAAAAAAATGGAACTCTTCCCAGCCAAGTCATGGGTGAATGCAGTAAGGCATGAATTTAAATCTCTACCCCAAAGCATATCTCTGCCCAACAAAGTCGTGGTGTGAATACACAAATGTACACATTCAATGTCTGTATATAAATAGTTATATAGATTTGCGGTGGGTAGAGAAATCTAATTCCATTGTCAGACATTCTTTAAAGCATAAAAATTGTTGTGTTTTATAAAAAATGCTTACATATATTTAAATTCGCACACACAAATAAATCAACATAGGCTAATGATATATTCAAAGTTGTTTGTCTAAAATTATGATATATATTCAAATGTTTTCCATGATATATGTATTCAAACAATGTCTATGAAATATATTCAAACGTTGTATATTCATATTGTTGGGTAAAACGAATTGGGAAAAAATGAAATGGAATGGGGACGCCTATAAAGGATGGTTTCAGTAGTAGAAACGATTTTAGATCTAGATGCAAATGATGGTAATTTTAATAGTAAAACGAAATAAAAAAATGGACACATATAGTGGCTATTCAATAGTAAAATCAAATTCAAACTCTCATTGGTTAAAAGACCTAGATGCACTATAGGATACCATAACCTTTAAACTATAAATATTCCAGCCAAGAAGAATGTAGGCAATGACTCCAGGAAGAAACATGAAAAGAAGTACAATATCACAACAATAAACAAATCAATCGCAGGACTAGATGGTAAGCCAATCGCAACAAGGATTAAACATTCAAACACATAGCTTAACATTCTGGATTGGTCATTCAAATCGCAAATTTAATCATTCACAAAAAGGCACAATATTAGAGATCAATCATAAAGAAAAAATGTAAAGATAAGTAAGGGATCGATAGCTAGGAGAAATTTATCCTTCACTTATTATCCATGCACACGAAAGCACAACGTTTGAATGTATAGATATTTAAACAACAGAGTGATGACCATTGATTCAACTCTTGTTCGACTTCTCAGGCATAGACTAATAACTGAAGGATAAGGGACAGAAGATAAAAACATAAGCTCTTCATAATAAGCAATAAAACCAGCACGAAGAAGTCATTGCAATCGGATTTTGGGTTCGCCATGGGAAATTAATTCAAATGCAACGAGCATAAGGCTAGGATGACTTTAAGTTCTTTGATTATAAAACGATGAATAGAACATAATCTTAACATAGTAGAAGTACAATATTGAAGGCGCAAGAACAATATTAACTACCATTTAAAATATACACATGTGTACCATAGCCAATTGTGAAAGCTCCAAGTCATTTTCCCCCATCTGCTCCATCCAGCTCTCTCTTGCCAACCTATGTGACCTCACCGGTACCTAACAACCAACATTAAGGGTACTCTTCTTCCACCTGAGCCCCCTGATCTACAAAGGGGACATGCACACAATACCAGAGAACTACTAGCACTGAGCTTGCCTTGCAAGGTCAAACTACCATTGGTTACCTAAGCTAGGTATCCCAACTCCCACATGAGAAGCTCATTCAAGATAAAAATTCAGCAGCATAACGTTACGCAAAAATATGAGATCCATACTCCTCCTCCTCCATCCATTTTATAGAGATGTTTTGTAATTAGTTTCCCAATTTCTCATTAAATTCCTTTTTCAGTTAATTAATTTTGAAAAACCTCCCTCGTACACATGTCACCCATCCCCTAGTTCCAACAAAAAATTAATTTTATTAAATAATTAATTATTCATATTACCCTCACCCACCTAAAAGCATTCCTAAAAATGCTCCTTGGTGTCCCAATATTCCCTTACAAATCTTAAATGAATTACGCCTTACTTACTCGTAGCTGAGTTCATAAATAGCAAGTTCCCAAGGCAATATTCCTTACTAAGTTAAACATTCATCTTTTTCTTTATGGTTCCCCCTTTTCTTTAGGTTTCCCCTTTTTCTTTAAGTTTCTTATTTCTTTTAAGTTTCCCTCTTTTTCATTTTTAACTAAAATCAATTTAGCAAGTGTAGATAAAACAACCATTTCCCCTTTTTCTTATTTAATTACAAATTAATTTAGCAAGTGTAGATGAAACGACCATTTACCCTATTTTTTAAATTTCAATCCTCCATTATAATTTTGAATTTAATAAATAAATTTGAATTTCTTAACCCCCTTCTTGTTACATGTTCATTTATTATTATTATTATTATTTTGACAACATGTTCTACTTAGACCTAGATTTTAATTTCACTAGGCTCAATGACATTTTTATTAGGGAAAATTGTTTTTAAATCTTACTTATGACATCATTCATTTTAAGGTCGTCTAGGTTTATTCACTTACCATATAAAATCATGATCTTCCCTTTAGGACGCACTAGATTCTCCAAGGGTTCCACTAGCCTCTTTCTATTTTCCTTGCGCGACATGCCCTTCAGGACGCACTACATGCTCCAATGGTGCCACTCGCCTCTTGACTAACTTGGTAGACATCAAACCCGTAGAGTCAATACTACATCAGGTGATCTTGTGGGAGACTAAGGGCCTTTAAGGAATAAGGCCCCTTCCTTATTGTGCGCCTCTTAGAATCATCATTTTTGACTATCAGAGTCTTCCCTCACAACATCGTGGGTCTTCTCAAACTATGTAATCGTTAACCTACAGTTCGAGCCACAACGGAAGTGCTTGTAGGCTATGGTAGGGAGGCTTCCACACCTCTCCCTCAAAGTATGTGGTTCTCCTGTGTGACCTCTCTACTCCACATGTGAGTATAGTTGACAAGCTACTGTCAACCTACATCCATCAACAAATCATGTCAGCAATAATAATCAATCATCGTAACATCTAATCATATGTACATAAGTCACATCAACAATATTCAACCCAACACTCCACTCCCTTACTCGATCCAGAGTCCAAGGGGTTTTCATCGATGCCTCTTCATCCTCGAGGTCCAATGTCCTGCAAACTCAGGAGAACCCAGTCAATAGAACCTGTCTATGTAATACAACCAAATAACATATCATCAAATCCATAATATCTCATAATCATAATCAAAGACCAATTGTATAATAATCTATATTACTTGCAAGAAAGTGTCCTCAAAGAATAAGTTCACTCAGTGCATGCAAGACTGGGATGTTACAATAATGGGGATATATTATGTCTAGATTTAATAGGTGCAGTAATATCTGAGGAAGCATAAGATGTAGCCGTTGTAGCAGTGGATCTAGTGGCAGTAGAAATCGATATTGTAATGATCTTGAGGTCAAACTCATGTAATGGGAGGTGGACATTTTTCATAGTTGGGATTTCTGGTAGAGGGATTAGATTCCAATTTAGATGGAAAGATGTGGGTTTGAATGCAAGGTTCAATATGGAGTTCACGATTTTCTAATTATATGTAAATGGGAATACGACTGTAAGACCTGGTTAGGCATGCGTACCCCAGTTTGAAGTGTCACTAGTAAAAGTATAGATGACATAGATGATAGGGAGAGCATGTTTTATTTCTTGAATACCTTGGTTAGAAACTTTGAGGGGGTTAGGGGCCTCAAGATGAGTGTTGTAGACACATTTGACCACTTTGGCTTATTTTGGTCATGGGAAATCCCAAGTGAAGTTTGAAAGGGGGGAAGTTAGGTCAAGGGTCGTGATTTCAGGCACATAGTTTTTTTATTCTGTGTTTTGATCCCATGTATTAGATACTCCATTGAAGTCATCCTAGAGGTGAGAGGTGAAGACTCACTTGGCTGACAAGAAGGTAATGATTGATTCATTGGGAAAGGTATCAATAAATTGTAGTTAAGGTGGAGATTCTTGGTTTGTAACAACACATACCCTTTGTAATTACATTTGGAGGATCTCAAGCGTTGGGTTATGAAAAACCATACCACTAACATCCCACTATCCCATATCATTTCAATCAATATCCTTGCACCACTTACACACCTCACTGAATATCCTTGCACCACTTGCACACTTTGCAAATTTTGATGCATCGTCTTATGCAAATTCAACTTTCAATGCACTCCTTTCCAAACAAATAAGTAGAAATTTGAGATGCAGTTTTGTCCACACTATAATCATAAGAGATAGAGGTTACAACTATCTCCCCTCATTCAGGTTTTCTTTCACCCAACATAACTCAAAAGATCAGTCCCTATCAGGCCAACCAAGCCCGACATTCAACATAACCTTTCAATCTAGGTAATAAACTCTTAGCCAACATAACTCGATAGATTGTTCCCTTTCAAGTCAATCAAACCCATCTTTCAAAATAAACAATGGTGTATAACATTATAAAACATGAAGATAAATATTCCAAAAGTTGGTCGTGGAAATAAAGTTTAGCCAAGAAAGACTTACAAACATAATTACTTCCACAAAGTTCATGTTTGCAAAGATAAACCTTCAAACATAATCACTTCCTACCACTTGTATTGAAGTGAGAAGGAATCTTTCATATTAATTAAAACTAATTATTCAATATTCCATCATGGATTAGAAAACTAATTATTCAATATTCCATCATGGATTAGAAAACTAATTATTCAATATTCCGTAATGGAATAGAAAATGGACTTAGTCTAAACATCATATGTTTTGTCTCTTTTATGGGGATATTATCTGGTTAATTTTCTCCAAAATCCCGCCAGAAAATGTTGGATGTGCAAATTTTAGTGGTAAAGTTTGTATCATCAATCAATTGTGTCTAGCCCAAGTGCTTGGGAGGATTTGTTGTTAACCTCCCCACCCAAGTTCAATTCCTATAAGACTTTCATTATATTTAACAAAAGAATGATTATACGACAACCTAAATTGGTTTTACTACACACAAAACTTTTAGATATTTGAAGGATTAAATTACACTCAACTCTTTAACAATTAATTATATAATTTTATTCATATATAAAATATCATAATATCAATTAATTTTTAATATTTTTCTATGTATTTTAAATATAAAATATCATCATGTAAAAGTATATAATTTTTATAATTATTTTTATATTATTTTTATGTAAATTAATAAAAATTTTAATTTTTTTTTTTATGTATTTGAAATATAAAAAATCATAATTTAAAAGAAATTCTTTAATATTGTTTTATGTATTTGAAATATAAAATATGATAATGTAAAAAATATATAATTTTTCAAAATTAATTTTATATTTTGTTTTATGTAAATTAATAATTTTTTTAAATATTTTTTTATGTATTTTAAATATAAAATATCATAATTTAAAATTATATAATTTAAAAAAAATAATTTATATTACTTTTATGTAAATTAACTTTTATTAATGGTAAAAAAATTAATAATTAAATTATAACAAAAGTATGAATATACATCTTTATTAATATTTTTTTAAATTAAAATACTTTATATTTATAAACAAAAATGGTAAAGATTAAATTGCCCAAGAGCTAGCAAGCCAAGTACCAGCAATTGGTTTGAACGTCTTCAAATGCCCTCACCATATGAATAGTTTCGCGTTACAACCCTCTATATAGACCGAAAACACTTACTTTTAAATGGTGTATCATGCTTAGGTCAAAGTCTTTTTATTGTTTAGGTAAAGCCCTTTTATTAGCCATCTTCATAGAAATATAAGATATAAGCTACTTAATAGTAATAGTGGTTGGTGCAACTTAAACACTGTAATTGAAAGAAAGAACATCCAAGAAGTCAATTAAAGTTAAGTGAATCATTATATGAAAATAAGATATAAATTACCTAGTAGTGGTTGTATATGAGAATAAGATATAATCCATGTAGTAGTAGTTGTTCTAATTCAAAATTGTAAATGAAATAAAGAATTTTTAAAAAGTTAACTTTTAGAAGTTAATTTGAGTTGAGTCATTGTATTTGATATGAAAGAGGTGATAATTTGTTTTGGTAAATATTTATAAGGTATTTAGTTATAAAAATAATTACTTGAAATAGATGAAATGTTAAGGATGATGATGATAATAATAATAATTTAATTTTAAGGTTATATATTTCATTCTATGTCTATCTACGTATACACACCCTATCCCTCTAGAAAGATTCAACTTAAAATTTTAATTGTTTTTATACTACATTAACATAAATAAAGCAAATTTTGCAAATATAATATATTTCTAAACATTAAATTCTTTATTATAACACTATATAGTTATATTTCAACTTAAACTTCTTGTTGTTTTAACTAAGAAAGAATGTAAGAGATAATCTTGTAACAAATAACATGTAATGGGTGTCATTTTTTTTTTTTTGATAATAATTAATGTTAGTTATATAGAAATAAGTAGTTAATTAATTATCATAGTGAAAACATAATTAACATTGATTATTATTACTATATATTATAATAGTGTTTTTTTTCAAAATTGAGTGACTTAACCATATCACATTAACATAAATAAAACAAATTTTGTAAGTGTAATATATTTTTAATATAAAATTCATATCACAATATTTCAATCCATCTAACATGAATTTTCAAGCTGTTAACACTATATGATTATCTTTTCTTTTGAAAACAAGTATCAAAATTCAACTTAAACATGTCACTGTTATGAACTATGTTATTAATTATGGAAAAATATGAGGATATATTCTACTCAATAAATCCTTAATCATTTCAAACATTTCTAATTACTCACCATTATATCATTTCATTAAAATGAGTATTTACAATTTTTTTTACAAATTTACCATTTCAAACATTTCTAATTACTCACCATTATATCATTTCACTAAAACGAGTATTTACAATTTTTTTTTACAAATTTACCATTTACAGTTATATTTTGATAGTTTTTTACCCAATGTAATAATTGATTGAAATAAGCTTTTGCTATTCCTTTAATCTAAAAGCACGTCCATCTACTAACAGTAAATTGAAACTTTCAATCTATCATGAAATTAAAAACGTCAATAAATATATAGAGTTGAAAACATATGGCCGTACAATAATAAAATCCTTAGGCCCACAATTGAAGATTTCGACGGCCTTATTTAAAAGGGCCATGATTGATTTCCACAACTTAAGCAGAAAAAAACTACGATGGCGGACCATTGCAACATAAACCATCCACATTATCATTACCCCAACAGATAGGTGTCTTTGAATTTGGAGCAGTCACTGTTTTTGTTGCACGTAACATTAGGTGTATCAAGGCAATAAAATTGTACAGCAGTCACTGTTTTTCTGGCCTCTACGACCACCAAAGGATCTGGAAAAAAAATTAACAATCACAAGCCAGAACATAATGAACGATACAAATTTACAACATTACATATTACAGCAATTAATAGTACAAATTTACAATATTACATAGTACTGAATTAATAGTATAGCTATTGAAATAATCTGTCTAACCTTGGACTGCAAACATGATGACAATTATTGCATCAGCGCCATAAACAATTCCAAGTTTCTCGCTCTCGCCATTAAGAAAAATGTTTGTATCTCTCGACTTATCACTCACCACTAACAGCAGCAGTGCCCAATATATATTTATAACAGAGAAGTAATGCCTAATACATTCACAATATATTTATACTACAGCAATATATTTATTGTTGTACTGAATTAATAGTACAGCAATTGAAATTTACAATATTACATACACTAAATCAATAGTACAGCAATTAAAATAATCAGTCTAACCTTGCACTGCAAACATGATGACAGTTATTGCAATCAGCGCCATAAACAATTCCAAGTTTCTCGCTCTCGCCATTAAGAAAAATGTTTGTAACTCTTGACTTCTCACTCACCACTAACAGCAGCAGTGCCCAATATATATATTTATAACAGAGCAGTAATAAATGCCTAATACATTCACAATATATTTATAACAGAGCAGTAATGCCTAATGCTACTTTTCTTAGAACATCAATAGAGTGATATTATTGCTTTGCTGTTTGCTTGTTTTAGCTTATGGTTAATTTGTTGAGATTGTTGATGGATTTGAGAGATTCTCTCCTTATTTGGTGTGATTAATATTAGCAAACTCACGGTTGAGAACGCTGAAAGGTAGTGGTTTAGAACGTCTGGCTTCAATATACTGAGAACTCATGTCCCCAATATAAAACATTTGTGGTAATCCGTTTGTGGTAATATGAAACTTTTGACTGCATTAGGTTGATAAATGAAACTTGGCAATTTTATATCCTTACAGTAATTTTTTAATGTGATTAGGTAAATATTAAAAAGTAAACATGTTAATGGATGCCTTGATAAGTGCAAGATGTAAAAAGATAAATTTGTCATTTTACATAAAACAAAATAAAAATTAAACAAAAAATATAAATATAATGTATTTTTCTCTTAAAAATTATAATTAATATTATATAAAATAAAAAATATATAATAAGAATAACTATAAGAAACTAAACAAGTGAAATGTATACTTTTGGAGGAGAAAAGTGATTGATTTATATTTACTAAATACCTGAAAAACATATTTCTTGCATTTTTTAAATGCTTTGAAACATACAATCTTGAGAGAATATTACAAGTTTTATTTATTTTTTAATAAAAAAAATTCATTTTACTATGAATTTATGAAATTCAAATGAAAGCCAACAGTTTAGGCTTGAGATTGGTTCTTATTGTAGGTAGGTGGTCTTTGGCTTTTTTTTAGGAGTTTGATGGATCTGATGGATCCTTTCCTTATTTGGTGTCAATAAGATGTAAAAAGAGAACTTTGTCATTTTATATAAAATAAAATAAGAATTAAACAAACAATATGGTATTTTTTTCTTTCAAATTACAATAAATATTATATGATAAAATAAAAAAATATATAATAAGAATAATTAAAAAAACTAAAAAAATATAATAAGAAAAATTACAAGAAAGTAAAGAAGTGAAATTTATAGTTTTGGAGGAGAAAAGATTTTGGTTTAAAAGATAATTTTGTATTTACTCAATACCTTAACATAATATCTGAAAAACATATTTCTAGGATAATTGCATTTTTTTTTTAATGCTTTGAAACATATCACCTTAAAAAAATATTATACTTTTTATTTATTTTTTAATAAAAAAATTCTCACTTTACCATGAATTTGTAAAATTCAATTGAAAGCCAATAATTTAGATTTATTTTAAAATACAAATGTTCAACTAAACCTTATACACAATGATTTCCTTTTCTATTCTTTTTTTTCTTAACATTTTATTTCACATACTATTTACATAGGAGTGTTAAAGACAAGAACCATTTTGGATAAAATCTTACATGTAGAACAACCAATTTGGAATGGTTTTGGCATATGTTTTGGTTTTAAAATTAGAAAATTTAACATCCTATTAACAATTTTGTGTGATGTTTTTTTGGTAAATTCTTCATTATAACTATTTTCAAAATTCTTAATAGATGTTCACATTTCATAAGAATAGCTAACAAATGCATTTCTATATAGAAAATAAAAGGTTTAACTATTAAAAAAACACAACCACCAATTATTTTGAGTTGGGTACATATCTACACAACACCTTGTTTGTTTGGTACTTCATAAATGGAATTTAGAAGGAAAGTCTAGACATCATTTTTTTCTTTCTTTTTTAATTTTAATTATAGTTTTTAATCTATAACTAATTTTACTATTAGTGTCATAAGGAGAATTTCAAGGGTTTATATTAATATAATCAATAATTCATAAGTGATGGTAATTATGTAATTCGCTTCTTATATATCAATTATGTTCTGTGAGGGTATATATCTATGCAACACCTTATAGGTTTGGTACTTCATGCATGGAATTGGGAATGCAAGCCTAGATATCATTTTTACTTTCTTTTGACATTTTATTTATAATTTGTAATTTGTAATGAATTATATTATCATTGTTAGTAGGAGAATCTTAAAACATTAGTGGTCAAACAATTTGAACTTCCAAACCAAGGTGATAAGAAAGTCTCCAATTTTAAGATAGAAAAATCAAAATAAAATAATACAACATGTGGCAATATCCTTCTGTGATTTGTAAATACTTGAAGTGGAAGTTATGAGAAATTTTATAAAACAATGTCTCAAGGAAATGAATGGATTAATTACACAATACATGCAATACAACATTGTGCTTATATGTAAGCCTATGCAGTCATTTCATGCTAAACTTGTGAAAACTCCTTGAGGGAAACTCCTTGAGGGAAATCCTAGAATACATCTCAGCATGTAAACTCTATTAAATTCATAATCATATGATACCACCTAAAATACATATCTTTCATACATTAATTTCAATTTCAAGAATGTATTGTGATTCAAATTATGTCCAAAAAAATCTCAAAATGATAAAACTACAAAGGTTGTACTAATTAAAATTATTCATGGATATTATACATGTAATTCTAGTGTGTATAAAAGACACAAATAGTTCCACTATTTAGTGATCATCAAAATCTCCATAATTATTTTTTATAAGGTTAGTATGGAAATCAACTTTATCCAAAATGTTCTGAATAAATGGTAACATAAAGAGAATAGAGATGCTAAAATAAGTATTCATATACTATCAATAGATTAGAAAACTTTGAATTATAGCATTTAATAAATCTCAAACCTAAATTTTTAGGTGTCACCCTACAACAATTTGAAAAGGAATTTCTAGAAGAAATTATTTTCAACTTTTATTCAATTATTTTGCAAAAACCATTGGTGAAGGGAAAAAAAAAACAATAGATGCTATGATCTATACAAAGTTTCATTTGATGTGACAAATAGTTATATTCCTTTGGGAGCTGAAAAAAATGTTTCTATCAATTTTAATATCCTTCCATTATATAAAAATGAGTTAAATAGATTTAGATGGGAGAAGGAAAAGGAAAACACTAACATAATCTAACATCTTGTACACAACTAAAATAATAAATTTGGAGTAATTCTACCACATGAAGAAATCCATATAAACTCACAAAGAAGAAATGATTATAGTCAAACTTTGGCTTTGTGGCAATCCTTGGTTTTAACTAATATTGATCGTTCATCCCATATATAACTCAAGAAGTTCAACAGATTTGGAAATATCCTCAATGCCATCACCATATTCAATATTTTTCCTAAGATATTCCATCCTCTTATGTGGGAACATTGATTTAGATATTTTAGAAGACAATAAATTACACCTTGCAATAATTGAGCCATTTCCTCTTCGAAGTTCTATTGTCTTAGAAGTTGTATGTAAAATAATTATGCAGTCCATTTGTCATGATAATTTGAGTACACATGGTGTGGAAGATCAATTCCATCATCGTTGGTGGATCCATGCGAAGGTGATTTTCCAGTGAGAACCTTGAAAACAAATAAAACAAAGATGTAAACATGAAATTTTGTGAGCGTCAATGACTTTGGAGCTCTATATTTTACAATTCTATTGGCATATAGATTTTAACTCACTAACTTTGCAAGCCCCAAAACTGAAACACCAACATTGTATTCCTTGGTTAGAAGAATGTTGGAAGACTTGATATTTCCATGAGAAATTTTTTGGCCTCTAGGCATGTGCAAGCTAATGATGGTCTCTCATGACATGTTAGTGACATTGAAAACATGGGAAAACAAAAATATGATAAATTTGAGGGATCATTAAAGGTACTTTTACAATGAATTTGGATATGGTGTAAAAACATGAAACATAGGAATTGAATTAGATTTTCGAATATACAACTTGTCTTCATAGAAATTGTGAATAACTATGTGAAATTTGAGTTTTAATTACAATGGCATGTTCTTTTTATAGAAAAATGTAAGGTATATGCCTCCGCTAGTCTGTGTGTGTGTTGAGTACCTTAGCGATGAAATTTTCTTCCAAAAACTTGTATAATTGTAGAGAGCCCACTGTTCTAGTATAGTGTATTTTTTAAAAATTTATAATATTGATGTTATATTTTTTTGAATTATGAAAATCAATATATCATTGAAATTTCAATGCCTTACATTAGTGTAGGATAAGGTTCTTAATATTATCAAAATGGTTTCCTTTGTTTTTAGAATGTAGATATTTGTCTCTTCTAATGTACAGTATAACTTATTTTAGAAATGGTTAAGATGAAAAAATGTTATAGCAGAAATAAAAGAGATATGTATTCTAGGATTTTGATATATGAGAAGACAAAAATATATTAAAAATAGTAAACAATATTAATTTAAAAAAAAAAAAACTGTATATTTGGAATCTACATAATTGGCTCTATCTATGTCTATAATTTCATCATCAACAAATTTCTATAGCCAAAAAAAAAAACATAAAAACAAAGATATAGAGAGGTATTCATAAAAATTGAGGTTTTTATCTATTTGCAGACCAAACCACTAGGTTTGTCATCCTGAAATTAAATATAAGAAAAACAAGTGAGCGTATATGAACTAAATTTCTCATTCTCTCCCAAAACAATTATAATTCTAAATAATGTGTGTGTGTTCTTGAGAAGACACATGAACTATATGTACACACACACTCTCATAATAACATGCATGCACTCCTATTTCCTATTATACTTGTTTGCATACCCCCCCCTCCCCCTCTGTCTCTCCCATACGTCTACCCCTCTATCCCCATTACTCTTAATCCTCCTCCCTTTCTCTCCCCCACTCTCCTTGAAACATCCTACTCTTGAGAGCACATGTTATTGATTTATTCTTTGAGGACACTTGCGTGCAAGTGATATGATTTTAGTATATGTTGTATGTTTCTCTTATGGATTTATGATGATGTTGATGGATTATGATGTTATGTTATTTGATATCTATGTATAGACATATGTTATTGACGAGTTTCCCCGGATTGTGCACGAAAATTGACAGATTGAGGATGTCAATGGAATCAATGGACCTCCTTGGACTCTAGATTGAGTTAGCCAGTGGATTGTATTGGTTTGGGTATTTCATTTATGCATATGTGACATATAATCGACAATATTATTATGTTTTTTATGGATCATTGACAATGTTTTGTTGATGGATGCAGGATGGCGATTTATTGCTAATATGACTCACTTAAGCAGTAAAGCGGCCATGCACAACAACCAGATATTGAGGGAGAGGTGCAACAACATCTCTGTGACAGCCTACTAGCACTCCCACAATGGCATGAATTGTTGGTTAACAATTACCTAGTTCGATATATCCATAATGTCGTTAGGGAAAACTAAGACAGACGCTCACAAAGATTTCTAAGGGACGCACAATAAGGTAGAGTTTTTATTCCTTAGAAGCCCTTAGTCTCTCACAAGGTCTCTTGAATGGAGTGATGACTCAAGGAGTTAGAAACTACCAAAACTAGTCAAAGGTGAGTGGCACCCTTGGAGCACAAAGTGCATCTTGAAGGGCACATCGTGAAATTAAAAATTTGAATCAAAGGCGAGTGCCACCCTTGGAGCACAAAGTACGTCTTGAAGGGCACGTCATGAAACTAAAAATTTGAATCAAAGGTGAGTGGCACCCTTGGAGCATGGAGTGTTTCTTAAAGGGTACGTTGCGGAGTACAAAAAAAATAACGAGTCAAAGAATCTAGGTTGCCTAGAAAATTGTGAGTGAATGTTAAACCTGGTAAGATATTGAGCACATATGAATTAATTAATTGATTGATTAATTAATTAAAAAATGAATTTATTAATTGTATACCCCCAAACAAAAGTCTAAGCCTATTGGAATTTAAGCCTAAGTCTATAATTTGGTGAGATTTCTAAAACTAAATTACAAATTAGATGAAATAAGAAAAAGGTAAACCAACTTAAGAGATTAAGAGAGTTGAAATATATCTAAAGAATTAACACAATACACATCTGTGCATAAAATACCAAATTAAAAATTAAAATAAGAAAGGAATAAAGCCTAAAAGAATGTGTAAGCATAGAAAGGTATCTAGAGTCTAGTCTAACTAGAGAACATTCATATTTTAACTCAGCTATGTTTTAGAATGTCGCGAGTCATTAATTGAAAATAAAGGGAATAAAGAGACAAATATGAGTGATTTTAGGAGCACTTTTAGGATGGGTGAGGGAAATGTACTTTTAATTAAATTAAAAATGTGGATTTACTTGTGCAACTAAGGGAGAAGATGACAAGTCTATGGGGGGGAATAATTCCTAATTAAATTTAAAAAAAATAATTAAATGTGCAAATGGAAAGTTGTCACTAAGGAAATTATATAAAACAAATGGCGGAGAGGAGTAATGTATGACACTGGTTATGAGTAAGGTTATGTTACATAAATTATGATTGGTTTTACTTGTGAGAGTTGGGATATCGAGATTGAGAAAAAGAGTGGTGGCTCTACCTTGCAAGGAGAGTTGGGAGCTAGAGGATTTTTGTTGTGTTTGTGTGTGGTCCCTTTGTGTATCGAGGGGCTAAGGGGGAAGAAGAGTACCCTTAGCGTTGGTTAGGAGGTACTAGTGAAGTCTCCATGCTTAGCAAGTGGGGAGATGGATGGAGTGCAAGATTGAGAGAACATATTCGAATTCTAGTCTTCAGTTACAGTACTGCCTTAAGGATTATAATTGATTTTTTTTTAATTTGTAATGAGTTTTTAGAATTTTTGAAGAACTATGATTAAAACAATAATGTATAAATCACTGGGAGCGATCTTAGTTTGTTATTTGCGTACAAGTTGTTGAGGCTTAGTTCCTATGATGATTTTTGTTATGGTTGTGACTTTTACTATGAAACCTCAATGAGATTACCTTTTGGTCTCTATGCGATTTATTTTTATTAAATATTTGACTCATTGTATTCACCTCCACATTTTATTCTATGCTCAACAACTTTTCTCTGGCTCAATGGTTATCTCATTCTCTTTGTTTTTAGAGCGAAGGACTATGCACCTTCACTCTTTTTCCCAGCTCAAATTTGCTCAATATTTGCATGTGTGTTGGGAGGAAACGCTCTACGTTTACCCCTTTTCCTCGCGATTTTATGCATTTAAAGGTACCGTGTGTGTTGGGGTAATCATCCCTCTGTTTCTTTTGTAAAATATGTGTTTTGCAAATCTAGTTATCTTTGCGCTTGGGTTTCATCACACAACAATTTTCTCTCCATTCAAAACCTTGCATTTTTGCATTCAACTGCACCCCGTGTGTTGAAACAAAAATAAAACTCCTTTCATTATACCTTTAATGACTCTGTGATTACTTCAATGTCTTTTCTCCTTCAGACTGTTTCCCAGTGACTTAGCTCATTTGTTTCTCTACTTTTTCTAGAGGGTTAATGTCTCTACGCCTTCAAATTGTTTTCCAATGATGTAGCTCATTTTTCTTTGAATTTTCTGGACGTTTAAGGCTCTGCGCCTTGACACCGTTTCCCCACGAATTAGCTCAATTTATTCTAGGCGTTTTCTGGAGGGTTAATGTCTTTGCGCGTTTACACCGTTTCCTAGAAACGTAGCTCATTTTTCTCTTTTTTTTTCTGAAGGGTTAAGGCTATGTGCCTTCACACTTTCACCCAACTTGGTATACATTCCACTCCTGGCATTTTCATTTTGTTTTAAAAAGCTCTACGTCTTAACCTCTAAGTATCTAAAGTTCACGTAGAAAGTAAACTCTATGCCTTAAGTCTCTCACTGAGCGAATTCTTATTAGTTCTCTTCGTAATTTTGGGGACTCTTAAACTTGGTGTCTCAATCCACTTTCCCAAAAAACTTTACTTATCTCTATGCATTTTTTGGTGGATTTGTGAGCTCCGTGTCTTCATCCTTTTGCTTAGAGTTTTCCAATCAATCTGGACACTTTATCTCATTGCTATGTGTTGGTCTTTAATGTCCATGCATTTTCCTTAATGTCTCTGAGTTTATTTTAATGTCCTTGCCTTTTTACCTTATTCCTACATGTTTTCGACATTAGAAGATGCCATGTACATTGGATTATCCTTTAGTTTCAATTTGATATTAGTTAGTAATATTTAAAAGAAAATATTTTCTTTTGAAATGTGATCGCATAGTTTTATATATATTCTTTTCCTTATGATATCTAGAATTCTTCAAATTTAATGTTGGTTATTGAAATTTCATGTCATAACTCAATGATGAAAATGTAAATTGATATGGGTTTCATTAAAATGTCATGTTATATAAGAATGTGTATATCATGTATGTATAATTGTTATTAAAGAAAAGTAGATATCATTTTCTACTAAAGATATTGCATTACCACATTAGATAGTTAGGCTATAGTTTTGCAAACTACAAAGTTCTTCATTACACATTCTCTTTTTGTTCGGAACATATTATTTATAGGTCCTTCCTTTAATTATGAAAACCTAAGGGAACCTTGTATCCTACCGACATTAATTATTACAGTTATATACGAAAGATTTTCTTACTTATTTCAAGTAATTTTTGGGACCAAAATGTTTGTGAATGAGTGAATTGCACTAGCACCTACTTCGTGAAATGGTATATTCCATTTTTAGATATTAGGTTTAAGAATGGTTATGGGAATTCAATTTTATTGTGCCACTAACTGATGATAACGTATGATTGGTTAGCCATTAATTTACTTGCATTCCTTGAAATTGATGTTGAGTTATCATTGGTTAAGAATTTTGTTTCTTGTGCACCTTAAATAAGGTTGTCGTGTGATTGCTTGTAATTAATCTATTGCACCCTAAAATTAATGTGATTAGATTTCCTTGCGCGTGGAAATAAACGGATGAGTAACTAGATCCTTGTGCCCTGAATTTAATCGATTATACTTCTTTTGTGCCTTAAATGAATTGATAATTATTTTGTGCCATGATATAAAAGCGATGTATGAATGGTCATGTGTGTAGTATACTCCTTAAGCCACTAAAAATGTTACTATATAAATGATTGAGCATTTGATTCCCTTGCGCCATGGATGATGTTTACGATTAAGTAATTATATTTCTTTGCGCTATGGATTAATGATGATGCATGAATGATTATGCTTTATATTACTCGTGCTCATTGTAACAATGTGGATGTGTGATTTCCTAAGTTCTTAGATTAATTATGCACATTGTAATGATGATGATTTATGTTTAATTTAGTATTTAGATCACACACACACCTTGGAATAATATTGATTTATGGTTGAATTCAGTAATTTATTAATTGTACACCTTGGAGTAAAGTAGATGTCTTCTTTTGTGCCTTGAAAATAAAATAAAGTTGATTATATTGCTCCTTATCTTATGTCATTGTATGATTGATTTAGTAATTAAACTCTCTCACACCTTGGAACTTATGTGATGTGTGATTGGTCATTAGAACACTATTGTGCCATTGATTAACATTGATGTTGTTGATTTAGCTAGTTATTTTGGGCTTGATTGTGTTAGTGGGATGTAGACACCTCCTTGTTACTCAAAACAATTGCTATCCTTGAGACCTTAAATGGTCAAAATCAATCAAATGAATCTTTGGATTGAGCATTTCTTATGTGTCTTAGAGGTCCTAACCTTGCAGGGTAGGTTGGGCGGGTAGTCTCTCTATGTTGTCTTTATGTGATGAGTTGATCTTGCATCGCCATTTATGATACTTGTTTATTTTGTGTCGTTATCTAATGTGATGATGTGTTAATTATGTGTTGTTACTAACTATGATTGATGTGTTGGTTGTGTCTTTATGGATTATGACAATGAGTTGCTTGTAATTCTTTTACTTATGATGTCATAGATTATGCATTGCTATGAACTATATTGATGATGTTAATTTTCCTAATGGTTTATAAAAAAAAAAATTACCTTTGTGCTTTGCTTTCCTAGTCATAATGGAGGGGGCGTAACATATGGTATCAGAGTGGGTTTAACCTCATGACTTGGGATCATTACGCCTTCCACTGTATCAAACACTTGATTAACAAATTATCACTAACTAAATTGGATTGTGTCCCTACAGGTAATCATGGTTAGAGGACATCGCAGAGGTGGATGACGTGGTGCTAGGGGAGGAGGTGTGATGCCTCTAGTAGAGTCCATGCTAGAGGGGTATAAACCCCAAAAAGAAGAGAAATTCATTGGAAAGGATCAAGTTGCAGTGGGGGATGTGGTTGGATTGATGAGCTCCTTTAAGAGGATGTCAAAGGCCTTGATTAACCGACTAGACAAAGATGAGGCTAGGGCGCCTATACCCCTTGAGGGTCCACAATGAACCCTATTTGGTAATAGTAGTGTTCACAAAGAACTAGATAAGTTTAAGTTTTTCGATTTCATGGGTGCCATAGACAATGTAGTCGCCAAGGCATGGTTGGAGAAGATGGTGATGTGCTTTGCACTTTGCGACTACACCTCCAACATGAAAGTATGCATGATGGTCTTTCGACTGAAGGGAAGCACTTTTCAATGGTGGAAAACACTCATGCCACAACTGAACATGTTCATCGAAGACGTGTCATGGGAACTGTTCGATGAGCGGTTCAGGGAGAGGTATTTGTCGAAGGAATTTATTGAGCGCCAACTTAATGAGTTCAACACCTTATGAAAGGGTGATCGTATGATGCCCAAGTATGAGGCCCGATTCATGCATATACTTAGGTATGCTCCACATCTGAACAACGAGAAGCTCAAGTTCAACAAGTTTGTGTTTGACCTTAAAATCAACATTCGTGCGAAAGAGAGAATCCTAATTCCTTAGACGTTGCAATATGCAGTCCAAAAGACCCTCATAGTTGAGGAAGAGATGATCAGCGGGGGTCAGGGCAGGACTCCTGTGAGACTAACGGGACAAGATACATCTAGTGCATAACTGCATCAAACCCCAACTAGACATTCATCAGGGTTTCAAGGTACTCCAAGAGGATCCACGTTCATGACACAACAATGACCTACTCCTTAGTAGTGGACTCAATACATATGACCACACCACCAACACCAGCATCGTCGGCAACAAAAACAATTTAGGAATGTTCAACAGAACATACCAGGGTTTCGGGTTGGTGGGCCAACAACTTCTACTTCGGAGAAAAGGAGTATTGGATTGAAGAACAGATGTTGGACATGTGCAAAGCCACATTACTAGCACGAATGTTTGGTTGAGAGGCTCAGAGCATCCATGTCAACCACACACACTATAGTTGGATATTTGGGCGAGGCTCACAGGATTCATGCAGTGGTGAACCCCCAGGCCAAGCACGAGTCTACTGTGCTCGAGATTTCAGGTACCATCACTGACAATACCTTTAGTATTTTGATAGATCCCAGCGCTACAGAGATCTTTATTTCTGGTGCAACACTAAAAATTAATTAACGTAAAGGTAGTCAAACAAGACGAGTTTAGCTATGTGGAAATGGCTTTAGATGCCAAGCAGAAGGTTGGAGGAAAGGTTACAGACTGTAGCCTCAACCTGGGATATTTTTTAACAAATTCCAACATGTACGTCACGATCTTAGGATATTATGACATCATGATCGGTATGGAATGGTTGGAATCACATGATGCGATACTCAACTGTAATATGATATGGATGAGTTTGACCAATGATGAGGGACATAGACGAGTGATTGTAGAAAGAAACTATGGAGTTTCCTTAAGGTTCATTTCTTCCCTACAACTACCGAAGATCATGTGCAAAGGATGCAAGCTATATGCATTCCTAGTGCTGAATGACAAGGGCATTGTGGAATTATTAGAAAACCTTCCAGTAGTATGAGATTTTGCAGACGTGTTCCAATAAGAGATACTAGGTTTGTCGCCTGAGAGAAAGTTGGAATTTACCATCGACTTAAAACCTGGGACTGAACTGATAGTAAGAAATCCTTATAGGATGTCGACCCCTGAGTTACAGGAGTTGAAAATGCAGCTGAAGGAGTTGTTGGACCTAGGACTTATACGTCCAAGTGTGTCACCTTGGGGTGCATCTGTTATTTTCATATGAAATAAGGATGTGTCATGGAGACTCTGTATTGACTACGAACAATTGAACAAGGCAACGGTCAAGAACCAGTATCCATTTCCAAGAATAGACTATTTGTTTGACCAAATGAAGGGCTTGAATGTGTTTTCAATGATTGACCTGAGATCAGGATATCACCAGTTATAGATAAAGGAGGAAGACATTCCTAATACCACATTCAAGATGAGGTTCATGCATTATGATTTTACCGTTTTACCTTTTGGACTGACAAACTTGCGAGGGGTATTAATGAGCTTGATGAATTGGGTGTTCCACGAATACTTGGACATGTTTGTTCAAGTATTAATTGAATACATATTGATATATTCTCGGACGATGGAAGAACATGATGAATATTTGTTCTTGGTACTACAATGTTTACGAGAAAACAAATTATACAAGAAACTCTTGAAATGCTCTTTTTATCAATCGAGGATTAATTACTTAGGGTATGTTATCTCTAACGAAGGAATTGATGTGGATCCAATGAAGGTAGGGGATATTATGGAATTCCCTGTGTCAAAAAAGAACCAAAATTATGTAGCTTCATGGGTTTATAAAGATATTATCGATGGTTCGTTGAATCTTTTTTGAAGATAGAAAATCTAATCATAGAATTGCAGAATAAAAAAAAGAAGTTTGTATGGACCGAGAAATGCACAAAAGCATTTAGAAGGCTCAAGGAGATTTTGACGATAATGCCGATACTAAAATTCCCTGACACGGATGAGGAATTCTTGGTATGTACAAACGCATCCAAGGAAGGCTTAGACGGATTCTTGATGCAAGACAGTCGAGTCATCGCTTACATATCAAGGAAATTAAGAAATCATGAAGAGAACTATGTGACACATGATTTGGAATTATTATCCATTGTGTATTCCATGAGAGTGTGAAGACACTACGTAATTGGACAAAAAATTGAACTAAAAACAAACCATTTTGTCTTGCCACACATTTTAATGCAAAGTGACTTGAACGCATGACAGAGGCATTGGTCAAAATTGCTTAGTGACTATGATTTTGGGATTAACTACATAAAAGGAACAATGAAAAGAGTGGCATATGTGTTGATTCGAATACCACACATATTTTCGGTGATACCTCTTTATATGAATCTTCTAGAAAATATTCTAACTATACAATGAGACGATGACTAGTATAAAGAGGTTAAGGAAAATATCGGACAAGACACCATGTTGGTACCAAAATTTGAACAATATACTTTGGACAATGAAAAATTGATGAGGTGAAATGAAAACATATACATACCTCTGAGCAACCAATTTAGAAATTTGATCTTAAACAAAGCTCATAAAGAAGTGTACATGGCTCATCGAGGAGTGACAAAGATGAGGGAAAACCTTAATCCCTTATTCTTCTAGAAAGGAATAAAGTTGGACATAGTTAGCTACGTGGTGAGGTGTCTAGAATTTCAGCAAATGAAGGTTTAACATTGACATTCAACTATATTACTACAGCCACACGCTATTTCAGAATCAAAATGGGAGGTCATTTCAATGGACTTTATTGTGGGATTTCTGTTGATGACAAGGAGGCACGACTCGATTTTCGTTGTAGTTAACACTCTTAAAAAGAGTGCCCATTTTATTCCTATGTGTATTGTGTATCAAGCACTAGCATATATAGATTTTTTATTAGTGATATTGTGAGATTGCATGGTATACCTAAAAGGATCATATCCAATTGAGGTTCAGTGTTTATAGGATGATTTTGGACTAGTTTCCAAGAGGCCTTGGGAACCAAACTTAACTTTAGTACAACATATCACCCAAAAAAAGACGGGAAGAAATAAATAATGAACCAAATATTGGAATATATGTTGCATATGTATGTTATGGACCAAAATAAGTGTTGGGAAGAATTCTTGCCACTGGTAGAGTTTGTGTACAACAAAAACTATCAAAGCACCATTAAGATGGCACAATTTGAGTTTCTTTATGTGCGATCGTCTCGGATGCCTTTGAGATTTGATTGACTTAAGGATATGGTCCTGGTAGGACCAATAGTGATCCAAGAAATGGAATATAAAATGAAAACTATAAGACAAAGGATTAAAGAAGCACAAGATTGACAAAAAAATTATGTCGATGTGCATCGTATAGACTGTAATTATGAAGTTGGAAATCGAGTTTTCTTGTGGGTAAAACCGCACAAGAGTTAGACAATGTTTGGAAAGGGTGATAAGCTATCTCCTAGGTTTTTGGGACTCTTCAAAGTTATGGAAAGGAAGGGGCCCGTGGTCTATCGTCTATACTTGCTTAATTCTTTAAGGTGTATGAACGATGTTTTTCATGTATCTATTTTGAGACATTATGTTAGTGATCCTACACATGTGATCGACATTAGTTCCTTGTAGGTGTCAAAAGAGGGTGCACACATGGTGGAGCCAATCTGCATTCTGGACCATCGCATTCGATAGCTATGACGTTGAACAGTTGATTAGATTAAGTTCTAGTGGGACAATTATAGTCCACACTCGGCTACCTAGGACGACACATATGATATACGCCAACAATTTTCATATTTATTTTATAAGTTAGACTTTTAGATATTGTCAGATGATTTATTTACTGCCTTTATATATTGTAAAAATTCAGGTTGAAGTTTTAAACAATAGGGGGTGTATGTAACATCCTGCTCTTGCGCGCACATGCTATTGAGTTATTCTTTGAGGACACTTTCATGCAAGTGATCCAATTTTAGTATATGTTGTCTATTTCTCTTATGGATTCTTATGATGATGTTGATGGATTATGATGTTATGTTATTTGATATCTATGTCTTGACATATGCTATTGGCAAGTTTCCCCTGAGTGTGTAGGAAAACTGACAGATTGAGGATGTCGATGGCATCAATGGACCTCCTTGGACTTAAGATCGATTCAGGGAGTGGATTGTATTGGTTTCGAGATTTCATTTATTCATATATGACATATGATCGGGTATATTATGATGTTGTTTATGTATCATTGACAGTGTTTCGTTGATTGATGCAGGCTGGCGATTGCTTGCTAATCTGACACAAATGAGGAGTAAAGGGTCCATGCATAACAACCAGATATTGAGGGAGAGGTGTGGACGCATCCTTGTCACAACCTACTAGCACTGTTGTCATGGCTCAAATTGTAGGTTAGCAATTACCTAGTTCGAGATATCCATGATGTCATAAGGGAAGAATGAGGCAATCTCTCACGAATATTTATAAGGGGAACGCAATAAGGAAGGGTCCTTATTCCTAAAAATCCCTTAGTATCTCAAAAGGTCATTCGAATGGTGTATCACACCCATTTTAGAACTCTAGGCTTACTCGTGCTCTGATGCCAGTTTGTACACACCATTTGTACAAAACTCATACAGATATCACATATCCAATGCATTTAAACAAATAAACACATTTAACTCAGAGTAAAACATATCATTACTGCTATAATTAAACAATTCATAGCATTCCATATTAATTCGTATACACAACGGAAAACATGATAACATTTACAGTAGAGACATGATAAAATGTGATAAAACATAGTTAGACACTTATCTTGTAATAATGGTCAAATCTACCAACCAAATGCAAGCCTTCCATGAACCTCCAGGCCTTTGTATGCACTGCTCATCAACTCAGCAATGGGTCACCCCTGAGTTGGGACTAAGCTCCACCCCAAGGCAAGGAATCTAGGCTCATGCTGAGGTTACAGGGAAAACAATCACACACAACCACAAAGACGGAATGCTCTCCCAGGAATCTCCCACGCTCACTGCCCACATACCCTCATTCCCCACATGTCTATTCCACCCCAGGAGAATGCACCTTCTCTGTCACCTAGACAGTCCTTCGGTTGCCAATCTCCCTTACCTTGGGTTACAGGAACAGACCGGACCGGAAGTCTCCAGGCTCTATGGCAGCTACAGGGTTCCTTCCAGGAGTTCTCTCCTTCCCTTGCACATTCTCTCACCTAGAGGGAGTCGCTCATAGGACAACAAGCCTCATGCAGTCTAGTACTGCGTAGTCTCAACAATCCCATGGGAAAACAGACATAGGCTTTCCAAAAACTGGATTCAACAATCACAGGATGGCTTCACAGTCATGGCTTTGGAACAAGGAATGCTCGCATATGCTCACTCAACTTTCCTGAATAAGAAAGACCCTTCCCTAAAACAACATAGGCTTCTCGTAGGCTGGCGTTACATGCACGAGATTTCTCAGAATCTGACACAAACATTCGAGTCAGAGGGTCTCATGGAGGTTCTCTCCAGGAGTCGGGTTAGTCATACTGCTCAGAGCTCCGCACGCATTCATACAATCCTGTGGAATGGAATGGAACCTTCTCACAGCTCACCCTGGCCATTTTATTCGCATGCACTAGGGTTGACACTTGTCACCCATGGAACTGTATGTGTTCCACCAGCACACGTTCCTCCCACCACTTGGGAATTCACGTGTCCTTCCAAAAAGATGAGGGTACTCTGCCCACATAACCTCTTCATGCTCCCATGTTGCATCCTCAAGACCGTACCAGGTCCACCAGACCTTTACAAGTTCTATAACTCGATTCCGGAGCTATTTTCTTTTCCTATCCAATATGCGCACAGGATGCACTTGCAGGACACCGTCTGGTTCCACCTAAATCACAGTCCAATCGATAAAATGATTAGCATCAGGTACATATTTCTTAAGTAGTGAAACATGAAACACATTATTTACAATCATAGATGCAGGTAATGCAAGCATGTATGCAACCAGACCAATCCTTTCCAGGATCTCAAATGGCCCACAAAATCTTGTTGCCAACCTGGCAAAACTTCCCAGCTTCAGGGAACTCCTATTAGTTTTCACTTTGAGAAAAACATGGTCACCCACTTTGAATTCTCTGTGGTTTCTGTTACTATCAGCATAACTTTTCTGCCCATACTCGACAACTTTTAGATTATGTTTAATTCTTATCATTTGGTCTTCCATCTCTTTGAGCAGTTCAGGCCCAACTACTACTCTGTCAGCTAGATTATCCCAGCTCACTGGAGTGTTTCACTTTCTTCCATAAAGTGATTCGAACGGGCTCATCTTCAATGATGCATGATACCCATTATTGTAGGTGAATTCTACCAAATGCAGGCAGTCTTCCCACCTTGATGGTTTATCCATCACATACATTCTCAGCATGTCTTCTATCACTTTGTTTACTCTCTCTGTCTGTCCATCAGACTCGGGATGATATGTTGTGCTGAAGTTCAGATTCGTTCCAAATCCTTTGAACAGTCCTTTCCAAAAATTCGAAGTGAATTTTGGGTCTCTATCAGACACAATTGTCTTAGGAATTCCATGCAAACGTGCAACATCTTTTAGGAAAATGTTAGCAACATCTGCTGCTCTGTGGGTGATTTTCAGTGGAATAAAATGGGCAAATTTAGTAAGCTTGTCCACCACCACCATGATCTAATCATGCTTCTTGCTTTTCCTAGGTAGTCCGGTGATAAAATCCATTGTTACCACGTTCCATTTCCACTCAGGAATAGGTAAAGGCTTCAGCAACCCTGCTGGGTGCCTATGCTCCACCTTAACCTTTTGGCATTCCATACATCTGACGATGTATTGAGTGATTTCTTTCTTCAAACCCGGCCAAAAATAATGGCCTTTGACTGCTGCCACAGTCTTTTGATATCCAGGATGTCCAACATAAACCACGTTATGCATCTCCTTTAGAATTGCCAGCTTCAATTCTCGGACATTGGGTACATACACTCTGTTTTTATACAGAAGTAAACCATTAGTTCCCAAGGTGTAACTTTCCTTGGTCTGTGGTCTCTCACGCTATTGTAGATTTGCTACAAGATTTTTGTACTACAAATCAACATTTGCAGCTTCCAAAATTTTGTCTTTCAACTCAGTCTGGTACATGCTAATGGCTATAGCATGTAATTTGTGCATTTTTCTGCTGAGTGCATCAACCACCTTATTTTCTTTCTCTTTGATATGTTTGATATCAAAKTCATATTCGCACAGAAACTCCAGCCATCTGATTTTTCTGGCATTTAAGGTCGGCTGAGCAAATAAATACTTCAGACTGTTATGGTTTGTTCTCAACTTGAATCTCTTGCCCATGAGGTAATGTCTTTATTTCCTCAAGGCGTGGATGATTGCTGCCAGCTCTAAATCGTGAGTGGCATAATTCTTCTCATGTTCCTTCAACTTTCGGGATTCATAACAAACTACAAATCCCTCTTGGCTGAGAACTCCTCCCAGCCCCTCCTTACATGCATTAGTGCACACTACGTAATCCTTGTTTGGATATGCAATCTTTAGGATTGGAGAACTATTTAGCAGCTGCCTTAATCTCTGGAAGATGCTCTCACATTCTTCAGTCCACTGGAACTTCTTCTCCTTCTTTTGAAAGGAAGTGATAGAATGAACTATCTTTGAGAATCCGGCTATAAACCTCCTATAGTAGCTTTCCAGACCCATAAAAGATCTAACTTCTACCACATTCCTTGGAGTTGGTCGTTCTTGAATGGCTTGTACCCTCTTAGGATCCACAGTGATCCCTTCTTCAGATATAATGTGCCCCAAGTAATGGATCTGCCTTTGGTAAAAAGAGCACTTGCTCAACTTTGCATACAGTTGGTGTTCTCTCAACACCTGTAGCACCATTCTCAGGTGTTGTTCATGTTCTTCCTCTATCTTGGAATACACCAAGATATCGTCCAGGAAGACTATGACAAACTTATCCAAATAATTTCTTAACACTCCATTCATTAAGCACATGAAAACAACAGGCGCGTTGGACAATCCAAACAACACCACTGTGAACTCATAATGACCATAGCTTGTTCTAAAGGAGGTCTTGCTGATGTATTCATCCTTTATTCTCACTTGGTGATATCCTGATCGGAGATCTATTTTCAAGAATATTTTCGCATCCTTCAACTGATCAAAAAGATCATCAATCGTTGGCAGAGGATACTTGTTCTTGATAGTAACCTTATTCAACTGTCGAAAATCAATGCACAGCCTCAATGTCCCATCTTTGTTCTTCACGAATAGGACTGGGGTTCCCCAAGGTGACACATTGGGGTGAATGTAGCCTTTCTTTAGTAGCTCTTCGAGCTGCAATTGCAACTCTTTCAGCTCTGGCGTACTCATTCTATAAGGAGATTTCGAAGCTGGAGTTTCTCCAGGCATCAAATTTATAGAAAAATCGATGTCCCTCCTCGGAGGTAGTCTAGGTACCTCCTAAAATACATCCTTGAACTCCTTGAATACTTCATGGTCTTCCAAATTTGATACTACATCTTGGGATGCTTCTTCCACCCGAACTGCAAATAATTGACAGCCTTTTCGGTAACATTTCTTCAGCTGCATGGCTGAGATTTCCCTCACAACCACGGCTCTGAGAATTCCTTGGACTGTTACCTGATTTTCCTCTTCGTCCAGACATGTAAATATATTGTTACAACAATCCAAAAGGGCATGGTGTTGGTCCAACCAGTCCATCCCAATCAAGCAATCGTATGAGACTAAAGGCAAAATGTTCAATTCTCCCTTAGTGCTCATTCCTTTCATGTACATTGAACATGACTTCACCAATTCAGTGACCTTCCTCTTGGTCCCTATGGCTAACTGCACTAACCAAGAATTCTCATGTTTTCTTCTCATTAGATGCAAACTATCCACCACTCTAGGATCTACATAACTATGGCTAGCCCATGAATAAATTAAAATAACAAGTGGTCGGTTGTTGATCGTACCTTCCACTTCAATCATGTGCGATTGAAATTCTACTTGCTTATTGTCTAGGTTTGCATAGATCCTCAGCATTCTACTGCCCATATCCTCCACTATTTCAGCTTGTTGAACAATATGGACAGTTCTTGCTTTGTCTTTTCTGTGGGGACAGTCTCTGTACCTATGATTTCCTTTACAACCCCAACACTCTATAGGTGGAGGCCTTGGCATCTGCTCACTCCCTTCAACCTTCCTAGGCTCTTTAAAAGATGACAGTCCCCAAGGACTGTTTCTGAAAAAGGAAGGCTTGCTTCCCTTCTGCCTCTGTTCCTTCTTAAATTTCCTCCAATCATCCCAGACCTTCCGAAGGATAGGCCTTTCTCCTTGTTGTTCGTACAAGCATTTCTCTTTTCTTATGGTCTCTTCCGTGGTCTTAGGATCGTCATATTGAATCTTGTCACTCATGGAAGGTGGCAGTCCACTCAGATACCTCTAAATTTTAAAAGCTTCATCCTTGATGAATGGAACATACTTCAGTAGTTCCAGAAAATTTCATTCATACTCATCAATGGTCATACTACCCAGCTTGAGTTCAAAGAACTCCTTCATCTTTCTATCATAGTATCTTTTAGTTAGGTATTTCTTCTCAAAATACCTCTTAAACTCCTTCCACATGATCTCTTTCTCTTTGATGTGTTGCACCTATACAAACTGATCCCACCACATGGATGCTTTTCCTTTTAGTTGGTACATTGTAATTCTTCCTTCTGCATGGGAAAAATAATTCTGCAGTTGGAAGTATTTCTTCATGCCAAGAAACCATGTCTCAGCATCTTCCTCCTTCTTATGTTCTCCATCAAATGTTGGAGGCTTAATCCTGTTCATCTCTTCTTTCAATTCCTCCTTTCTA
>ML794553.1:90746-104479 GCA_009831015.1 Picea engelmannii
GGGTGGCCTACGACTGCTCTGGGGTTTCCACCATGGAAAGTCCCGATCCTTTCGGGGTTTTGGGCTTCCAAATGCCAATGCGCTCTAACTCTCGTTAGCCCTTTGGGCTAGACTCGTGGTTCACACAACCTCCCCTTATATGACCACAGTCACACCTCCTATCGGGGTTTCAGACATTCCAATGCCGAAACACATATGTCCTCAGGATTCGCGAAACACCAAACCCCAATATGCTGATGGTCTCCCGATCTCGCCCACGTGTCCCAATTGATGGACGACTCATATCGTTCTCAGGAATTTTACCATGAAAATTCCTGACCTCCTTCGTGACTCTCGATATCGTGATTCTCGATTTCCCAAAATAGGAAATCTCACGACACGTGTCCTCCGTCTTTCAGACGGTCTAGATCTATTATGGATATTTTGCCCCTAGTCTCTGAGGTTTAACCTTCGAACATCTCCCGACAGATCCTATGGATGACGGGTTTTCCGGCTGAGATCTGACAGCTCAGACAGTTCCTAACCAATTCAAAATTTTGCATATCGCGATTTCCACATTCCTGTGTATTTCAAAAGGAATTTCAATTCCTACGCACATTTTTCCAGATCCAACGGTCACGAGGGCTCTCCCTCTCTCTCGAAGAAATCCTAAGGTTCTAACACCATTGGTGTAGAGACCTGTCTCCCCGTGGCCATAGACCACACTAGTTGCAGTTTCACTTGCCGTTGCTATACTTCCTGAGCTCGTAAGCACAGTCAAGCAACTACTTGACACTCCGGAACAAACCAAGGTCCAAAATTGGTCCTCTAGACCCAATTTCCCTTCGCATTATCGGTCCAAAGACCTCTCCACTGGCCCATCTAGGCTCAGTGTCAAAACCTTCGCTCTGATACCAATTTGTAGCACACCCATTTCAGAACTCTCGGCTTACTCGCGCTCTGATACCCATTTGTACACTCCATTTGTACAAAGCTCATACAGATATCACATATCCAATGCATTTAAACAAATAAACACATTTAACTCAGAATAAAACATATCATTACTGCTATAATTAAACAATTCATAGCATTCCATATTAATTCATATACACAACGGAAAACATGATAACATTTATAGTAGAGACATGGTAAAATGTGATAAAACATAGTTAGACACTTATCTTGTAACAATGGTGGAATCCACCAACCAAATGCAGGCCTTCCATGAACCTTCCATCCTTAGTCTGCACTGCTCATTAACTCAGCAGTGGGTCACCCCCGAGCTGGGACTAAGCTCCACCCCAAGGCAAGGAATCTAGGCTCAGGCTGAGGTTACAGGGAAAATAGTCACACATAACCACAAGGACGGAATGCTCTCCCAGGAATATCCCATGCTCACTACTCACAAACCCTCATTCCCCACATGCCTGTTCCACCCCAGTAGAATGCACCTTCTCTGTCACCTGGACAGTCCTTCGGCTACCAATCTCCGTTACCTTGGGTTACAGGAACAGACCGGACCGGAAGTCTCCGGGATATATGGTAGCTACAAGTTTCCTTCTAGGAGTTCTCTCCTTCCCTTGTGCACTCTCTCACATGGAGGGAGTCGCTCACAGGCCAACAATCCTCACGCAGTCTAGTACTGCGTAGTCTCAACAATCCCACGGGAAAATAGACACAAGCTTTCCAAAAACTAGATTCAACAATCACAGGATGGCTTCACAGTCACAGTTTCGGAACAGGGAATGCTCGCATAGGGTCGCTCAGATTTATCGAACAAGAAAGACTCTTCCCTGAAATCAACACAGGCTTCTTGTAGGTTGGGGTTACATGCACGAGATTTCTCAGAATTAGACACAGACATTCGAGTCACATGGTCTCACGGTGGTTCTCTTCAGGAGTCGGGTTAGTCATACTGCTCAAATCTTTGTATGCGTTCAGACAATCTAGTGGAATGGAATGGAACCTTCTCATGGTTCACCCTGGCCATTTTATTCACATGCACCGGGGTTGACACTTGTCATCCATGGAACTGCATGTGTTCCACCAGCAAACGTTCCTCCCACCACTTGGGAATTCACGTGTCCTTCCAAAAGGACTTAGGATAAAAACATATGATGCACATATCTTTTGGAATAATATTAAAATATTATTCCCAGGCTTAAGCCCCCCCCCTAGGCTTAGCGACTAGGCTTAACACTTATCCCCTTTCCCACCTTCCAGCCCCTAATTCCTTGCCCACTCTGTGGGTGCTCAGTCCCCCTTCACTCATTCATCATGGTCAGTCTGCACCTGGCGGTGTTTATATCTTATTAAATGTTAAGCATATATACAAGTACAACAACAGGCTCCTCACCTTCAACACTTAGGCTCCCTGGCCTAACAAACACATCAGTCTCCAACTTATAAGAACTTGTCTCACCAACCTATAAAATATAATGACAATTCCTTTTAGAACTTGGTTTACAACGGGGCTCGGCCTTGGGGACACTACAAATGGAGTGTTGACTCTAGGGGTTGGATAACTACCAAAAACATTCAAAGGCGAGTGGCACCATTGAAGCACAGAGTGTGTCTTGAAGGGCATGTTGAGAAATTAAAAATGTGAATCAAAGGAGACTGACACCCTTGGAGGATGGAGTTCGTCTTAAAGGGCACGTTGCAAAAAAAAACAAAAGAATGAGTCAAAGAATCTAGGTGGCCTAGAAAACTATGAGAGAATGTTAAACCTGGTAAAATCTTGAGCACTACTAAATTAATTAATTAATTAAAAGAATGAAGTTATTAATTGTATACCCCCAAATGAAAGTCTAATCCTATTTGAATTTAAGACTAAGTCTAAATCTTGGGGAGATTTGTAAAACTAAATTACAAATTAGATGAAATAAGGAAAAGGTAAACCAACTTAAGATATTAAGAGAGATGAAATAAATATAAAGAATTAATACAATACACATGTGTGCATAAAATACCAAATTAGAAATTAAAATAAGAAATGAATAAAACATAAAATAATGTGTAAGCATAGAAATCTATCTAGAGTCTAGTCTAACTAGAGAACATTCATATTTTAACTCAATTGTGTTTTAGAAGGGAGTCAGTCATTAACTCGAAATAAAGGAAATAAAGGTACAACTAGGAGTGATTTTAGGAGCACTTTTAGGTTGGGTGATGGAAACTCACTTTTAATTAAATTAAAATTCTGGATTTACTTGTGCAAATAAGGGAACGAGTGACAAGTGTATGGGGGGGATAATTCCTAAGTAAATTTACAAAGAATGAATCAAATGTGAAAATGGAAAGTTGTCACTAAGGAAATTGTATAAAACAAATGGTTGAGAGGAGTAATGGATGACATTGGTTATGAGTAAGGTTATGATGCATAAATTCTAACTAGTTTTAATTGTGAGAGTTGGGATACCCATCTTGAGAGAGAGAGTGGTGGCTCTACCTTACGAGGTGAGCTGGGAGCTAGAGGATACTAGTTGTGTTTGTTCGTGGCCCATTTTCGGCTTAGGGGGATAAGGGGGAGGTAGAGTACCCGTAGTGTTGGCTGGGAGGTACCGATGAAGTCTCCAAGGTTAGCAAGTGGGGAGTTGGATAGAGCATAAGCACGAGAGAACATCTTCGAATTCTCGTCTTCGGTTACGATACTCTTTTAAGGATTATGATTCCAAAAATTTTAATTTGTAATGAGTTTTTAGAATTTTCCAAGAACTATGATTAAAAAAAAGATGTATAGATCACTAGGAGTGGTCTCTTATTTTCCTACCAACTATTGAAGCTTAGTTCGAATGATGATTCTTGTTATGCCTGTGATTTTTACTTTGAAACCTCAGCAGGATTACCTTTTTGTTTCTCTGTGATTTCTTTTTCTGAATGATTTGACTCATTGTATTCACCTCCATGTTTTATTCTATACTCAACATTTTTTCTCTAGCTAAATCGTTATTTCATTCTCTGCATTTTTGGAGCCAAGGGCTATGCACCTTCACTCTTTTTCCCATTTCATATGTTCTTAATATCTACATCTGTGTTGGGAGGAAACACTCTACGTTTACCCCTTTTACTGGAGGATTTTATGCATTTAAAGGTACCCTGTATATTGGGGTAAACCTCCCTTCATTTCTTGGGAAAACTTTGTGTTTTGCAACTGTTGTTATCTATGAGCTTGGGTTTCAACACACAACAATTTTCTTTGCATTCAAAACAGTGCATTTTTTCATTTAAGAGTACCCCATGTCTTGGAACAAAAATAAAAACTCCTTTCATTATACCTTTAATGCCTCTGCGATTCCTTCAATGTCTCTACGCCTTAAGACTCTGTTTCCCAATGACTTAGCTCATTTTTTTCTCTGCATTTTCTGGAGGGTTAATGTGTTTGCGACATCACACTGTTGCCCAATGACTTAGCTCATTTTTCTCTGCGTGTTCTAGAGGGTAAAAGCTCTACGCCTTCACACCGTTTCCCAACGACTTAGCTCATTTTTTTATCTGCGTTTTCTGGAGGCTTAATTCTCTGCGCCTTCACACTTTCTCCTAGCTTGGTATACATTCCATTTCTGGAGTTTTCATTTTGTTTTAAAACCTCTGTGTCTTAACCTCATATTTTTTAAAATTCACCCAAAAAGTAAAATATGTGCCTTAAGTCACTCACTCAACGAATTATTTTCATTTCTCTGCATATTTTTTGGGAGTCTTAAACTCGACGTCTCAGTCCACTTGCTCAACAAATTTTACTTAGCTCTCTACTTTTTTGGGGGGAGTTGTGAGCTATGCGCCTTCATCCTTTTTCTTAGCGATTTGCCATCAATCTCGACGCTTTATCTCAATGCTCTGTCTTCGTATTTAACGTCCATGCATTTTCCTTAATGTATTTGAGAACTTGTTTTAATGTCCCTACCTTTTTACCTTATTCCTACAAGTTTTCTGCATTAGAAGATTTCCTTTACATTGGAGTATTCTTTAGTCTCAATTTGATATTAGTTAGTAATATTTAAAAGAAAATATCTTCTTTTAAAATGTGATCGGATATTTTTATATATCTCCTTTTCCTTATGATATCTAGAATTCTTCAAATTTAATGTTGGTTGTTAAAATGCCATGTTATAACTCAATGATGAAAATGTAAATTGATATGGGTTTCATTAAAATGTCGTGTTAGTTACAAGATAAGAATGTGTGTATCATGTATGTATAATTGTTATTAAAGAAAAGTAGATATCATTTTCTACTAAAGATATTGCATTACCACATTAGATAGTTAGGCTATAGTTTTGCAAACTACAAATTTATTCATTTCTACACATTCTCTTTTTGTTTGGAACATCTTATTTATATCTCATTTGTTTAATTATGAAAACCTAATGGAACCCTCGGTCCTACCGACATTAATTATTACAATTTTAGAAGGTATATTTCCTTACTTATTTCAAGTAATGGTTGCGACCAAAATGTTTGTGAATGAGTGAATTTCACTATCATTAATGTCTCGAAATGGTATATTCTATTTTTAGATCTTAGTTTTAAGACTGGTTATGGGAATTGAACTCTATTGTCCCACTAAGTGATGTTGGCGCATGACTTTTTAGCCATTAATTTACTTGTGTGCCTTGAAATTAATGCCGAGGTATCATTGGTTAAGAATTCAGTTACTTGTGCTCCTTAAATAAAGTTGTCTGATTTCTTGTAATGAATATCTTGTACCCTCAAATTAGTGTGATTAGATTTGCTTGCGTGTGGAAATAAATGGATGAGTAACTAGATCCTTCCGCCCTGAATTTAATAGATTATACTTCTTTTTCACCTTAAATTAATTGATAATTATTTTGCGCCATGATATAAAAGCGATGTATGAATGGTCATGTGTGTATTTTACTTCTTGTGCCACTAAAAATGTTAATGTATAAATGATTAAGCTTTTGATTCCCTTAAGCCATGGATGATGTTGACGATTAAGTAATTAGATTGCTTTGCACTATGGACTAATGATGATACCCAAATGATTACGCTTTTGATTTATGTTTAATTAAATATTTAGATCACATGCTCACCTTGGGATAATGTTGATTTATGTTTGAATTTAGAAATTGATTAATCACACGCCTTGGAGTAAAGTAGGTGTTTGCTTTTGCACCTTCAAAACAAAATAATGTTGATTACATTGCGCCTTAACTTATGTCATTGTATGATTGGTTTAGTAATTAAACTCTCTTGCGCCTTCGAATTTATGTGATGCATGATTGGTCATTAGAACACTATTGCACCATGGATTATCATTGATGTTGTTTATTTAGCTAGTTGTTTTGGGCTTGATTGTGTTAGTAGGATGTAGACACCTCCTTGTTCGTTAGAATAGTCACCATCCCTGAGACCTTAAATGGTCAAAATAAATTGGATGAATCATGGGATTGAGAGTTGCTTATGTTTCTTGGAGGTCTTAACCTTGCAGGATAGGTTGGGAGGGTAGTCTCTATGTGTTATCTTTATGTGATGAGTTGATCTTGCATTTCCATTTATGATACGTGGTGGCTTCTGATTGGACCACTTTTCACCCTGTGATTGGACCGTACATTTCAATAACCAACACAGTCAGCTACCCAGTCAGCACCTCCACATCATTGTCGTACTAGCCACATGTCATTCTTCCATTAGTGTCACATCACTGATGGACTACTTTTGTACAGTGCCACATGTCAAAGCCTATACCGTGCCAACTTAGCCTAAAAATGCCAAATATGCCTTCCATGTCTCATCCTCTAGTGTTTTCACGTGTCCCTACTGACATCATCATGATGTCATGTTGACATACTGCTGATTTCAGAAGTACGTCATGTTGACTGTTGACTTTGACTTTTTGAATTTTTTTTGCACGTTTGGGAAATCAATCAGAACACGATAACTTTTTCATATGGTGTCCATTTTAAAGAAAAAATATTTGGTTAGAATTGGTGTGAAGAGCCCGACAAAATGGAACTAGTTTCGTCCAATTATGAGAACTTTGATTTTTGCGCCTTCCTAGATCCATTTGGATAACGCATGCCCACTAATACCTTTTGGTCCTCCAAAATGATATTAACCAATCATAAAGTGTGGGATAGGCCTCCCTACTTGTCCTTTGTATTTAAACTATGTCTCATTCACCTATCACATTAGGATCAATTGCATAATAACCATGACAAGTGAAATCATATTGTTAGCCATTTGAACTTGTTCAATTTTTACTGAAGCCACTACAATCCACATAGATAACATTATTAGTGATAACATTAGAAATATGACTGAAACTAAACCAATATGTTTAATTGGATTGCATGAAATTAACTTATCTTGAAGAAACGTATGATAGAATTCTCATCCTACAACCATCTCATGTTCATGCTTAAGATCAATTTCTTTACTTGGCACAATTATAGGTGTATTTCTTTCATAATATTCCTTTATTAATTGTTCCATTGTGACAAGAGATTGATKTTCTTTTATGTGATGARCATGTACAACATATTCATTTCCTTCTTTCGTTAAGTTATATTGATTATGTTCCCCATAGAATATTTCTTTGTGATCACATAAATAAGAGTTGCCCAATACCATTCCACATTTTTTTAGTGGCACCACATCACATGCYACTTCATCCACATACTTATATGTAATTGCAAATTTTATGATACATTTATTTGTTATGGGAAATTTGTGGTATTTCCTTATCCAATTAAGTGAATAAGGTTTGTGATGCATCTTAGTGTTTAATCCCAATTTMTTAACCACTTCCTATGAAATTAAGTTAGAYTGAGACCCACTATCTATCAATGTATCGATCTCAATATGTTTCATTATGACCCTTATATAAAAAAATTTACTTCTTGAATTAAAACCACCACCAATTTTACGTGATAAACCAACTATTGTGATCTTCGACTCATCACCTAAATCATACCACAAGTCTGTTGGTCGTATTGTTGATCCAAATTTTTTCCTTCCTTTCCTCTCTTTTAACCACTTCGGTCTCTTCTCTGGGTGCAATTGCCAACAATTCTCATCATCGTGCCCTTGTTTCTTGAAATTCTTGCAAGAGAGTGTCTCTTCTTTTACTGTAATTGAATTTTCTTTCTTCCCATTCCGCTTTACTTTTCCATCTTTCTTTGAAGATGGTTCCCCTGATACACTAAGTCTAGTTTTTCCTACTTCAATATACATTGATTGGACATAAACCTAATAAATATTAGTAGGTCCAAACATGAATACAGTATTACAAATATAATCATAAAACCTCATATCTACATCATAAGAGTTTCTTGTGTAGTTAATGGAACATTTAACATCAAATCCATCTTACAAAATTCATATGTGTATTCCTTCACTGACTTTCTTTTTCTTAACTTAAGAATTTTCCATTCAATTAAATCATTTTCCTTATATACGAATGGGTAGAACTATTTTCTAAGTGTGGAAATACAATCATGCCATGATGGAAAAATCTTACCAACTTGTTGAGTTCCATGTTGTATCTTAATTTACCACTAGATAATAGTTCTTCCTTCAAGACGAAGCAATGCCAATCTAATTTTGGTTGCCTCATATTTGATGTGTTTCACATTAGAATATACCTCCATCTTTCTAACCCAGTTATCAATTTTCTCATCATTAACTTTGCCATTATACATAGGAATTTTTTTTTACATCAAGTTTAAGTGATGGCATATTAGGCTTATGTTTATGAGAATTTTTTCTTACAGTAGAATTTGAACTTGTACTTGAAGAAGAAGAAAATGATAGAGATGAAGGAGGTGAAGGAAGAGTTTTAGGAGGGTCTTCTCCTTCTTCAGTTTTGTCTTGCTTTGAAGATTCCCCTTGAACCAGTCTCTTCGGTTCCAAGTAATCATCATAAAACACTTTTACCATCTCCGACATGGAAAAGAAAGTTCTTTGAAACTCCCTTTAGTTTTGAGAAAGACCTTCTTTTGATGCCATCCTCTCACTTTGGGATGTCCTCTTTCTTAATCAAATCTTTCTATCTCCTTCTACAAGCTCACCTTCACCATGAATTTGCTTTTCCCTGGTAATCCTGCAAACTCAAACAACCAAATGTAAACCTGATTTCATACCCCTTGAGCTATCAATGATCTTTGAAAGAATATGGTTAAGTTTATGCATGAATTGATTTACCATTCAGGAATTAAGAGAAAAATATTAATGAAATAATTTTACAACCATCATAAAGAATACAGTACAGAAAGAAAACATTAATAACAATAAACCTTAACACCAAGATTGTTAACGGAGTTTGGCAAGGTTGCCTATGTCTCCGAGCCTTTGTCTTAGTGGGTGAGGATTTATTATTAATCTTCAATGATTCAAAATTACATCAAAAATATATCAAATGGATTACAAACTGGTTTTGATTTGTTCTTCTTGATCTCAAGAATCCAACACAATTGACAACATTCAAAAACCTTTAGATTAGCTCCCAGAAATGGCCTCCAAAGTTCCCTTCCTTAATGGATTCCCTGCATAAAATTGGCTTATACTTCATGAATTATTAAAAATCCTGCTAATATGAACCTCTTCGGACTATCAAAAACCTCTAATATATATATATATATATATATATATATATTGATTTGGGGATCACCTCCCAACTTCCTTCCAATATCTGGCCTCAAAAAGGGCTCCATATCCTCAATTTTGGGCAAAAAATCCAACAAAATAAACTAAAAATCAAATAGAGCCATATAATATAGTTTTAAAACCCACATTTGGGAAAATTGATGCATCCGCCCTCCCCTCCTGGGGTTCTGCAACCTCTCGGTCTCTGAATTGTTCCAATTTGTGAGTCATATCGACTCTTCGGGCTCCTAAATTAATCCAGATCAAATATACACATGCTGCTTTCCTTATTTTTGGAGTAGGTCCTATGACACACACATCCTTTGTTTGTGTGTTCTATCCCTCTTCATTCCACGAGCGCTAGCTTCTTTTCACTAGCCCCCACTTTGGATGCGATACGCGATTTCAGGCATGAATACAAGTAGTTTGGAGTGAAACTTCTTTTGGGCCTAATATGCTCCTACTCCCTCCATGTGTCCCCTAGACAAAACCATGGTTTGGATCCTAGTTCACCCTTGATATCTTAACCTCCTCGCAACTTTTGTTCTGAATATGACACGAGATCGTCGATCTCACGATCTTGAAGATAATATCCAAATCGACAACTCAAATATGCATCCTTCTTATCTACGAACCAGATCAACTTTCTCTAAATCAATGGTCGAGATCTCTTTGCAATTCAGAACTTTGGGAATTTGAAATCTCAAACCCAATTAACTTCTTTGTGTCAATCCTTCAGAGTTAGCGATCTACAGAAACTTGTCCTGTAAATCAACGACTCTACATTAGCTTTGGGTGGTTGACCTTTCAACCCAAATAAACATTCGAACATCCCTCTTCTCAATCAACAGTCGCAATTTTCTCCGGGGCTATGGACTTCTGAGATCCAAAATATCAAGCCTCTTTTTCCTTCCATCTCCAATCTTCTGGGATCAACAATCTGTTGTCATGTGTCCTTCCTTTGCTTCGACGACTAGCTAGCTCCTCCCTTATTATTAATACATGTGACCCCTCACCATGACCTAGGGCCAAAACTTTGAGTGCATCACAATTTAGGGAATTGGAAATTCCCGATGTAGTTCACCTCCGTTCTCCCGAAATGCGAAATTTCGATGCTTCTGATCTGATGGCTCAAATCCTTCCTCGATCTGACGGCTATGATAAAATCACGATTTCATGTATCACGAGTTCTTATAGTTCTTTCCTTTGACTTCTATGATGTGTGATTCAAAGAAACAATGATCTCTCACCACACTCCCTTCCGATGGACGATCCTGATGATTTTTCGATTTCACGTTTTGTGAGTTCTCATGACTATCCCCTTTGACTTCACCTATCTGTGAATTAGAAAAATGATGATCTGTTGCCACTTGTCCTCCAACAATGGACGGTTTTGATGATTTCGGAACTTCACATTTCTTGATATCCATTCTCTTGTGCAACTTCAACAAGCTTAAACCTTGTGCATGTTCCCTGGATCCAATAGTTATTGGTGCACGTGCCAGATATGATGGTTCAAATCTATTTCCTTCTATGTGCTCTTTTGGGTGTCTAGATGTGAGATTCAATGGTCCATATCTCTCCTTTGCAACTAATCTAACAATAGTTTTCGCTCCTCCTCCTGAGAATTGGCTTTCTTCTGAGTCTTGGAAGGTTTCCAATGTTTCAAAGGCTTCGATTTTTGGCTCCTCTTCTACGAGTCTATGACTTGGATCTTGCCTGCATTCTGAAGACATTGTGTCTCCTGAGATTTGGGACTTGGAATAAGTTTTCTCTTTTAGACTCCTCGTGCTATGTCTTATGATCTTCATCTTCCTCAAAGATTTCGATCTCCCACGCCCACCTTGCATTCTCGATATTTCATCAAACTCAGATCCGAAGGATTTCTTGAATAAGAAATATTATCTTCCCCCTTGCGTTCTCCTCCTCGATGCGCACCTTGAAAATATTCTCTTACAGCATCTTCAGTAGATTTGTTTCTCTCTGAACTCCCCACAGAGTTCTTCCTTATGTGCATGCTTACACTCGATCGATTCCCACCTAGAATAACTCTACAGAGTTCTTATTAAATCTAGTTCATTCTCTGAACTTGACAGAGAGTTCTTCCTATGCACTCCTTGCACTTCTACTGATAAAGGTTCAATGATATATCTCCTAAGATTTCCTTGAGGTTAACTCACCTCTATCGACACACTCTTTGTGTACTATGTTCACTCCTTGCACTTAGAAACTCAAAAGATGAGAAACAATTGAATCTCATACAATACTTCACCAGTTACGCATTCAAAACATGAAATACATAAACACATAAAATGAACAAAAACACATAAACACACGATATGCAGGAAAAAATTATTTTCTATTATCTTTGTGTGTCTATAAAGATGATTTACAGAAACTGGACTGTAACAGAGTCCCAGTTCTCTCAAGGTCTCCTTAGAACTATTCTACCTCCTAAGGCCTCTCTACCCAGACCTTTGTATCTCTTAGTCTCCTCATTACAAAAGTGAGGGATCTACGAGCTTATCCTCACCACCACCTTAGTGCGATTACTATCTCATCTAATACACGCTACTCCTATGGCTCATTACATAAATGAATGTTCATACCTAACTATGATCTGGACCTACTACAGGTAACCATTTAAGGAAACCCTTACGACTACCTATACAAAGGCATGGCATGGTATTTATCAACCTTACAACACGATAATCCGTATAGGATTATTTCAATTTCAAAAAAATGAGAGGGTTAATGCCTCTCACTTTCTCCATTGTGTGCTTATGCATGTTGGTGTCCTGGCACATTCGCTGGCATGAAGGGATGCTCCTGCATAAAAAATGTGTGCTAACCCATTTTGATTTGACCCCTAGTCATATGGGTATTTCCATGTGGCCATGTCCCAAGTGCCTGCGCCCAACCTTTTGCCCTGGCTCTCACTCCTGGTTATATGGGAGTGACATGTGGCCTTGTTTCGTTGCGATAACCCCCTACCAATAGCGCAACAAAAAAAAAAGTGCCGCATAGGGGCTAAGACCCATTTTGTATCCTAATCAGTCCAAAGGATTTCATGGACTCGTTGCCCATGCACAAAGGTTGGGGGTTCGAATCCTCTAGAGAGCCAAACAAATTTTTAACACAACCAATATTGGCCAAATCCAGGGTGCCATGTGGCACCCCTTGATTGGGCCACCTATGACCTTGTGATTGGACCATATAGTCCACATCATTTCCATACCTTCCACATCACTTCCATACCGATCACGTGTCATGCTACCACTAGTGCCACATCATGTACAGACTACTTCCATACAGTTCCACGTCTCAAACTCTGTACCATGCCAACTCAGCCTGAAAATGCCAAATATTCCTACCACATGTCAGCCTCTAGTGCTTACATGTGTCCCTATTGATGTCATAATGACATCATGATGACGTACTATGGATGTCAGTAGCATGACATGTTGATTGTTGACTTTAAATTTTTGACTTTTTTTTTACCTGTTTGGGAAATCGATGAGAACACAATAAATTTTGCATACAGTGTCCATTTTCGAAAAAACATATATGGATGGAATTGATGTGATGATCCTGACAAAATGGCATTGGTTTCTTTCCATTCTAATAAATTTGATTTTTAGGCCTTCCTGGATCTATTTGGATCACCTATACATGGTAATATCTAGTTATGAAAACACATGGAAATACCTAGACCTAGACGTTTCCTTTGCATGCTTAGTACTCTCAAACCCACTCCTCGTTTACCTCCCCCCACTCTCTCATTGTATATCCCCTTAGCCCTTTCCTTTTGTCACTTTGTCCCTCCCTTCCCTATTACCCCCAGCTCTCTCTCCCACCCTCTCTCTCTCTCCTCATTCTTAGTGTCAATCTCACTCTCTCTTCCACTCTTTCGCGCTCTACACCCCTCTTTATATTTCTCTGTATACCCCCCTTCCCCTCACTCTATCTCTACCCCACCTTTTATGTATCCCTCTCTCTCCCCCATTCCTCTCACTCTTTATCCCTCTACCACCTCTCTCTCTCTCCCTCTCCCTCCCTCTCTCTCCCCCATTTCTCTCACTCTTTATCCCTCTACCACCTCTCCCTCTCCCTCCCTCTCACACACTCTATCTACCCCCCTTATT
>ML794553.1:105110-118930 GCA_009831015.1 Picea engelmannii
TATTGACCTATCTTATGCTCTTATTGGCTCTCTCCCTCCCTTCATTGCTTTCCGTCATCACTCTCTCTACCCCCTCCCTTTATCTCTCCATATCACTCTTGAGCTCTCTTCTTATCTTGATGGATCTCTTCCTCACTCCCCTTTTCTCCCTCTCCCCCTCCCCTTCTATTTCTTGCACCTACCCATGTATCCCCCTCACTCTATATCACCCCCTCTCTCGCTAACTATATCCCCTTCCCTATATCTCCCCCACTCTCCACCCTTTTTTCCTTTATCTCTCTCTAACCTCCCTTCCCTCTCTCGCCTCCACCTTCATCTAACTCTTTGTATCAGTATCTCTCTAATCTCCTCCTCCCTCTCTCTCTCCCCCTTCCCCCCAATGTCTCTCCTCTCCCTCTATCATATATCTACCCATCTCTCCCCTTCACTTTGTATCCTCATTCCTCTATCTCTTCTGCTCTCTTCCTTTTTTTCTCTTTACCTCTGTCCCTCCCCTTCCTCCCACTCTCTCTCTCTCTACCTCCTTTAAGGAATCCCAAGGCATTTCAAGGAAAGACAAGGCATGGAAAGGAAAGGCAAGGCATGAAAAATAAATCCAAGGAAAGGGAATGTAATGAAAGTCAAGGCAAGGCAAGACATGGAAAGAAAAGGAAAGGCAAGGAAAGGAAAATATAAACATGGAAAGGAAAGGATAGACATGGAAAGGAAATACAAGGAAGGGCATCGCAAGGAAAGGTTTAGGTCTAGGTATGGAAAGAGAAGGTATGGAAAGCCAATGTAACAAAAGTAAATGAAAGGAAAGTGAAGGCAAGGTAAGGCAAGGCATAAGGAAATATGAGGAAAGGAAAGGCAATGCAAGGCAAGGAAATGATAGACATGGAAACAAAAGGCAAGGAAAGGAAAGATCTAGGTCTAGGACTAGGTATGTAAAGGAAAGACAAGGCATGGAAAGTTAAGGCAAGACATGACAAGGAAATGCATGGCATGGAAGTTCAAGGAAAGAAAATGCTAGACATTGTAACATCTCCCAACCTAATCGAGGAACATTACTTGCAGAAATTACACATATCTTTTAAATTTTTGAGTTAACTAAATTCTTGTTTCTTACCAACCATGAATTATATAGAAATTTAACCATTGCAGATACCAATTGTTTAAGTGCAACTACATCATGCTAGCTAACATGAATTTCTCCTCCTCACTTTGAAAAATTGTGTGCACAATAGACTTTGTATTGCATGTGACAACTATTCACAATGCATGTGCAACAAGCTTGGTACTGCACAAGGCAACTATTTGCAACATGTGTGACAATTAAAGAACCAAATCAAAATCCATTATCGTTACTACTAAAATTGATTCTCAGATGCATTGAAACACCAATTTATGAACAACATGAGAATCAAGCTCATGCAATTGTCCATACTAGTTAAAAACATAAATGCAAGTAACAATTTTCATCACAATAGCATATAATTCATTCATGTGCATAGAGTAAAACACAGGACAGTTAAACTCAAAAATTAACTCAATAAAACATATAAACAATTATATTTTTAAAATATTTGTGCTACCAATTACTTGGGAAGGACGTTCGAACTAGTCATAGACTTATCATTCCAAATATGAACAAGAAGTCACCCCCAAGATAGGGCTAAGAATCCAAAAGAAAAGGGTATCTCATTGTCCACTCACAGCTCAATATCCCACAACCCATTAGTATTCTCCTACAATTATCTCAAATGTCCTTTATCTCTCTTCCTCTTGACGTGCCCAACCTAAGGAATGTACCGCTTCACTGCTCTAAGTACATCAGAAATCATGTTAGTTTATAAGGGTTTCTCTGGCATAGGTAACTAGGAATCTCTCTACTGGGAATTTGAGGGAAATCAATGCCAAGAAAACTACCAACAACAATAGAAAACACTATTTGTTACAGTGTAACTCCCACAAGAGTTCACTCTTCAGGCCTGACAATTTGGCTCTTTAGTCTTGAGCTCCAAAGTGCTCCAATACTCTCCAACATGCTCAAGAATTCACCCAACCTTCTTTCTCTATATCCAATGATCTCTTTCTCTACTATCTAAATTTTGTGCATATAAAATTCAATTTGTAAAAACTTCTTGTGACTACCCATATGAATTTTCCTCTATTTGGTCTTACTTTCTTGAATTACACTCTTTCCCAAAATATCATTTTTTTTTAATTCTCACACCCACTCTCTTCTACGAGTTTAATTATTCGGCTCTCATACAATCAAACAAAAATTAGAAGTTATCCCTAATGACAATAAATTTCAGGCAAATGGTTTGAATCAATACCAAGAATTAATTTCCCCCTTGGATCCCTCTTAAACACTGTCTTATCTTGTGGAAATATCACCCCCCATCTCTGTCCATATCCCCCAACAACTCATACCATATTTTATTTATTTAAAAATAGAAAAATTCATTGCATTGCTGACGAAGGTGGCTTGTTTACTGCTTGTCTACCCTTGTTTCGCTACTAGAGGAATTATGCTCTTTCTCTCTTGATGTGGTTTAATGAAGTATGTCTTTCCACCCTTTACCAAGAAGCACTTGTTTTCACTCCTAAAGAAGGTAACATCACTATACTACAAGTAGGGGCTACCAAACATCACTCCATCTAATGGTGCAACTTCACATTCTACCTGATGATCAACATAGCTCACACTAATGGAAAAATGGATTGTATATCTTCAACTAATTCTCATAAAAGTTTCTGTTTTCAACCATACTAGTGAACTCATATGCACTAGATCGTAGAAAACTTGATTGTATATCTTCAACTAATTCTCATAAAAGTTTTTGTTTTCAACCATACTAGTGAACTTGGATGCACTAGATCATAGGTTTCTAGACTAATCTCATCAACTAATGTTTTGGAAACTAGATTAGATTGATAAGAGCTATCGAGCAATGAGTTTACCTTCCGGTTCTTCTCTTGAAATTTAATTCGAAATAGTGCATGTTTATCTCAACTTGCCTTTGGGTGTTGCAATGTGGTGCAAACTAAATCTTTTGTCCAGATCATAGGTTCTTTTTATTGCTTCTTCTTTTGTCTTGTTATCTTACTTTTATTTCCACTTGGACTTTATCCACCTTGGACACAATTCCAAATGATGTTTTCAACAGTTCTCTTTGATATGTCCATCTACAACACAATGTTTACAATGCTTATTAGGATCTGTCCTTTTCTTGGTTGTGGTTGCTATCTTATTTTATCTTTTCTTGTTGGTTTCTTATTGTCCCGTGTAAAGGAGTTTCATATGTATCTACTCCACTCAACATAATTGGCTTGTCAACAATGGTTTCTAATGCAATGGTCAAAATAAAAATTAAGTTGAAAGGGACTATAGCATTTCAAAATAATCCCCTCTAATTACACTTAGAATTGGGGGATAAGACCTTCAATTTGTAGCACTTTTTTTTTCTTCAATGGAGTTTATGAACTTGAAATGGCCAAAATCCTGACTGTGGTCAAGGGCCTAGTAATATCAAAAACTCTTAAAAAATGATGTTTTTGATGAGTTAGTCAAATGCCAAGTTTTAAAGACACTTTTAAAGATTTGATGTGGCTAAGGACCAAGATTAGACTTGGCTTTTACACCAATATAATGAACCACAATTCATATGCACTAAAATATACAACATAGGAAGGACAAATAATTTAAATCCATAGAGGATAAGTAATATATAATTTAATAATGATTGAATTATATAAAGACATTCATAATACAATGCCATGTGATAGTATATTTATATGCATTGACTAATCATGATGGTGAATAACCATGTCACTTAGTTAGGCTATGTCCCTTAGTGTAGTTATTATTATTATTTAATGTTCATTATATACTTTGTGTTCATTACAACAAAGTAACTCCGTAAACAGATTTAAAAAGAGTATGAAAATCAAAATTAACATCATAAATAAATGGGTTCTTAAAAAAAAAAACCCTAGTAACATTCAAATTTGTTGTTGAATTGTTACTAGTTAAGGTTTGATTTTTCATATTTTGTTCTCCTCATAAAGTTTAATATACAAAAATCTAATTACTATCTTTTTATATCCTTTAACCTAAATAAAAATAAATATTTTTTTTATAGTCTTATTACATTTCAATGTGAATTCTTATTTTCCAGTGGACAACATTATATTCAATGTGAATTCTTATTTTCCAGTGGACAACATTATATTCAATGTGAATTCTTATTTTCCAGTGGACAACATTATATTCAATGTGAATTCTTATTTTCCAGTGGACAACATTATATTGGGAATATCAACTTCCATTAAAAGCATTTAATGGATATCCGTTCACCTTTAAATGTGTGAAGCAAAGTTATATTATTTAAATATACTTTGGATTGTTTTCTTATAATTAAGCTGACAATTTGGAAACAGAGATAGAGAATCGATGTTCTCATTATCTCATATCATTTTAATCAATATCGTTCRCCTTTAAATGTGTGAAGCAAAGTTATATTATTTAAATATACTTTGGATTGTTTTCTTATAATTAAGCTGACAATTTGGAAACAGAGATAGAGAATCGATGTTCTCATTATCTCATATCATTTTAATCAATATCCTTACACAGCTAGCACCTTAGTATTGGGTTGTGAAAACACATTACATTCAGAGGATTTCAAACATTTAGATTTTAGTATGCCTCGAAACCCTTGAAGTCTCTTATTAAATATAGAAGACCCTAAGGTGTTCCATGGTACTTGTAACCATTTCTCCAATGTTTGGATTAGAAATAAAGCATATCACTTCTCCCATTTCTGTTTTCCTCTATCTCTGTGTGTTGTGTGTTAATATCTTCTTTTTCTATTCAATTCGGTTTGCGGGCTGGAAGTCCAAGTATTAGAGATGAGGCCTAATGAAGGTCCATGAGAACCAAGGAGAAGGCAACGAGAAGAAGCATCTTCCAATTGCACATGGAGAAAGTGTTCCACACGCAGAGAGGAAACCCTAGTTGGGGCCAGATTTGGTGGAGCGGACCATTGTTTGGTGAAAGAACCGGTCATTCTGGAACCGGTCAGGTCCCTGGATACTGATAATCCGATTTGCAAGGGTAACGTTTGCATCAATCAAGAATCAACAGATGCAGAGAGGGTAATCCAATGTATCCATTTGTTATGGTTCATACTATTCATGATTTCGTTCAAGAATCATGTGATTTTCAAGGTTAGGCCAAGTCGCGAGGAGAAGGGCGGAGCCAAAGGTGAAGGACGTGTAAAGGATTGCTGGTGTCGAGAAGAGTAAGGTTTGCGGGAGCCGTGGAGATACGGGTGGAGACAGACTGGTACCGAGGGCGTGATAGGTAGCAAGCTGAGAGTCTGTCTGCCACAAGGAAGTTCAAACTCTGGGATTTACTGGAGGCCGCGGTGATGAAAGAGGCACTTGTGCAAGCAGTGGCGGCGACAGTGGTTTAGGGTTTTAGCGGGAGGCTAGGTTTCAACAAATCGATGGGGTCCACAATTCTGCTCCCTTCCTTTTTAGGGACAAGTTCAACCCTTATACCTGAAACTGAAAGAGAAATTCACAGAAATGCATGAATGAGAGGTACAACCTGGTATGGTTGGCCGCTTTCGTTGTGCCCCATTCAATATACAAAAAAAAAAAAAAAAAAAANTTGGCTTCAGCTCAGCAATGGACGAAACAAAGAGTTTTCCCGTGAGAACGAGGAGTAGAAAATGAAAACATTGTTTGGACAGATGAAATGGAGGGTGTGCTATTTCATACTTAGATCTGTGTGCGTCTTCCAACGCGATGTAATGGAGATTTATTATGTCTACACCTAATGGGTAGTGGTGGTAGCAATGGAGGATGTGGTGATCTCAGGTTAAACTCGTACAATGAGAGGTGGACATTTTCCATTGTTGGGAATTTCGGTAGAGGACTTAGTTTCCCACTTAGATGGTGCAATGAGAGGTGGACATTTTCCATTGTTGGGAATTTCGGTAGAGGATTTAGTTTCTCACTTAGATGGAATGTCAAAGGTTTAAATGCAAAGTTGAGGTGGAGTTAATAGTCTTCTAATTATATGTAAATGGGCATACGACTATAAGACCTAGTTAGGCATGTGTACTAGGTTTGAAATGTCACTAGTAAAATTATGGATGACCTAGGTGACAAGGGAGCATGTGGTATTTCTCAGATTATAAATTTTGAGTGAGGTAGGGGCCTGAAGGTGAGTGTTGTAAACTCATTTGGCCAATTTGGCCTATTTTGGTCATGGAAAATCCCATGTGAAGTTTAAAAGGGGGGGAGTTAGGTCAAGGACTATGATTTTAGGAACATCTTTTTGGTATTTTGTGTTTTGAGCCAATGTATTGGATACTCCATTGATGTCATCGTGGAGGTGAGAGGTGAAGGTTCACTTGGCTAGCACGAAGGTAATGATTAATTGGTTGGGCAAGGTATCCATAAGTTATTGTTAAAGTGGAGATTTTTGGGTTGTGACAACACATACCCTTGCACTTACACTCAGAGGATCTCAAGCATTGGGCTGTGACATAACATACCACTAACATCCCACTATCTCATATCATTTCACACAATATCCTTACACAGCTTGCAGACCTCACTCAATATCGTTGTACCTCTTGCACACCTTGCAAATTTTGATGCATAACCTTATGCAAATTAAAATTTCATTGCGTTGCTTTCCCAAGAGATAAGTAGCAATTGGAGATGCAGTTCCATCGACATCATAAACATAAGACATAGAGCTTACAACTATCTCTCCTAGTTCAACTTTTCTCTCAACCAACATACATTGATAGCTCATTCCCAGTGAGGCAAATCAAGCCCATCTTTCAACATAACCTTTCAAGACATGCAATAAGCTCCCAGTCAACATAAATCGATAGATGGTTCCTTGTCAAGCCAATCAAACCCAACTTTCAAAACAAACAATGATGTATAACATTATAAACGTGGTCATTCCATATTTTGGTGAAAAACATGAAGATAAATATTCCAAAAGTTTGTGGTGGAAACAAAGTTCATGTTTGTGAAGAAAGAATTTCAAACATAATCACTTACACATATTTAGGAAGATAGACTTTCAAACATAATCACATCCTACCACTTGTAGAGAGGTTAGAAGGAATCTTCCATATTTTTTTTTACATGATCACTTCCTACCACTTGTGGAGAGGTTAGAAGGAATCTCCCATATTTTTTATTTTATTTTTGTAATTAGGGGAACTGTCTTATAAACCCTAGGGAGAAATCGCACTGGGTGCAGGGGGTGAGAATTGACCTTTAGACCTCTTTTAACATATTTCCTTCCATTTACACGACACTTGCAGAATTGACCTTTAAACCTCTTTTAACATATTTCCTTCCATTTACACGGCACTTGCCAATTGATCTACACCCGTCGGGCAAAGAATATTCCATATTAATTGAAAAGAATTAATCAATATTCTCTCCAATCATAATAATGTCAAAGAAAATGGATTAGAAAATGGTAGTAGTATAAACTTTGTATTTTCTATGTTTTGGGTCTTTTCGGAGTATATTATTTGGTTAATTTTGTCCAAAATCCACCTAGAAATGATTGAATCTTCAAATTTAAGTGGCTAAATTTGTATCATCTCAGTTTATGAGGGGTCTTTCAGGGTGTTGAATCTATTTATGTATTCAGAAATACAATTTAAATAATGAGAAATTGTTATTTCACCTATATATATGATTGAATTAGGATGAAAAATGCCAAAACCTAAAAAATTTAGACAATGCAAAAAAAATGTATGAAACTTTGAATGAATTTCTTATTTTATATATTTAGGTTTTCATTATTAAATTTAAATTTAAATTTATTTTTTAAAAATGATGAATAACATTAAATTTAGAGATTAATTGCTTAGTCAAGTAAAGTGGTGATATTCCTCATTATTCATTTTCATGGAGAAAGTTGTAATATCTTTTTTTTTTTTTTTGAAATTAATTTATTTTAAAGATGATGATATTTGATTTTTTTTAAATGAAAAATTGAAATTAAAATGTCAAAACTTCACTTAAATTCTTAAAAAATATTTAAATTGATCTTAGTATGGATGTTTTCACATTTTTCATAGTAATCATTCAACACTTTCTATATAATGTAAACTCAAAAATAATTACACAACTTCTTAAATTGATTTCCCTTATCATTATATTTAACAAAAATATAAATAATTAATATCCATTTTACATTTAAAATGGATTTTGGAGTGGGTAATTGGCTCTATAAGCATAACATATTTATTTTAAATGTTTAAAATATTCTACACACAAGTGTATTATGTTACATGGAACTTTTAACAACCACTAATTATATATCTTATTTTATGTATTAGAAACATAAAATATCATAATATCAATATTCTTTAATATTATTTTATGTATTTGAAATATAAAATATCAATATTCTTTAATTTTGTTTTATGCATTTGAAACATAAAATATCATAATGTAAAGAATATATAATTTTTTAACTTAATTTTATATTATTTTTATGTAAATTAATGTTTATTAATGACTTATAAAAAAGGATTTAAATAATATTTTAAATTATAACAAAAATAAAAATATACCATTTTTTAATATTTTTAAAATTAAAATACTTTATATTTAAACATAAAAAATTAAAAACTAAAACATAAAAAGTTAAAAACTAAATTGCATGCCACTGTGGGAATATACAACCTCATTGATAATTTTCTCACTCCGAAATGTTGTATCATGTTTAGGTCGAAGCCCTTTTATTATCCATTTTCATAGGAAGACAAGATATAAGCCATTCAACAACTTCCAAGAAGTCAACTAGAGTTTAGCAACTTTCTAGAAGTCAACTAGAGTTTAGTGAGTCATTATATGAAAATAAGATAGAGTTAAGTGATGCATCATATGAAAATACAATGTAAGCCCGTAATAGTGGTTGGTGATTTCAAAAACTCTAATTGAAATAAGGAACATTCAAGAAGTTAAATGAGTCATCATAGTTGGTATGAAAAAGGTGATGATTTGTTTTGGCAAATGTTTAACTTTAGTAAATAGAAGGCATTTAATTGTAGAAATAATTAAGTGAAGTAAATAAAATATAAAAAGTGATGATAATAATAATAATATAATTTTAAGGTTATATATCTTACTCTAATATCTATTGAGGTATACATACCCTATCCTCCTCACATCTAGAAAAAGGAGAGAAGAGTTAAAAGGGTACGATATCTATAAGATTATCTTTCTTTTTGACAAGTTTGAACTTAAACTTAATTACCATAGTGAATAAAAAATCAATTTTGATTATTATGACTTTCAATCAATAATAGCAACTAAAATTATTTATAATAAAAAAAATAGAAAAACATAGTTTTAAGAAGTAATTTCATTCTTGATTTTTTTATAAGCTTATTATTATATTTCTCTTGTTTTTTTAGGATTGCATGTCTCTGTTTACTATAATAGCCATACAACATTGACATAAATAAAACAAATTTTGAAAATATAATATATTTCTAAACATTAATTTTTGTATTATAACATTTTAAGCCACCTAACATGACCCTTCAAGTTGCCAACACTATATGATTATGTTTACTTTTGAGAATTTTTTTTTTGCAAATATAATATATTTCTAAACATCAAATGCTTTATTATAACATTTCAATCCAACCAATATGAGCCTTCAAATTGCGAACACTATATCGTTATCTTTTTTTTCGGCAACAAGTCCAAAGTTTCAACTTAAACTTGTTATTGTTTTTAACTAAAAAGGAATGCCAGAAAGAATCTTCTAATAGATAGCATGTGATGGGCATCATTTAACTTCTTCTGACAATAATTAATGTTAGTTATATGGAAGTAAGTGGTTGATTCATTATCATAGTGGAAACACAATCAACTTTAATGATTGTTACGATATATTATCATAGTGTTTTTTTGAAGATTGCATGTCTTAGCCATATCACATTAACATAAATAAAACAAATTTTGAAAGTGTAATATATTTCTAAAAATCGAATTCATATTATAATATTTCAATCCAACCAATATGACCCTTCAAATTGCCAACAATATATGGTTATCTTTCCTTTTGGCAACAAGTCCCAAAATTCAACTTAAAAATGTTGCTGTTTTTAACTATGAAAAAATGTGAAGCTTTTTCCACTTAAAAAATCCTTAATCATTTCAACTATTTGTGATGACTCACTAATATATTATTTCATCAAAATAAAAATTTACAAATTTTTGCTATAAATTTACCATTTTCAAATATATTTTGATAGTTTTTACCAATATAGTAATTGATTGAAATAAGCTTTTTGACATTCCTTTAATTTAAAACCCATCTACTAACAGTAAATTGAAACTTTCAATCTATCATGAAATTAAAAATGTCGATAGATAAATATATATATATATATATATATATATATATATATAATTGAAAACATATGGCCGTACATTAGTATAAATTTACCATTTCCAAATATATTTTGGTAGTTTTTACACAATTGAGTAATTGATTGAAATAAGCTTTTGTTATTCCTTTAATCTAAAAGCACGTACATCTACTAACAGTAAATTGAAACTTTCAATCTATCATGAAATTAAAAATGTCAATAAATATATAGAATTGAAAACATATGGCCGTACAATAATAAAATCCTTAGGCCCACAATTGAAGATTTCGACGGCCTTATTTAAAAGGGCCATGATTGATTTCCACAACTTCAGCAGAAAAAAACTAAGATGGCGGACCATTGCAACATAAACCATCCACATTATCATTACCCCAACAGATAGGTGTGTCTTTGAATTTGGAGCAGTCACTGTTTTTGTTGCAGGTAACATTAGGTGTATCAAGGCAATAAAATTGTACAGCAGTCACTGTTTTTCTGGCCTCTACGACCACCGAAGGATCTGGAAAAAAAATCACAATCACAAGCCAGAACACAATGAAGGATACAAATTTACAATATTACATACACTAAATCAATAGTACAGCAATTAACATAATGAGTCTAACCTTGCACTGCAAACATGATGACAATTATTGCAATCAGCACCATAAACAATTCCAAGTTTCTCGCTCTCGCCATTAAGAAAAATGTTTGTATCTCTCGACTTCTTACTCACCACTAACAGCAGCAGTGCCCAATATATATTTATAACAGAGCAGTAATGCCTAATACATTCTTGCTACTTTTCTTAGAACATCAATAGAGTGCTATTATTGGTTTGCTGTTTGCTTGGTTTAGCTTAGAACATTAATAGATTGCTATTATTGGTTTGCTGTTTGCTTGGTTTAGCTTATGGTTAATTTGTTGAGATTCGTACTTATCGTAGGCTTGTTGTTTGCTTGGTTTAGCTTATGGTTAATTTGTTGAGATTCGTACTTATCGTAAGTAGGTCTTTGGCAAATTTTGAGGAGTATGATGAATCTGAGAGACCTTAAACAAAATAAAAATTAAACAAACAATACATTGTATTTTTCTCTTCGAAATTACAATAAATATTACATGATAAAATAAAATATATATATAATAAGAATAACTACAAGAAACTAAACAAGTCAAATGTTTGGTTTTTAGGGAAAAGTTCTTGGTTTAAAAGATAAATCCTTATTTACTGAATAACTGAAAACCATATTTTTATAATAGTTGTATTTTTTTAAATGCTTCCAAACAACAGAATATTATACTTTTTATTTATTTTTTAATATAAATTTTTTTATTTTACTATGAATTTATGAAATTCAAATTCAAATCAATAATTTAGGCTTATTTTAAAATACAAATTTACAGAAACTTATACACAATGATTTGCTTTTCTATTCTTTTTTTTCTTAACATTTTATTTCAAATATTATTTACATAGTAGTGTTAAAGACAAGAACCATTTGGGATAAAATCTTAAATGTAAAGCAACTAATTTGAATGGTTTTGACATTTTTTTGGTTCTAAAAAGAAAATTTTATATCATATTCACAATTTCTTGGGATGGGTTGATGTTCACCTTTCATAAGAGTAGCCAACAAATGCATTTCTATATAAAATAAAAGGTTTAACGGTTTAAAAGACACAAACACTGTTAATGGATCAACCAATTATTTTGAGTGGGGTGGATACCTACAAAACACCTTGTAGATTTGGTACTTCACAAATGGAATTCAAAAGGGAAGTCTAGACATCCTTTTTTTCTTTCTTTTTTAAGTTTGATTATAGTTGGTAATCTATAACTAATTTTATTACCCGTGTCATAAGGAGAATTTGAAGGGGTTTTATGATATAATCAAGAATTCATAAGTGATGGTAATTTTATAATTTACCCTTTGATGAATCAATTATGTTTGGGGGGGGAGAGTATATATCTATGCAACACCTTGTAGGTTTGGTACTTCATGCATGGAATTGACAATGCTAGCCTAGACGTCATTTTCACTTTCTTTTGACATTTTATTTAGAATTGGTAATTTGTAATGAATTATATTATAGTTGTGAGGTGGAGAATATTCACGGGCTAAATGATGATGATCAAAATTGTTCAAGCATCAGTGGTGAGAAGAAAGTCCCCAATCTTGAGATGGAAAAATAAAAATAAAGTAATACAACATATGCCAATATCCTTTCGTGATTTATAAATACTTGAAGTGGAGGTTATGACAATTTTTATACAACAATGTCTCAAATAAAACGATCGACTAATTACACAATAAATTCAATACGACCTTGTCTTCTAATTAAACCTATGAAATCATTTCATGCCAAACTTGTGAAAACTCCTTGAGGGAAATCCTAGAATACATCCAGCATGCGAATTCTATTAAATTCATAATCATATGATACCACCAAAACTCCATATCTTTCATATAATAAGTTCAAGAATGTATTGTGAATCAAATTCTCTCCAAAAAAAAAAAAGATCAAAATGAGAAAACTATAAAGGTCAAAATCCCCATAATTATTTTTGATTAGGTTAGTATGGCAATCAACCTAATCCAAAATATTATGTGAATAAATCCTAACATAAAGAGAGTATAGATGCTAAAATAAGTATCCATAGAATATCATTATATTAGAAATTTTTGAATTATAGCATTTAATAAAGCTCAAACCTAATTTTTTATGTGTCACCCTTCAACAATTTCAAAAGAAATTTCTAGAAGAAATGATTTTCGACTTCTATTCAACTATTTTGCAAAACCCATACCTGAAGGAAGAAAACAAAACAATAGATGCTATAATCAATAAGAAGTTTCAATTGATATGACAAAGAGGTATATTCCTTCGGTAATTGGAAAAAAGGTTTCTATGAATTTCAATATCCTTCCATTATCTAAAAATGAAAATGGAGTAAAATAGATTTATATGGGAGAAGGAAAACACTAACATAATGTGACATCTTCTACACAACTAAAATAATAAATTCACAGTAATTATACCACATGAAAAAATCCAACTAAAGTCACAAAGAGGAAATGATTCTAATCAAACTTTGGAATTGTGGCAATCCTTGGTTCTAACTAATATTGATCATTTATCCCATATCTAACTCAAGAATTTCAACAGATTTGGAAATGTCCTCAATGCCATCACCATATTCAATATTTTTCCTAAGGTATTCCATCCTCTTATGTGGGGTCATTGATTTAGATATTTTACAGGACAATAAATTACACCTTGCAATAACTGAACCATTTCCTCTTCAAAGTTGTGTTGTCTTAGAAGTTGTATGTCAAATCATTATGCAGTCCATTTCTCATGAAAATTTGACTACAAATGATCTGGAAA
>ML794553.1:141918-157107 GCA_009831015.1 Picea engelmannii
CACATTACAATATACCTCCATCTCTCTAACCTAGTTATCAATTTTCTCAACATAAATTCTCCATCAAACATTGGAAAAACAAATTTTACATCGATTTTAAGTAATAACATATCAAGATTATGTTTATGAGAATGTTTTCTTGCAATATAATTTGAACTTGTACTTGAAGAAGAAGAAGATGATGGAGATGACAGAGGTGAAGGAGGAGTTTTAGAATGGTCCTCTCCTTCTTCACTTTTGGCTTGATTTGAATATTCTTCTTGAACCAGCCTCTTCCATTCCATGTGATCATCATACAACACTTTTACCATCTCCGACATGAAAAAGAAATTTATTTGAAACTCTCTTTATTTGTGAGAAAGACATTCTTCTGATGCCATCCTCTCACTTTGGGATGTCCTCTTTCTTGATCCAATCTATGGATCTCCTTCTAAAAGATCAACTTCACCACCACTTAGATTTTCCCTGGTAATCATGCAAACTCAAACAACCAATTGTCAACTTGCTCTCATACCTCTTGATCCGAAAATGATCTTTTAAAAATTATGGTTAAGTTTATACATGAATTGATTTACCATTTAGGAATCAAGAGAAGAATATTAATGAAAGAATTTTGCATCCATCATAAAAAATACATAACAAAATGTAAACATTAAGAACAACAAACAATAACGCCAAGATTGTTAACAGAGTTTAGTAGGGTTTCCTACATCTTTGGGGATTTTTCTCAGTGGGTGAGGATTTCTTATTAACCTTCAATGCTGTAAAATTACATCAAAAGTTTATCAGATAGATTAAAAACTTGTCTAGACATGTTCTTCTCGACCTCAAGAATCCAACAAAACTAACAACACTGAAAAAGGTTGAGCGTAGGTCCAAGAAATGGCCTCCAAAGTTCTCTTCCTCAAAGGCTTCCCTACATAAAAATGCCTTAGGCTTCATGGATTCTTCAACATTTTGCTAATATTAAATTCTTTGGACTGTCAAAAATATATTATTTATATAGATATCGAGTTGGGGATCCCCTCCCAACTTCCTCCCAATATCTGACCTCAAAAAGAGCTTTGGATCCTCAATTTTGGGAAACAAATCCAATAAAATTAGTTAAAAATCCAATAAAACCATATAATATAGTTTTAAAACCCACATTTGGGAAAAAGCATGCCAACCCCTTTTGATTCAGCCCCTGGTCATATGGGTAATTCCATGTGGCCAAATTCCAAGAACGTGCGCCCAACCTTTCTCCCTCTCCCTTGCTCCTGGTTATATGGGAGTGACATGTGGCCCTGGTCGGTTGGGATAGCCCCCTTCCATTCGGGATTTAACCCTAAAATACTGCCAACAAAAAAAAAAATGGAGAAGTGTCGCATAGGGGTTAAGACCTATTGTGTAGCCTGATTAGTCCATTAGATTTCATGGATTTGTTTCCCATGCATGGAGGTTGGGTGTTCGAATCCTTTGGCCAAATATGGAGTTCCATGTGGCACCCTATGATTGGGACACCTAACACCTTCTGATTGGATTGTACAGTCCAGTCACTAACACAGTCAATTTCCCATTAAACACTACCACATCATTATCATACCTATCATGTCACAACCATACATGTTATGTGTCTCTATTGGATGATGTCACATCACTGTCTTACAGACCACATTTCATGATTCCTCTTGTGCCACGTCACGTATGGACTTCTTTCGTATAGTTCCACGCGTCAAAATTCGTACCTTGCCAACTCATCCTGAAAATGTCAAATATTTCTACCACATGCCAGCCTCTAGTGCTTCTATGTGTCCCTGCTNTCATGATTCCTCTTGTGCCACGTCACGTATGGACTTCTTTCGTATAGTTCCACGCGTCAAAATTCGTACCTTGCCAACTCATCCTGAAAATGTCAAATATTTCTACCACATGCCAGCCTCTAGTGCTTCTATGTGTCCCTGCTGACATCATCATGACATCATGCTGACATAAGTAGTACGACCTGTTGACTATTGAATTTGACTTTTTGACTTTTTGTTTGTTGTTTGTGAAATCGATCAAAATGCGATAACTTTTGCATAGATTGTCAATTTTTGGAAAAAACATATATTGATAGAATCAACACGACGTAATGGCACTTGTTTCATTTGATTCCAATAAATTTGAATTTTAGGCCTTCCTGGATCCATTTGGATCACCTATACATGGTAATACCTACACATGGAAAGGCATGGAAATACTTATACCTAGACCTTTCCTTTTCATAGTTCACACTCTCAAACCTACTCCCTATCCATCTCTCCCCTCTTCATGTCTCCCCCCACTCTCTCACTATATCTCCCCCCTACCTTCTTCTTTCTTCCCCTTTATTCCTCCCTCCCCTATTGCCCCCACATATTTACCACCCTCTTTTCCTCCTCATTGTTAGTCTCAATCTCACTCTCTCTCTACCCCTCTTTCTCTCTCTACACCCCTCTTTATATCTCTTTGTATCCATGCTTCCCCTCTCTCTCTATATACCCCACCTTTTATGTGTCCCTCGCCCCATTCTTCTCACTCTTTGTCTCTCTACCCCCTCTCCCATTATCCCTCTCCCTCCCTGTCACACACTCTCTCTACCCCCCTTCTTTGTCTTTCTCTCTCCCCCTATAGCACTCTCTCTCTACCCCCCTCCTCCCTCTTTCTCTCCCCCTCCCTCAAACTATCTCTCTTATCTGTCTCCTAGATATACCCCTCTCTCTACATTTACCCCTCTCTCTAACCCCATATATATGTTCCTCTCTTTCCATCTCACAATATCACACACACACTCTCTACCCCACCACTATGCCTTTTTCTCTCTCCCTCACATAAACTTTTTGTACCTACCATCTTTGTCTTCCTCTCTCTCCATCTAACATTCTCACACACTAGCAAGTTTCGTACATTGAAACGAAAGGAATGACAAGAAAAGACATGGCATTGACCTAGACATGGTAATACATATAAATAGAAAGGCATGGAAAGACCTATACTTATACCTAGACATGTACCATGACCTACACTTATAACTTTCATTTCCATACCTCACACTCTCACACCCAATCCCTTTGTATCTATGCCCTCTTTGACTCTCTCCATCTCTCTCTCTCTGTCTCTCGCCCTCCCTCTCTCTCTCTCTATGTCTCCTTCCACCTCCATCTGCCCCTTTTTCCCTCCCCCCACTATGCCCTCTCTCTCTCTCTCTCTCTCTTCCTCATGATGCCTCCCTCTCTTTCTCTCAATCTTAATATTGACCTATATTATTCTCTTATTGGCTCTCTCCCTCCCTTCCCTTCTTTCCCTCATCCATATATATTTGTTAGCACTCTGTAATTTCTGAGGCTGAAGAAGAAATGGGAAGAGGTAACTACAAAACCACTTTGGAGTCAAGGATATAGCCCTCGAATATTGAGAGAGAGATATCTATGTATGATTTAGCTTTGTTTAATGGGAATTTTAGGCTAGATATGATAGTACGGGGTTTGGATTTTAGATTGTTGTTTGGAACATGAAGGGAAGGCCATTGGGAAATGGAGTCATAGTTCATAATGGATCAAAACCATGTCATAACAGGCTAATATTGCAGGGAAAGGTAGGCAAATCCACATCTTCAATATTTAATGCATGGGAAAAACAGAGCATATTAATAAATCCAATTAAAAACAGAGAAATTGAGAATTATGAGTTTAATCTTCAGTGGAAAAAAACATAAATTATTTGAAGCAAGTGACAGAGGATACATTTAAACGAATTATGTCCTTTTGTCTCCTTAAAATAATACAAAATGTAGAAAAAAAAATTGATAATAGAAAGAACAAATTAACAGAGAAAATAACCTTCACCAATGGGATTCACCACAAGAATCCTACAATGGTCACAATGTATTACTGGAAATCTCATCCACGGAGGCTCTGTGAGATGTTCTACAAAATTAGTTCCATCCTTCAATAATGGTCCAAATTGATAAAATATTTTTACATTTAAATTATAAGAATATATAGAAAAAATATCCCCCATGATCAGGAGGTCAAATTCAACAACCTCGCAAAAAATAGAAACAAATCCCTCAAAGTTTTGAACTGTCTGCCATGAAAAAAGGGTTGAAATACTGAAAACAGGGGTCAACTCAGACACTTGTATCTCCCAACATATGATAGATGTCAAAAAAATTAAAGAGGTTATTGTATATGAGCCCATACTGAGTAAAAACCTCTCTCATTCTTTCCAAATTCATTTCCATATTCCCAAAACATCTGTCGAAAAAACATGACAAAAATAGGAAAAAATGGAATCCTGAAAAATAGTGCTCAGATATGGATTTGATTCTCCTAATTCTTGATACCTATGAAAAACTTGAGAGAGGTTATTGAATTTTAGCCTGTCTTGGAGAAAAACCTCTCTCTTTTTTAAAATTATTTCTGGATTTCCCAAAAAAAAAATTTGATGTGAACTAGTAAAACTGGGTGAAAAGTGGTATTTTTGAGGGGAAGGTGGTATTCGAGACCCCCATTAGAGTGGTAAGTGGTTTTTAGAGGGTCAATTAAATATGGGTTTCGAATCCTTTGGCCAAATTTAGGGTTCCATGTGGTTCCCTATGATTGGGCCACCTGTCACCATGTGATTGGATCGTACAGTCCGGTCACTAACACAATCAACTCCCCATTAAACACTGCCATGTCATTATCGTACCTTCCATGTCATGACCATACCTGTTACGTGTCTCACCTAGATGATGCGACATCACTATCTTACTTGCCACGTTTCATGCTTCCTCTTGTGCCACGTCACATACAGACTTCTTCCATACAATTCCACGTGTCAAAATTCATACCTTGCCAACTCATCCTGAAAATGTCAAATATTGCTGCCACATGTAAGTCTTTAGTGTTGCCATGTGTCCCTACTGAAATCATGATGACATCATGCTAATGTATTGTTGACATAATTAGTACAACCTGTTGACTATTAAATTTGACTTTTTGAAAAAAAAATTGTTGCTGGTGAAATCGATTAGAACATGATAACTTTTGTACACAGTGTCTAGTATTGGAAAAAACATATATGGATAGAATCAGCACGACAAGCATAGCGTAATGGCATTCATTTCATCTAAGTCCAATAAATTTGAATTTTAGGCCTTCCTGGATCCATTTGGATCACCTATACATGGTAATACCTAGACATGGAAAGGCATGGAAATACCTATACATAGATATTTCATTTACATGCTTCACACTCTCAAAACCACTCCCTATCCATATACCCCCACTTCCTCTCTCCCTGTACTCTCTCACTATATCTCCCCCCTACCTTCTTCCTTCTTCCCCTTTGTCCCTATCTCCTCTATTACCCCCACATCTTTTCCACCCTCTCTTTCTCYTCATTGTTAGTCTCAATTTCACTCTCTCTCTACCCCTCTTTCTCCCTCTACACCCCTCTTTGTATCTCTTTTTATCCATGCTTCCTCTCTCTCTCTCTCTCCACCCCACCTTTTATGTCTCCCCCCTTCGTCTCACTCTTTGTCTCTCTACCCCCTCTCTCCTTTTCCCTCTCCCTCTCTTCCCCTCTCACACACTCTCTCTACCCCCCCTCTTTGTCTTTCTCTCTTCCCCTATCACACTCTCTCTCTAACCCCCTCCTCCCTCTTTCTCTCAACATCCCTCCCACTATCTCTCTTATCTTTCTCCTATATACCCCTGCATCCTACATTTACCCCTCTCTCTAACCCCATCTCTATGTTCCTCTCTCTCCCTCTCACAATATCACACACACTCTCTCTACCCCACCTCTATGCCTTTTTCTCTCTCCCTCACACAAACTTTCTCTACCTCTCATTTTTCTCTTCCTCTCTCTCTATCTAACACTCTCACACACTAGCAAATTTCATACATTGAAAAGAAAGGAATGACAAGGAAAGACATGGAATTGACCTGGACATGGTAATACATATACAAATAAAGGCATGGAAACACCTAGACTTATACCTAGACATATACGATGGCCTRCACCTATAACTCGCATTTACATACCTCAAACTCTCACACCCACTCCCTTTGTATCTCTTCCCTCTTYGACTCTATCTCTCTCTCTCTCTCTCTCATTATGCCTCCCTCTCTTTCTCTCAATCTCAACATTAACATATCTTTTTCCCTTATTGCCTCTCTCCCTCCCTTCTCTTATTTCCCTCATCCCTATATCTCCATTAGCACTYTGTAGTTTCTGAGGCTAAAGAAGAAATGGGAAGAGGTAACTACAAAACTACTTTGGAGTAAAGGATATAGCCCTCCAAGAATCAGAGAKGGATCTCTCTATATGATTTATCTTTGTTTAATGAGAATTTTAGGCTAGATATGATAGTAAAGAGTTTGGTTTTTAGATTGTTGTTTGGAATAGGAAGGGAAGGCCATTGGGCAATGGAGTCATAGTTTATAATGGATCAAAACYAGGTCATAACAAGCTAATATTGCAGGGAAAGGTAGGCAAATCCATTGGATCTTCAAGATTTAATGCATGGGAAAAATGAAACATATTAAGAAATCCAATTAAAAATAGATAAGCTAATAATTTTGAGTTTAATCTTCAGTGGAAAAACACATAAATTATTTGAAGCAAGTGATAGAGGGTACATTTAAACTAATTATGTCCTTTTGTCTCCTTCAAATAATATATAATGTAGAAAACAATTTTCATAATAGAAAGAAAAAATTAATAGAGAAAATAACCTTCACCAATGGGATTCACCAGAAGAATCCTACAATGGTCACAATGCATTACTGGAAATATTATCCATGGAGACTCTATGAGTTGTTTTACAAAATTAGTTCCATCCTTCAATAATGGTCTGAACTGATAAAATATTTTTACATTTGAATTATAAAGATATATAGAAAAATTATCCCCCATGATCAGGAGGTCGAATTCAACAACCTGGCCAAAAATAGAAACAAATACCTCAAAGGGTCGGAATACTGGAAATAGGGGTCAACTCAGACACTTGTATCTCCCAACATATGATAGCTATCAAAAATCTAAAAGAGGTTATTGTATATGAGCCTATACTGAGTAAAAACCTACCTCATTTTTTCCAAATTCATCTCCATATTCCAAAAACATATGCCGAAAAAACATGACAAAAATAGGAAAAAATGGAAGCCCGAAAAATAGTTCTCAGATATGGATTTGATTCTCCCAATTCCTGATACCTATGCAAAAACAGAGAGAGGTTATTGAATTTCATCCTATTTTTGAGAAAACCGCTCTCTTTTTTAAAATTATTTATGAATTTCCCGGAAATACTCTTTGAAGTGGACTGGTAAAACTAGGCAAAAAGTGGTATTTTCGAGGGGAGGGTGGTATTCCTGACCCCCCCCTAGAATGGTAAGTGGTAGTAGAGGGGCAGTCCAAAATCCCATGGAGGTGAAAATTTTCCAGGGTGATTTCACTTCCCATACCCCCCCTCGTTAAAGCTCGGATGGAATACATTCATGCCATTGATGTGATATTTTGGGATATGTGCGTAAGAGAGGTAAATGTTTTTTGTTTGTTCTGTTTTATATGTTTTTGTTTTTTTTATTATTATTTTGTTTTATGTTTTTATTGTATTTTTGTTTTAATTTGTATTTATTATTTTGTTTTGTTTTACCTGTTTTATCTTTTCTTTGTTTTATTTATTTGTTTGAATTGTTTTCTAATTATTTTACAATGTTTTATTATTATTTTTTGTAGTTTTTATTTATTATATGTATTTTTATATGTTTTGACTTTTTTAAATTGTTTTATATTTTAAGGTTTTTTTTTTAGTTTAATTAATTATAGTTAATTAGCTTCAAGCCTAGGTTTCAATTAATTATTAATTAATTTATTATTAACAAACCTGACTTATTTTTACTAATATAACTACACTAATCTAATTAAATTAACTTTACTAAGCTAATTAATATTAAAACATGTCATTAACCATTTATTATTAACCTATTGTTATTTAGCATAAGCTTGTTTATTCATGTAGGGACGAAATTGGAGAAGGGGTGAAGAAATGAAGGGCGAGGGAATGAAGGGTGCAATAGGATGATGAAGTATCAGGCGAAATGGATGGAGGGAGAAGTGAAATCAACCGAGCCCAGCAAGCCATATGTCTTCATCACGAGAGGAATGACAAATAGATAACTGAAGATTCAAATCACCTATGATTATAGGACCCCAAGATACGCTCCACCTAGGGATGGAAGATCTTTCAAGAGGTGACAAGAGCCATGGATATTTGAACATGCAAATCAGTGCTTTAACCGTTGGGTTGATGCCAAAACTTTATTCTACAACATGTACATGTTTTGATCCTTCAACTGAAACAAAATCAATCTGAAGAATGAAATTTAAAATGCATGCTAAAATGAAATTTTTATTGCAATTTGAAATTGAAGATTCAAAAAAAATAAAATCCACACTGAAAACAAATTGTAAATTACTGAAACAATGCTCGCCAAATTGAGATTATTCACATAGTCCTACCCTAATTTGTCGAAATTCTTGCTTGATTATGTAATGGAAAAATTCCAGTGAAGCCAATCCAACAATTGATTTAATAACTATGTTCTTTTATTGTTTTTGACAAAGATAAAAACCAAAACTTGTAAGGTCTTTAGGAACCAATTTCCACTCTGAACTTCATAATTTAAAACTTTTGAACTGTAGTAGATCAAAGAGGATCTAAGTATCAATTGACATTTCGAAAAGAAGATCTCCTCCATATAGAAAAATATAGGATCATGAAAGGCATTACCTATCCCTTGGTATTCAAATTCAGCCATTTCCAAATCATAATTTAATATTGTATTTTTGTTGTTTGTATCATCGTGAAAATTCTTATTTGACTGCAGATTTTCATAAGAGTTTTGTAATGAGACTTCTGCTAAACAGGACCATGAAATATACTTCCTAAGAATAAATATATCATAACTTATTTTAATCTCATAGATGGGTAATGAACCATGACTTTGACAACACAAGTCATCTAATGCATCAGATATTGGATTCTGTAGAAACTGAGATGACGGTTGCATTGGTTCCAATAAAACTTCTTGATTTTATGTGTGTTTATCCTTCAACACCTGCTCAAGACTCTTCTTCAAAATTTGAAATTAATTAAAGTTTAATGGTACATAGTTATATTACGTTAATTCATATTTTGTTTGAAAATCAATGCAACTCAAGGGATGCAATTTCGGAGCAAGGACAACTTCCATATCATAAATGACATCCTGAACAGATTTATGAGAACATTCTCCATCCCTATTATTGTCAACTTGCTTATAGTTTTTTCTTAGAAATTAAAAGGAAGATAAACATAAGGATAAAGCCTTTCACTTAATTTGAGATTTTCATCATTTTGCACATTGTTGTCATAATTTCTATGCATAGGTTGACTGCCATATTTGAGTTGCAATTGATCTTCTTCCTCCCAACAATATGTTGTTGATGGTTTTGAAGAATTCACCTTGGTTTAATTATCATGATATTTATCATACTTGGTTAGATCATCTGATCTAGGTGGATATTGGTGCCCACCCACATTTTCCAACTGGCTCAAAACAGTCTTCTGGCAATTTACTATTTTTTGCAGTTTTAACTTCTAGGGTCATTCTGAGGGCCTAAATGAAGGGTTTTAAGGATAGAGTTTCTCAATGATAGTTGAAGGCATGATTGAGACCCCAAAATGAATCTCCCCAGTGATACCTTTCCAATAGGCTATGACACGCCTAAAACATAGATCGTATGCAAAAGTTATGAACCTGGGAAGTTGATGTACTAACTTACCCAAATGGGGCCCACATGAATTTTGGCGCTTCATCTCCTAGGGTTAGGTTTTTGGATGTCTAGGGTTTTTGGAATTCCTATTTATTATAAAAAATCCTTCAGAGCCTCATTGTAATCATCTTCTTGTGAATGCGAGTAGCCGTCACACCTCTTCTCAAAGATATGTTGCCACCATTCTAGAGAGACTTTCACTCTATATTTTTACAGTCTCTGTACATTTCTTTCATTAATAGAAATTGTGTATTAGTGTATATCTATTTTTATGGTTGCATCCCTGATACATTTATGTTATATTATTTACTATTTCTGATATCTCTGTTCAATTATTTATTATATCTCCTCTCTCATTTCGTGTCGAAAATAATCTGGATTAGTGGTATCAAAGTAGGTTGCTCTTGATAGTTTTTTTCAGTGCATTTCCTCGATGAGGTCCGAGTACAAAAAGTTGGGTCTCAAGCTTGTCTCTCTTGAATATTATCTCTCTCGCATGCCCAAGAAACCCTCAATGGCGGAAGAAAATAAAAATGATAGAGCAGACAATCCTATCAGTTTGTTGCTTGAGCAAGCTCTCACACGACAAAGGGACAAAATGATGGAGAATTTTTCCCACATACTTCAATGCTTGCCAATAGAAATAGACACATCTTCATCAAACAACCACTTTGGAGGCGCCTCACCTTTCAAGGTACAAGTTAATTTTGATATTCCTGTATTTTAAGGACAAATAGATGAAGAAGACCTAGACAAATGGTTAAACCTGCTAGAAGGTTATTTCTCTATTCCATATTTTTTCGATAGAGAAAAGATCACCTTCACACTCCTTAAAGATCTTCCCCATGTCAAACATTGGTGGGAAACTTACTGGGAGAAAAGTTCCACAGAGGATTCTGGAATATGTGGGGTTGAGCCCACTTGGGATTTTTTTGTGGATGTGGTAAGAGAATAGTATTACCCTGTTGGCAACTATGAGGACTAGTACATGAGATGGACCACACTGTGGAAAGAGAGGGCACAAGAAGTTCCAGAGTTCACCAATACCTTCCATACCTTGCACACCAAGATGGGTATCAAAGACTTCGAACACCATTTGGTTTGAAAATACCTTGGGGCTCTACACAGATACATCCAAACTGAAATGGATTTTTTGGACTTCTCATCAGTCAGTGATGCTTATCGATATGTTGTTAAAATCGAGAAGAAATTTAAGCACCATAACAAATGGGAGTTTGCGTCTGTAAATCTGGAACAACTAAGGTATGACAAAGACAACCATAACAAACAATATCCTAAAAACTAGTCCAAGCCACAAGAAAAGAAGGGTGATGAGAAGACAAAGAAGGACATCGAAAAATTGTGTGATTTCCACAAAATTCCCTGGCACAACACCGATGAGTGTCGCTCAAAATAGTCATTCATGGCTGAGATCAAAGACAAGGAGCCGAAACCCGATTCAGAATCCGATTCTAAAAATACTAGTAAAAGACAGATCATCGATGTAGACCCCACTGCTATTGTCGTTGCCAAGGGAATTCAACCAGAATAACCAAAAAATATTGAAGCGGGGGAGCACCTTTTTTCATTCACATATGTGGGTGAAGGGGACCTTGCTGCATTTTAGTGTTGATAGAGGAAGCCAAAATAACCTCATCTCAGCAGAGGTCATCAAATAGTTGGGATTTTCGACAACACCACACCCACAACCATACAACATCAGGTGGATTCACCAAGAATGGGATCTTCATGTTATCCAATAGTGTCGATTGTCATATGTCATCCATCCCTTCAAGGATGAGGTATTTTCTGTTGTTTCCCCACTGGATGTCTGTGATTTTCTCTTGGGCCAACCATATATGTGGAAGTGCCATGCGGTTTATGAGTCTCGACCCCACAGTGTCATTGTTTCTATGGGGGGTCATCTCTACATAATACCACAGGTATTCCGAAATACTGTTCCACCTAAAAAGTGTTGCAAGGTAGTATCTCATACTACAAACTTTAGATTCTTCACAATATGTTCAAAAGGTGAACAAAAGGATACTGCAATCACTATGGCCTTGACCCAAGCACCTTCTATCTAATAGAATCAGGTCGAAAAGATTGTATTAAAGTGTAAAGATTCCTTCTGCACAAAATAATCTCATGTATCCAGACTAGTTAAAAAGTTCTAACCCTTCCAGCCACATGCTCATGATATCCTTCCACAAACCGAGCAGTGCGACATCTCCAGCAAGGCAAGCAACTCACCAAGATTTAGATTCGGCACACTTTTTCCTCTCCCTTGAGCACTCAACACAACAGAGGCCATTTCTTCCTAAGGATCTATTATTGATCCAGGTATATATTGGTGGCCACCCAACTTTTCCAACTGGCTCAAAACAGTTTTCTGGCAATTTTGGCAATTTACTATTTTTAGTAGTTTTAACTTCTATGGCCATTTTGAGGGCCTAAGTGAAGGTTTTTTAGGATTGAGCTTATCAATTATATCCAAAGTCATGATTGATCCCCCAAAGTGAATATCCTCGATGATACCTTTCCAATGGGCTATCATACGCCTAAAATGGAGATCATATGCAAAAGTTACGACCCTAGGAAGTTGATGTACTAACTTACCCAAACGGGGCCCACGTGACTTTTGGTTCTTCATATCCTAGGGTTAGGTTTTTGGATGTCTATGGATTTTTTAATCTGTGTTTAATGTAAAAATGCCTTCAGAACCTCATTGTAATCATCTTCTTGCGAATGCGAGTAGCTGTCACACCTCTTCTCAGAGATAAGTTGCCACCATTCTAGCGAGTCTTTCACTCTATATTTTTACAGTCTTTGTACATTTATTTCATTAATATAAATAGTGTATTATTGTATATATGTGTTTATGGTTGCATCTCTGTTACATTTTTTTTATACTATTGAATATCTGTGATATCTCTGTGCATTTCTTTATTATATCTCCACTCTCATTTCGTGCCGAAAATAATTCGGATCATCATCCATGAAATAAATTTCATCAAAAATATACATCATATCAGTCGATTTCTATTCAACAAGTTGAGTTGGAGTTTCATCTTTGACTATGTTGTGAATTGAATACATGAAATAATGATTTTCCAATCCACGATACCAAGGGTGAGTTGCATAGTGTTTGGGAATAATGACCCTTTATTTATTTGTAACTAATGGAACATGATTCCCTTGAACAACAATTTCATTTTCCATGATGAATTTCTGGATCATTTCTTTCATTGTGCTCGCTAGAATGTCCAGTTTAGTTTCTAAAGATTTCAACTGCTCCTTTTCTATTTTCTTCCTTTCTTCTACCTTGATCTTTGGCCTTTTGATTAGTAAATTAGCTTCTACATTAAATGCACTATCCTTCATTTCCTTAACTGTTGTAGTTTTCCTTTCTCTCAATTGAAATTCCATATCTGGATCAAAGGCATTTTGGGTAGTGTGATAGAGATAAACCAGGAGGTGGTATTATATCAACAAGCATGGAATTGTAAACTTGCTTGAATCTGGCTAAAAAGTGTTGCAATGTATCTCTTGGCTATCTTTTCAAATGATCATACTCTTATAATATGAGAAATATATTTCTTTTGATCTCACATTTACCAGGGAAGACTTCTACAAACTGATGAAAATTTTAAATGCTTGCAGCTGACAAACTTTTGAACCATTCCTTAGCTCTATCTTGCAAACATAGAGAAAAAATTATGATGCAAACATCATCTTCTTCCACCTCAAAAAATTCAAGAAAATTCTCAAAACCCTGAATATAGGGGGTAATATTCTCCATCAAAACTGGGAAGGTATTTGTAGTAATTGATAGGGAAATCATGAAGTATAGGGGGTTATATAAGAGGCTTGTATCTATCTAAAATATTTACAGGTGTAGGATTATGTATAGGAGCTGTAAAACTAGGTTTGATCTCTTGAGATTCCTCAAATTGAATTTGATCAACACGAATTTCAGCAATATGATCTTGCCCAGGTTCACAAAAAAGGAAGAAATAATTAAAAATAAAACCATTTACATCTTTGATACAATTCCAACTTGCATACGTGATCTTTTCAGATTATTTTGTCATTGTTTCAGTTTCTTCCTCTAGTGGAGTCTTTGGAAATGATTGGAGTTGACTAGAGTCGCTAGGTGGATTATTCCACCTTCTTGTATCTGATCACTGTCCACTATCAGTAATTAGATCTAGAACTTTGGAACTTTCTCACGATGAAGAAGAAATGGGAATAGGTAACTACAATACCACTTTGGAGTCAATGATCTATCCCTCTAAGACTCAGAGAGGGATCTCTATGTATGATTTATCTTTGTTTAATGGTAATTTTAGGCTAGATGTGATAGTACATTGTTTCGTTTTTAGATTGTTGTTTGGAATAGGAAGGGTAGGCCATCGGGTGATGGAGTCACAATTCATAATGGATCAAAACCATGTCATAAAAGGCTAATATTGTAGGTCAAGGTAGTCAAATCCATTAGATATTCAAGATTTAATGCATGGGAAAGATGGACAAGATTAAGAAATCCAATTAAAAAAGGAGCAACTGAGAATTTTGAGTTTAATCTTTAGTGGAAAAACATAGAAATTATTCCAAGAAAGTGGCAGAGGGTACATTTAAACCAAGTATGTCCTTTTGTCTCCTTAAAATAATTCAGAATTTAGAAAACACTTTTGATAACAGAAAGAACCAATTAGCATAGAAAATAAAATTCACCAATGGGATTTGCCACAAGAATCCTACAATGGTCACAATGTATTACTGAAAATCTCATTAATGGAGGCTATGTGAGCAATTTTACAAAATTAGTTCCATCCTTCAATAATGGCCCCAACTGATCAACCCTTTTTAAATTTGAATTATAAAAATATATAGAAAAATTATCCCCCAGGATCAGCAGGTTGATTCAACAACCTAGCGAAAAATAGAAACAAATCCCTCAATGTTTTGAACTATCTCCCATAAAAAGGGTCAAACTACTTAAAATATGGGTCAAATCAAACACTTGTATCTCCCAAAGTATGACAACTATGAAAACACTGAAAAAGGTTATTGTATATGATCTAATACTAAGTAAAAACCTCTCTCGTTTTTTCCAAATTCATCTCGAGTCTCCCAAAACATTTTTCCGCAAAAACATGACAAAAACAAGAAAAAATGGAAGCGTGAAAAATAGTTCTCTGAGATGGATTTGATTCTTCCAATTCCTGATGTTTATGCTAAAAATGAGAGAAATTATTGAATTTAATCCCGTTGTTGAGAAAAACCTCTCTCTGCTTTTCAAAATTCTTTCTGGTTTGCCTGAAAACGCTCTTTGAAGTGGACTAGTAAAACTGGGCAAAAACTGGTTTTTTTAGAGAA
>ML794554.1:13422-23571 GCA_009831015.1 Picea engelmannii
GGGATCTTTTTCCCAAAACTTCCCTCTTACACAAAAACTCCCTAGTTTACATTCAACATTTTCTCATTACTCATTGTTATCATTTATAACTAGTTAGATGTGAATACATATCAGCAACATATCATCAATGAATCATCTCCACAAGGAACACAAAGAACACAATATGTATGGACAATTTTTCCTTTTATTATGGACTTCAATATGGGGGTTTTTCAACAAAAATTGAATAGAGTACAACTCTACAAGAGCACCATCTCTATATGCAAGACTCAACTTACATTCTCAACACCAACTGAGATGAGGCAACAATCCTCAACATATATCAATCTGTCAACATAAACAAGTGCATCAACCATGCACCAACCTGTGCCAAAAAACCTGTAATCAACCTGTAGCATAAACAAGTGCATCCAACCATGTGCCAAGTATATACCAATAATGTGTCAACTACTGATCAACAATTACTCATCAATATGTACAAACATCATCAACTATAAACCTCATGTATGTGCCAAATCATCAACTGCTTGTCTCAACCATGACTAGTTTTGGATTAGTCAACAACCCCAACTTGAAATAATCATAACTTTGTACCTGTTGTTAGCGATCAAAAATGCACTGGCATTTTTGAAAGAATGATGCCTAATATTGTAGGGAACATTTGAATAGCTTCCTAGGCTCCAAATGAATATTTGAAAGCACCATTGGAAAGCTTATGATTTGTAGATGTCGATCGACTATTTAAGCATGCAAAACAGACTCTCCATGACTGAGAAATTTGATTTTGAAAAAATCTGCGCTTTCACCAGTGCAGAAGGCTGAATTATAACTAGTTAGCTGGTGAAAGCTCCGCCTTTCACCAACTAAGGAGAGGATTTTCGGGTAAATTAGCTGGTGAAAGCCTGTCACGGCCAGAATAGCCGAATTTTTTCCTAGATCAGGATTTTTTGGGTTTGAATGGTTTGAAATCTTCTTCAATAAGCTGGTTATGAATTATCAAATCAAAATCTGAAGGCCATTCTTGGAGATGAAAGTCAAAAGGGAATTTTTTGACTAGATTTGGTCATTTTCAAGGGAAAAATGATAGGGATCAAATGACACATCACCCAATTCGAATTTTATCTTTGGAGGACCAAATCAAACAACCTTGGGAGGCTAAAACTGCACTTCATCAGCAATCTACTATTTTTAGAGATCATTAAATAGGACCTTTCCTATTTTTATTTTTTTTCCATTCTAGATCCATTTTTATAGGATCTCATCCTACACTTGTTGTATATGTTTTGATTTGACTATTTTTAGTAAATCTGATCCATCTTTCAAGGATCTAGATTTCATCTTGTAAGGCTATAAAGCCAAAGACATTTGGAGCACTAAGGGTTCAAACTGGGAGACATTTTGGTGCTACTGTATAGACTCTTATGATATAATAAAATTGAAGTTTCCTTTTGATGCAGGAGCATCGCAATTACCAAAGCAAGCGTGGAGCCAGCGCATGTGTTTTTTTTTTCACATGACATATTGCTTTGAAAACTTTTGGGAAATGATGCGCCAAACCTTCAATGAACCATTTATGAAGGAACGCCTTTTGTATATCGTATTGGACCTTGAGCGACACGCTCTCGTCCTTAGTAGATAGGAGGCATTTAATCTAGTTAATGCAGGTAGATAGGATTTATTTCCAGATTAGACAGTTTTAGATGGAAGGAGGGAAAACGGATATAGACACCCTCATTGTATGATTGTAACATTAGAGAGCCAACATAATTCAGAGCGGGAAGAGCATAGGAGAATACCAGAGAATTGTAGAAGACATCCATGTACAGATCTTGAATTAATAGAAGAAATTGATTCAGACTCATGGTTTTGTGTTCTCTGTGTGTGTGTTGATAATATGCTCATGAACGTTTGCTTTCCTGTTATGCATCCTCTTTGATATGCTGTGCATATGATTTCATGTTTAAATGTGAGGTCTAAGAGGATGAGGAGATGAGTTTCAATCATTTTTCTAAGCTGAGCGAAGATTCCTGTAAGGAGTGCAGTTGAAGTCATCCGCAAGGAGTGCGTTGATGGAAGCTTCGGTAGTTTAACTCTTGTTCTCGTTCACCCATAAGTGAATTTGGGTTGCTGAAGCCGTGCAAGGAGTGCGCAGGCTGAAGAGGAAGTCTTAGTCGTGAATTTGAGAAGAAAGCTTTAGAGGACTATTGTCGCAGGCGTGCACAGAGTCAAAGGAAGCTCGAACAGCTGAAGCATTCACAGGATTGCCGCAAGGAGTGCGAGTAAAGGGTTCTTATTTATAAGAAGACTGAGAAGATGAAGAAAGTTCAGGAGGATCAAAGGTCTTCAGAATTATTGAAAGGTTGCATAGGAGATTCTCGGGCCAAGAAACACCCAAGGAGGAAAGAAATCAGTGGGCAGAATTCGTAGGGGAGATTCACGAAAGACCAGAAGCCATCAGATCTAGTAAAAGTTGCGCCAGGGTTAAGCCTTAGTGCATAGAGGAGAAGTTTCGTGAAGGCATCGGGATATTGGAGCCATCGGGATTTTGATAGGAAAGAGAATCGAGACCTTGTGGGTTTCGAAAACCCGAAGGAGATCCTAGCCGTTGATCTCAGGGCAGGACACGTGTCAGAGGATCCAAAGGAGTCGGGGTTCAGCTCATCGTGAATTTCGGGAGTGAAGAAATCATTGCATCAGGAATCACGATTTTGCGATACTCGATAGGGCGACGAGGAAGTGGTGACGTGGAGGAGTAAGCTCTCACGTGCATCAGGGATCGGTATATCGGGATTCTCGGTGATGAGAAAATCATCGCAGGAGTAGTCGCGAAACTCCGAAATGCGACGACCCCATGGTCATAGCGTTACAGTGGAGGACAGGTGTTACCCATATCGGGGTTCGAGACTTGGAGAGTTCCATGAACTAGTGCAACGGGAATCGCGATATCACGATACGTGATTTCCCGATTTGCCACCGGAGTGTGGGCCACAATGGAGCAGGTAAGTAGACAGGTGGCAGCCCATATCGGAATTCGGGGAATTGAAAGTCCCAAGCACATAGCAATGGGAATCGCGATATTGCGATACGCGATATCCCGACGGGTACAAGGATCAGAGTGGTGGACAGGTGTCGCACCACACTGAATGATCGCAGATCGGGTTTCGGGGATTCAAAGTGCTTGAATTCATGACCATAGGACTCGCAATTTCGCGAAGTCCGATTTCCCGATTTGAAAGGGGATTCCATTAAGAGAACTCTGTGGGTAATGAGAAGTCCTGATAAGGGAGTTGAAGAGCATTTCAGTTCTTCGGGCCAAGGGAAGAGAAGGTCATGTTAAAGCAGCGTACCTGAGGGTGCGATTGTGTCACCTTTCATTTTCAATATCAGAAATATCCATGTTTCCTTTTATGTAATTCATTTCAGTTTATCTTATCTTATGAAGACTGTTATCTCTTTATTGAGCTCATAGATTTGAAGTGAAGGATTTTCTTTCTATCTTGTATTAAGCCCTACACCCAACTGTATTTGGAAATCAAGATTAGTGTTCTTCATCCCCCCCTTTCAAATTACTTGATCTGATTATTGTTTCCTGAAAGAACTGTCTCTTTAGAAGTATGATGAGTTGTCTATTACATTGATCTTTAAAGACCCCATTGTCCCAAGCATACCTACATATTATTTTTAAGTTACCAAGCATCCTTAGACTACAACCCTAAGGAGATTCTTGGAGTGATAACAAATTGGTGCCATTGCCAGGGAGAGGAGATTGAAGCTCAGCTTCCCTGGGAGACGACATAGATCTGATCTTTGATGATAGAAAAAGGTTGGACACTACATTGGTTGTAATCATCTATCTGGCGACTCCATTAAGGACGAATTCAGTGGTGACTCCATGAAGGATGGATCTATTGGTGACTCCACTGGTATATAAATGAATCAGATCTTAGCAAAGAGGTATGTGTTCTGCAATTTCTCAAGTATTTTTGGTTACCCTCATCCAGTACCTAGTAGAGATGAATGGGAACACATCCTTCCCAGATTTCGAGGAGAAGAATGGGAAGTGCCAGCTGAACATTTGTTGGATTTCCATGACTTTATTGACCGGCTTAAAATTATACATGAGGATGTTCAAATTAAGCTGTTCAAATTTTCATTAGAAGGGATTTCTCTTGACTGGTGTCGTTCTCTTCCAAGTGCAAGTGTCTTCTCTTTGGCTGATTTTCATGATGCCTTCCATGTGTTTTGTAAAGAACATTTTTCAGATGACCTTATATATCCTGAATGTTGTCATGATTTCAATTTGTTGAATAAGGAATCAGATAGTTATGTGAAATACGCTACATCAGAATATATGTCTCACCATGATCAAGAGATGAGTGATCTTCAGGATGATAACCTTAATATAGATGCTTTTGACATTGTACCAAATGCATCTATTGTCTTAGGCTACCAGGAAAATCCCATTATCCCTTTTGAAAACTTGAAAAGTGAAGAGAAAATTGACAAGATAACAAGTGACAGTTTCTGATATGCAGAAGATGTTGAGGGCAACTCACAGTTTCAAGATTTGCAGGAACTGAAAGTTTGCAGCAGATTCAAAGAGAGTGATGGTGAAGAAGAGAAGAAAGGTTTAGATCAGAATTTCAGTTTTTATTTTCCTCCAACAGAGATCAAGAAATCTACATTCAACATTGTTTTTTGTGAAGGAAAAGAAGAGCAACAGTTCAGTTCTCAGTTGGGATAGCAAGGAAGACATTTATCTACAAACAGAGAGCCAGTCATGGAAGGGTAGCCTTTTTTCATAAATCAGAATGTTTTTGATCTTGATTTTAGAGACCCAGTGGGTGATTTTATAGAATTATATATCTCAAACCCTCTGCAAGTTCCAGATTTCATTCATTCATCAATATTCGCGGGTGAGTATGACTTTTTGATATGTTTCAATTATTCTCTATTAAGCAGTGATAGAGATAAAGTCATCACAATTTTGAAGTTGCTTAGATGGTTGTTATGGAAGTCAACATTTACTTAACCTGATTGCAGATCTGGTTAGAGTAGAATAGTGTAGGAAATAAGCACTAGTGTAGGAAATAAGCTCGCTGCTCGAGCATTTCATTCTTCATTTTGCAGAAATAGTAGTCATTTGTGTGAATAAAGATAGAAAATTCGATTCTATCATGATCAAAGTACATCTACGAGCCTTGGAAGGGTATCTGCACACATCAGAGGTCGAGAAAGATGAAGACTCTTAAAAAATATGAGATTGATCTTAATTTAGGATCATCTTCTATTATTTTGGATCTATTTTTGACTATCTGCATTGGATCGAAATACTATGTCATGATACCATTGTACACATCCCACATCATATTTCACATAAGATTCCAAGTTACAATTTGTGGCTAGCTCATGAATACTTGAGATTATACATGGAAACATAAAATGTGTATTTCTGTGTTATTTGACCAAATCTGTGCTTTCACCAGCGCAGAAGGAAGAATTATAACCAGTTAGCTGGTGAAAAGAAGAACTCTCACCATCTAACTAGTAGATCGTAAGGTGAATTAGTTGGTGAAACCTGAGACAGGCAACGGAAGTGTATTTTTTCTTAGATCGAAGTTTTACTCAGCCAAATCTCTTGAAAACTCTTTCTAAAGATAGATATTGAATTATAATGTCCAATCTAAGATCCACTTTTTGGTGCAAAGCAGTTGGAGGAGGTTTTCAAGTTGATTTGGCACCTATTTTGAAGGTTGATGTTGGTTGTCTTGTTCATTCCATTTATCTTTTTGTGTTTTTGACCATGTTTAACCTGCCAAAATCTCCAAGGTGGCTTGTGAGTAAAGGTAGAATGCTTGAGGCAAAGAAGATTCTACAAGATTTGCGAGGCAGAGAGGATGTATCAGGGAACGATGACACTGAGAATACAACAGATTTTATTGTTTAATCTACAGATGTTTTGCTGCGAAAATCAAGGAGGGTCGTGTCATTTGTCAAAGGCATGAAGATCAATGACTCCTAACCTTGGTTTCCAGATCGTTGAAAGCTATGAGTCAAAATGTAACAAATTCTCTGTTCACAAAATCTCTGCCTGCGCTGTCACATAAATGAATGTCGACCCAATGTTTTAGAGTTTAGGAGGAAATTCGGGAAAGAATTATCTCATCACTGGAAGATCTAGAAGCTGAAACAGAAAGGTCGGTTACAGCACTTCAGATTGTTGAGAAAGATAGGGAGGCAAAGCAAGAGATAGCCCGACGTGTAGACAAGAAATATCAACAAAAAATTGCAGAAGCTCGCGATAATCATCTCTCTGCAGTTCAAATAGATCATCAACAACGCTCTTAGATAAAAGAGAGTAGAATAAGAAAATAAGTTGTTGTTGAAGAAGCTAGAAAGAAAAAAGCCAAGGGAGAAGAGAAACAATCTTGGGAATCACAGCAAAAGTCTTCACCCAGGACATTGTTCACAGGTATCAATGTCAAAGTTGCTGAGACTGCAGCAAAAGTGGAGGCAGAGAGAATTGGGAAATTAAAGGCTCTATAGAACAAGTGCCAAGCTTTGAGATCCAATCCAAATTTAAGCAAGTAATTAAAAAATTGTGAAAGTACAGATAATTATCTGGCATGCATGAAGGCATATGTGACTCTATATGCAACAATCATTCAGACAGAAATACCAGGTGTTAACAACCTGCATGGTGTGAAGGATGGATGGGCTTGGATGGCTCGATTTCTAAATGCACTCCCTCCCAACAGGTTTACAACAATTGCTTTAGAGATATTTTTGAAGATAGTTGGTTTCCGTCTCTTTCAAGCATATCCTAAGTATTTCACAAAAAATTTAAATTCTCTATCAAGAGAGTTTATAGATAGGCTGAAATCACAAAATGATACTTATTCAAATCCAGTGATTAGCAACTTGGAGACATACTTGATATCTCAGCAATTCAGAAAAGAGCCTGAAGGACGTGCCTTGGCTATCACAGATGAGTCAAAAATTTTACAGGCATGAGAAATATTTCTCTCTTCTTACTGGCGATACCTGGAGAGTATGCTCGGCGTTGGCAAATTGACACCTGGACACTTGTATACTACATTTGAGGGTTTGTTTGGCAGTGAAACATGCAAATCCAGGGCGGTTATATCATCGAATGTTTGGCAGCCTACGTGCTTTTTGACAGCTCATGATTAATGATATAAATGCCTGATTTTGCAAGCAACAAATACACGTTGAGGAATGAGGCATTACAACAAAAATATTTGTTTTCCTTGGCACTCTCTGAGGTAGAAGATGTCCATGAAATAATAGTTTCTGGGGCAGCATGTGGTGCCTTACTAACAATTAAACGAGAGTTTCCAACTAGCAATTTTGTTCCTTACTTCTCAGATTCTTATGCTAAAGCTCATCGTGCTGATTTGTTTTCAGACTTCCATAGGATTCTGTTAGAAAATACATTTCGATTGCTTTATACTCTGATAAGACCAAAAAAATTAGATAGACCATCTGAAAGAGCAGACAATTGTTTGCTTCTGGACTTCAAAATGATACCCTCGTCAACAGAAAGTCTCGGCATATATGTAGGGCCTCTCAGGCCATTGTTGTTGATGCGGGTGGTAGCAATGCACAGGAGTTTTGTGCCGGCTTCGAAGACATTCCTAGGAGTTGAGATCATCACACTGAAGAAGGTGATCCCGCTTGGATTGATGTTCTTTTGCATTCTTTACAACTATACGTTTCTAAGAGACACCAAGGATGTGCTGGTGGTGACTACCAAGGGAAGCAGTGTTGAGATCATTCAATTTCTCAATACATGGGTTAATTTGCCAATGGCCATTGGGTTCATGGTTATTTAAAAAAACCCAGCACCCCTGGTTCTATTGCATTCTATCTGGTAAATATGCCATCTGTTTAAAACTTACACAGGAGAAGAGATCATGCTACCATGCGCTCAACCAAGTCGACAGTAAGAGGTTTTCATAGGGTTTTGACAGGGACATATTCATTTATTTTACATTGGTAGATGCTTTGGTTTATTGAGGTAAATAAGGCATTGATAAGGTGGTTGATCTTGCAACTCTCACTAGAGCCTGCGTAGTTGCTCTTGGAAATAACATTGCTGGAATTTTCACTCCCAATGATGAAATGGCAGAAGAAATATCCAAAGATGCAAAAATCATGCCTCGGAAGGTAGAAAATCTTGTATATTTCATGTTGTTGTTGCAGGATTTGGATATTTTGCATTCAACAAATCAACAGTCCAAGAAATCATGAGTCAATCCAAATATTTTATGGATACTCTCAGCCCTATTATGCATGCATACAATGCCCCAAATCCTATGCTGCAATCAGAACACTTGGGACTGTATAAAACATTATGTGTCTTATTGGAATGGAGCTATGCCTCTTCACCAGATCATGAAGAATCATACCAGTCATTCTCAGAACCTGAAGAAATGGAAAACTTTCTTTATCGTTGGAGCTCATTGCAGAGAATACCAGAAGGATTTCTGAAGAGTTTCTGTCATCAGATATCACCATCGAAAAAATATCAGGAGGACGCAAAGGCCATTGGAGGTTATCAAAGCACCATTGTTTTTATTTCTCCAGGGTATCAAGCTATTTGGCGAGCAACATGAGAAGTCTTTAAAATATCTCGACTTCTTTTAAGATTCGTTGCACTGATTTCTAGGGGTTTGCTTGGATTTCGTCAGTCCAAAATAATGACAAATACATAAAAATTGAGTCACAATTGAAATCTATGAATGCATTATAGATGGATCGAAGGGATAGAGGCAGAAGTTCGATCTCATTCGATGAGGAAGTTTATTGATGGCTAGGAATTCCTCTTGCTAAACATCTATTCACACCAGAGCATATGCTTCTTTTCTTCCTGTAGTGAAGGAAACATTCTTTTGTTGTCCTCGAGTTCATTTCGTTTGGAAAGTTCTAGTAGATATTTTGTTTGCAGATCTAACAGTGGTTGAAGAATGACAAGTTGTTGTAAATTTGCAGGGAGATAAATCAAAAGAACACTAAGTTTTTGGTGAACAACAGTTTTGAATATGAAAGGTTTCTTTTGGCCAATGACAGAGCTTTCACCAACGCAAAGAGAAAAATTATAACCAGTTAGCTGGTGAAAAGCAGAACTTTCACCAGTTAACTAGCAGATCGTAAGGTGAATTAGCTGGTGAAACTACAGAAAGAAATTTTTCAAAAATTAAGCTGGAGCAAAGCGATTTTGGAGTATTTTAAAAGGTATGGAAACATCAAATGATTAACCACCAAATCAAGAAAAACTTAGCATCTTCCAGGGGAGTTTGAAGCAGACATGCTACAAATAAAGAAGATTGGGAAAGACATAAATGCAGGTTATAAACATTGTTGGGATTGAAAAGGATGAATGAATCCATGGCCCAAAACTAAAGGCACAGGATCTGCCAGGTTCTTGGAGACCTCGCAGGGAGGTCTCCATCCCAGTTGGAGCTAGATGTTAGCGATCAAAAATGCACTGGCATTTTTGAAAGAATGATGCCTAATCTTGTAGGGAACATTTGACTAGCTTTCCAAGCTCCAAATGTAGATTTGAAAGCACCATTGGAAATATTAGGATTTGTAGATGTCGATCGACTATTTAAGCATGCAAAACAGACTCTCCATGACTGATAAATTTGATTTTGAAAAAATATGCACTTTCACCAGCGCAGAAGGCTGAATTATAACTAGTTAGCTGGGGAAAGCTCCGCCTTTCACCAATGAAGGAGAGGATTTTTGGGTAAATTAGCTGGTGAAAGCCTGTCACGGCCAGAATAGCTGAATTTTTGCCCAGATCGGGATTTTTTGGTTTGAATGGTTTGAAATCTTCTTCAATAAGCTGGTTATGAATTATCAAATCAAAATCTGAAGGCCATTCTTGGAGATGAAAGTCAAAAGGGAATTTTTTTACTAGATTTGGTCATTTTCAAGGGAAAAATGATAGGGATCAAATGACACATCACCCAATTCTAATTTTATCTTTGGAGGACCAAATCAAACAGCCTTGGGAGGCTAAAACTGCACTTCATCGGCAATCTACTATTTTTAGAGATCATTAAATAGGACCTTTCCTATTTTGTTTTGATTTTCCATTCTAGATCCATTTTTATAGGA
>ML794554.1:29145-47069 GCA_009831015.1 Picea engelmannii
CTCATCAATATGTACCAACATCATCAACTATACACCTCATGTATGTGCCAACTCATCAACTGCTTGTCTAAACCATGACTAGTTTTGGATTAGTCAACAACCCCAACTTGAAATAATCATATCTTTGTACGTGTAATGAATAAAGGTCTGAAACTGATACACAATTTTATTCAGTGTGTTTTATGCAATTCCTCTAGGTGGCACTACTTTTAACCTCTCAGAAAAGGAGTTATAGCAAAAATGGCATACCTTGCTGAATTTTGGCTTATTCTAGAGAGCGACCGTGTAGAGTGTGCCCAGCACAAAATGTTAGTTGAATTGATCTGAAATTGTTACAAAACATACTACAGACTGTACCCTAAACAACACATTTATTCTCACTGAATATGTATCTGTTATGAAGAAGTTATGACGTTTTTACCCGAAATACTTGTTTTTGACTAGTTTCGGGACTAGCCAAAAACCCTATTATCCACAGAGTGTAACTCCAAAAATAAAATGACCCACAAGCTTAATTTTTTACCAAAAATACTTGGGTATGTTTTCTCAATGGAATAGTAATTTCACAGTCTGAATCATTATATAAAAAAAACTATAGCAAAAATGGTGAGATGACCTGTAAATAACATACCTTAGAAAGCATCATCAAAAGAATTTATCCTCCCTTTAATTCCAACCCTCTTTTCTTCACCTTCCTTATGAAATTCGGATTATATATCCTTGGTTACCTCAGTCACCTGTAGATATTCAATATGCTCAAGTGTTCCACATAAAAAATTCTCAAGAATCTCTCACAAGAAACTCTCCATCAATACTCCAAAAGATATTCTCACAAGAAGCTCTCCATTGATCCACAAAAAGGATGATCTACAAGAGACCATTTCTATCTTATTTATACTTTCATCCTCTAGGTCACTTAACCCATTTTTAGGTCACTTGACCCATTTCTAAGTCACTTAACCTATTTTCCTTATTTTAGGGTTAACCACTTTCCATAAATAGAAATTTCTCCAATATTTTATCATTTAAATATTCCTTCTTGATTTTCTCATCTTACTTGATCATTTCTTTATTTTTTCACTTCTCTTTATTATTTAAATAATCCACATTGACTTTGTCACCTTAATTTATCATTTAAATAATGATTTCTTCTTTTAGGTCACTTAACCCATTTCTAGGCCACTTAACCTATTTTCCTTATTTTTAGGGTTAACCACTTTCCATAAATAGAAGGTTCTCCAATACTTTATCATTTAAATATTACTTCTTGATTTTGTCACCTTAATTTATCATTTCTTCATTTTGTGACTTCTCTTTATTATTTAAATAATCCACCTTGACTTTGTCACTTTACTTTATCATTTAAATAATGATTTCTTCATTTAGGTCACTTTGACTTCTTTGACCTTGGGGGCTTCAAGCCTTCATGTGCGGGTCTTGCATCTTTGTAAGGCCATAACTCTCAAACCATGAGGAGTTATGTGACATTCCACATACCAATAGAAATGGCATGACAAGCATTATCCATCTAGGATATTTTCACCAATAATTTCCTTGATCTTCATCTCATTATTCCACATACAAGCATGGTTCCTCCAACCATTCTTCTAGGATAAATCAATCCATAAAGCATCTTCCCGTGAGGGATTTCACAATAAGGGGACCACTTTGGAGTTCATCCATTTGTGCACCTTATCAATCATGATAATAAAATAATGAGAGCAAGGGTCCTCCAACTATTCTTCTAGGATAACTCAATCAACAAAGCGTCTTCCCCTGAGGACTTTCACCATAAGGGGACCACTTTGGAGTTCATCCATTTTTGCACCTTATAAATCATGATAAGACAATAATAAGTCATCTATACATTTTTCCAACAATGCATCATATACCAATGAAACCACAATGATCCATCTTCATCATGTATCAATGACAACTCATTGATCCATCTTCATCTATGCAATCTCATCAAGAAAAATGCATATTATATTACATCAATCATCAATCAATCAATCCTTTGACATCAATCAATCACTTGAAATCAATCAATCACTTGACATCAATCAATGACAGCAATCAATAAAACCATTGGCATCAATGACAACATGATCCAACAATCTCCCCCTTTGGCATTAATGGCAATACCAACATTGATGTCAGCACCAATTACCAATTATTGATGTCAACATTTAGATAAGGCATGCTCTACATCAATATTTAATGTGACTATCTCTCCCCATCAATAAACATTGATCACATCAATGTGATTAACTCTCCCCCTTTGACATCAATGGCAAAGGGCCATTCTCATCTTGGGGTTGCTCCCCTTGCTTGAACTCCCCTGTGGGTTTCTCCCCCTATCTGAATGCCTTTGATCTTCCTCTAAATAATCTCTCCCCTTTTGAACAAGGGATATCACTCTGATGTTATGCTGAAGATACATCGAACATACTCCCCCTGTGACCATTTCTACCCTTGAAATTATGCGCATGTGCTCTTTCTTCAAGTATAGGGCTCTTTTCTAGGTATGCATATGATAAATATCTCCTCCTATAATCATGGGAAGAAGAATTACTCCCCCTATGGGTATGTCTCCCTTATATTTTTTGCAAGATGAACATTTTTCTACCATATAACGATCCCTGGATTTGTTCATGCATCAAACTCATGCCATACCAAGCATCATGAAGCAAAAGATATGTCAACAATGAAATAAAGAATCATGAGAAAAATATCAACCAAGTACATCCTGTACAAAATGTGTGTTCATCATGCACAACACCTATGTACATCAACATCATGCAATGTGCCAAAAGATATCATCCATGGAATGTATCAATCATATGCCTTTATCAACATGCCAACATGTGCATCTACCAATATGCCAACCATGTGCATCCACCAATATTCCAACCATGTGCATCTACCAATATGCCAACCATGTGCATCTACCAACATGCCAAATAGTGTATCATATCACTCATGATATGTCTCCATCATGAACCAAGTGCCACAATCAGGTATCAAACAAATGTCAATTGTTGTGCTAATCAAGTAGTACCAATGGTGTAGTATCATTAAGCATATGTCATCTATGAGTGTACCAAACATGTACATTAACAGATCGACATCAATTCATACTCATGGGTTAGTGTCATGCACTCGATATTTTATTTTACATAATACAATAGATGAACACTTAAACCTACAGCAAGTAGTGTCAGAACCTGTAACAAACAATGCCAGACCCTGCAACAGAGTATGATACCATCAGATCAAGTTGTAATCCATGTGCATAGCCTTTTTCTCAAGGCTTTACCACATATACGCAGTTTGTTGCACAACAACTCATGTATGTACGTGACCTATAAAAGGTCAGCCTCTGTATGTACGCGACTGATACCACTATCACCCATGTATGCTTCAGTAGATGACTTACTTGATATTCCCTTCAATCTTTCATTATGTTTTGGTTTCTCTGTCTTCTTCACCCACTTCTGTAGATGTCCCTGCTCCTCAGAACTTGATCTCTGAGCATCCATCTTTTCAAAGATGTCTCCCTTCCTTACTTCATTCCTTCTTCTATCCATGCTATTTGAAGTTCTCATCATGGACTTTCTTCTTGTGTTCCATCACTCATGGGATTTTGACGCAGGACGAGGTCCACCCTATCACCCCATAGGGTCTCTTCACCTGGCCTCCTGCTCATAGGATCATTCCAAAATCCTCTTTCTGTTGAGCCGAAGCGGCTCTTTAGATTCCCAAATGGAATCCCTGTCAAATACCCGATCCACAGGTCCTTTCTTCCTCCCTGTCATGGCCTCTGCACCTAACCGTGGTTATCCCCGACTCTCTATCGGGGTTTCGGGGTTCTTGTTGTCGAGAGTCTCTGCTCGCTTGAACTCCCGACTCCCGATTCTCCGAGATGTGATAGGTCAACGCTGAGCTGACTCCTCCCTCAATGGATTTCGCTACTTGCAACCTCGCAACCTTGCCACCTCGCAGGTTGAACCGTCGATCTTTCACCCCTCTATTCCGTGAATCCCCGAGATGCGAGAATTCAACGAAATGTTCACTTCTATCTCCAGGCAGCACGTGTCCACCCGTCGACCACGTGGGTCCCACCTTATGCTATTCCATGCACATCCACATGATCCTTGGCCCTCGACACTTCGCGACTCGCGAATCCTAACGTCAATACTTCGGGACTTCTCGCGGCGAGATCTCAAGGTCTTCGTGCCACCTGTATTCCACTCACCGGCTTCGCTATGGCCCACATAGTCCTCCAGCTTTCGGGATATCGCTTCTCGCAATCTCGCGATCCCCGTGACCAAATTCTCGAGTCTCATCTCGCGAGACTCCGATACACGATCCCATGTGCAGATCCAACGGTCCTCCTTCGATCAAGATCCAACGGCTGTCCTCCTTCTCGCGCCTCGCGCCCTCGGGACTTGGAGTACCCAATGCTTGGGCCTTTACCCTGCGAACTCCTGAGTTCAGGATATCCCTCGATCTCTGACATGCATCCTCTTCAATGGGAAGTCCCTATCCTCTCGCCACTTCGTTTCCTCGCACCTCGCGACTTTGAATACCCAATGCTTGGGCTTTCACCCTGTGAACTCCCGAGTTCGTGAGATCTCTCGATCTCTGCCACCTGTCTTCCTTAGATGGATAGCTACAATCCTCTCGCTCCTTCGTTGCTTCACGTCCTCGCGCCTCGCGACTCTGAACACCCAATACTCGGCTCTTCCACTCACGAGCTTCCGAGTTCACGATATCTCTCGATCTCTACCACCTGTCCTCCTCATATGGACGGCTATAATCCTCTCGCTCCTTCACCGCTTCGCTTCCTCGCGCCTCGCAACTTTGAACACCCAATACTTGGGCTTTCACCCTGCGAACTCCCGAGGTCACGAGACCTCTTGATCTCTACCACCTGTCCTCCTCAGATGGACGGCTCTCAGCCTTCTCACCACTTCGCTGCTCGTGAAACCGAATGGCTTCCTCTTCCAACCTCCGATGCCCGAGTCCCCGAGGTGGGTAATCTCGTGAAACACATCCGCTCCCAAACAAACGGTCCAGATCCTCATCGGGATTTCTCCTCCTATCCACAAGGATTTCCGGGCCAACATATTTCCGGGACCACATGATATTAGGTGGTTTTCGGCACATGGTTTTTGCCGATGGTTTTCTAGTTCCGATTAAGGAATTAGGGTTTTGGACTAATCCAAGTCATTGGGTTAGGGTTTTGGATTTCGTTGGCTCCTATATGTATATTGTATTGTAAACAATGTAACACAATGTATCAATATAATATATGTTGGTTTTCCGGGTTTGGGTTTCCAGGTGAAAAATCTCTGTGTAATGTTTGTATTTTCCATTGTATCTTTTCTGTTCTTTTTTTAATATCATTTTGCAGTAGATATTGTACAAGGTTAGAATTTACACAAAGGTCATGTCTTCTTCTCCTGTGCACTCCTTTCACTTGCTTGATGCCCTTCTGGCAGAGCTCTCAGAATCCTCAGTGATTCTGCTTCTCCTTCAAACTCTTAGCAGAGTTCCTCCTCCAGCACCTCGTACTCACGCTCAATGCCCACCTGGCAGAGCTCTACAGAACATACAGCAAACTTTTGTCTGCAACTGTGTTTCAGCTACATAGCCTTGCCTCCAAGGTATTCAACAACCTTGAAGTCTTCTTCTTGAGTTGTTTATCTCAGTTTATGTGCCTCAGCACGTCTTTGTCTGAACCCGCATCGTTTAGAAATGCATCCTCTGTGCACGGCTCTCAGAACCCTCATCATTCTGTCACACCCTCCTGGTATGAAGCCTCAAAGACCTTCAACCTAAAATCACACAAACTCCTGCAGAATGCATTTACAATCATATATTCACTGCATAAAAGGAACACTCACAGACACCCATATAACACAGAATGACATGTAGGAAAAACTGCTTCTGATTATATTAAAATGGAAAATGCCTGAAATTACAATGGTGTTCCTGAGCTCTCTCTGGCTCCTCTATACAACCATGCTACTCTCGAGCTCGTCTCTCTCAAAATGAGATCTAGAAATCTCTTTTACCTGAGGGGCTCATCGAGCGCTTCCCTCCAGGTCTACCTACTCTAATGAATTGCATTCAATGGCTGTCTAGTCCAGCACCTAGATCTAGATCTCAGCCAATCTAGCATTAAATCCGATCTTATCTACATCCCGCAAAAAGGCACGGCTTCCATGGCTCACCAGCCTAAGACATTCAATTACATTCATTTCAAATTTAAATGAGGACTGCGCCTCTCTTTTAGCGTGCGATTTGAATTCGCTGGCATGGCTGCTGGCTATCCGTTGACGTGAAGAGATGCTCCTGCATCAAACTCCTCAGCTGCAAAATCATGAGCTCCTGCTCATGCGCTTCCCCTCTAAGGGGTTGGAAATCCACCTGGATCCCAAATCAGTCTTTGGAGCTTCCCATCTGCTCCATTCTGTTGTTGTTGTTGTTGCTGCACTGTTGTTGTTGCTGCACTACTGTTGTTGCTGCACTGTTGTTGTTGCTACCTCTCTGTCCAGCTTCTCCCTGCTGGTAGTGTCTGCTGACTCTACCATCAGCCTTTTGGTCTCCTTTATCACTTCATCCAGTTGCTCCAGTGGTTGGCTCTGTTGTTGCAGTCTCCTCAGCTGCAAAAATTTTATGCAATTGGGCAGATCACCATGATCTCCCATGCCATCTTCTTCATCTTCATCTATGGCCTCAAGTTGCCACTCTGCTGCAGACTTCATCTCTGCAGTCTCCCTTTGACTGACTTGTTGTTCAGTCATCTTCCCTGACAGCTCAAATCCTGCCATTTCTTTTGCTGGCTCTGGATTGTTCAACCAATCCTCCAACATCTCCATCTCCATATCCCATGGAGTGATAACTTTACCCGCCTTCTCCTTGGATTATTTTTCTGCTAGCTTCAGTGCTACAGCTTCTTTCTTCTCAGCCCCCTAGCTGAAACTAATGAGCCATCCCTCAGAATGCTCATCTTCTTATTCTTCTTCCGCTTCTGCTGTCAGCTTCAATGCTGCAGCTTCCTCAGCTTCTTGGCTGAAGTCATTGAGCCATTCCTCAGAATGCTCATTCTCTTTCCCTTCATCCTATTGGGAAGTCTCAAATGTCTACTCCAATTTCCTTTTGACATTCATCTCCAACTGTGACTGTTCTGCTGTTGCACCATCTGCAACACAACTTTCTGCCTCCTCCTGGGAAAATGGTAGGAATATTCCAATTCCCTCAATCATCAAAAGACCATCATGATCTTCCTCCTCTTCTGTCAGCTGCATCCGCTGATCCAAATTCACCTTTGAGCTCACCTGCTTTGTCAGCTCCCCTGGATGATTCCAAATCACTTCTGATTTTATGAGACCCTCAGATAGTCTCATCTGCTCATCCCTGCCCACCTGGAAATATGGGATGTCTCTGCTGCCCTCCTAGCAGACTATGAGATCAACTGATCCTGTCTTCATTAGCAACCCCTGCTGAATTGAACTCCCCTCCGAGTCCATGAGACTTTCATCTAGTCTTGCATCCTCATCTCTGCCCACCTGGCAGTTTAAGATGCTTCCGCTACCCTCCTGGCAGTCTTCGATATCCCGCAGCGATCTCTCATCATTGCCCTCCTGGCAAATTGAAATTTCCTGGCTGTCCTCCTGACAGTCCATGAGATCTTCAGTTGATCTCAACCCATTTCCCTCTTGGAAATCTGGAATTTCTTTTCTGCCCTCCTGGAAGTCCTTGAGATCATCAGACGATCCTAATTCATTCTCTGCATCATCCCAATCATCGAGACCTTTCCCAGTCTCTGGCCAACAGTGACAAATCATCTCCTCCTCTGTGGCCTTGAGGTTTTCAGCATACCTCAACCATCTCCTTAACAGTCTGCGTTGTCTCGTGACCATCAACTCCCTGACTGGCCATTTTGTTGTTGCCTTCTTCATAGGCAATTCACGAATCTGTCTCCTCCTCCTATCCTGCCGCATCCGCAGTTCGAACTCTTCTATGTCTGCCTTTAATTCATAGAGTTCTCTAGTCATTTCCTTATCAAATTCCGCAAGTTTTTATGCCTTCCTTTTCTTCCTATGGCCTTCAGTAGCCATCTTGTTGTCCCAGTCTGCCTCTCTGGAAAACCTACTGTTGTCACTCCTACAATCCTGAGTGCTCAGCTTCATCTTACAATCCTGTCAACTGTCTCCCTGATCGTTGCCTACCTGCAAACAATCATCATAGAGTCCTCAGCAACTCTGTCTTCTTCTGCTCCTCTGTCTGCAATATACAAACAGAATCCCGCTCTGATACCACTTGACGTGTGTATCAAATTTCTCTCTTATCTCCTCCTGCCTCTCTTCCTGCCTGAAATATACAGACAAGAACTAGCTCTGATACCACCTAACGTAGGACGAGGTCCACCCTATCACCCCGCAGGGTCTCTTCACCTGACCTCCTACTCACAGGATCGTTCCAAAATCCTCTTTCTACTGAGCTGAAGTGGCTCTTTAGATTCCCAAATGGAATCCCTGTCAAATACCCGATCCACAGGTCCTTTCTTCCTCCCTGTCACGGCCTCTGCACCTAAACGTGGTTATCCCCGACTCTCTATCGGGGTTTTGGGGTTCTTGCTGTCGAGAGTCTCTGCTTGCTTGAACTCCCGACTCCTGATTCTTCGAGATGTGATAGGTCAACGCTGATTTGACTCCTCCCTCGATGGATTTCTCTACTCGCAACCTCACAACCTCGCCACCTCGCAGGTTAAATCGTCGAGCTTTCACCCCTCTATTCCATGAATCCCCGAGATGCAAGAATTCAAAGAAATGTTCACTTCTATCTCCAGGAAGCACGTGTCCACCTGTCAACCACATGGGTCCCACCTTATGCTATGCCATGCACGTCCACATGAACATCAGCCCTCAGCACTTCACAACTCGCGAATCCTAACGTCAATACTTCGGGACCTCTCGCGGTGAGATCCCGAGGTCTTCGTGCCACCTATATTCCACTCACCGGCTTCGCTATGGACCACATAGTCCTCCAGCTGTCGGGATATCGCTTCTCGCAATCTTGCGATCCCCGTCACCAAATTCGCGAGTCTCTTCTCATGAGGCTCCGATACACGATCCCACATGCAGATCCAACGGTCCTCCTTCGATCCAGATCCAACGGTTTTCCTCCTTCTCGCACCTCACGCCCTCGCGACTTGGAGTACCCAATGCTTGGGCCTTTACCCTACGAACTCCCGATTTCGCGAGATCCCTCGATCTCTGACATGCGTCCTCTTCAATGGGTGGTCCAGATCCTCTCGCCACTTCATGTCCTCGTGCCTCACGAATTTGAACACCCAATGCTTGGGCTTTCACCCTGCGAACTCCCGAGTTCACGAGATCTCTCGATCTCTGCCACCTGTCCTCCTCAGATGGACGGCTACAATCCTCTCGCTCCTTCGTCGCTTCACGTACTCATGCCTCGCGACTCTGAACACCCAATACTCGACTCTTCCACTCACGAGCTTCTGAGTTCGCGAGATCTCTCGATCTCTTCCACCTGTCCTCCTCAGATGGACGACTACAATCCTCTCACTCCTTCGTCGCTTCACGTCCTCACGCCTCACGTCTTTGAACACCCAATACTTGGGCTTTCACCCTGCGAACTCCCGAGTTCGCGAGACCTCTTGATCTCTGCCACCTATCCTCCTCAGATGGACGGCTCTCATCTTTCTCACCACTTCACTGCTCATGAAACCGAATGGCTTCCTCTTCCAACCTCCGATGCTCGAGTCCCCGAGGTGGGTAATCTCGTGACACTCATCCGCTCCCAAACGAACGGTCCAGATCCTCATCGGGATTTCTCCTCCTATCCACGAGGACTTAACCTCCATGTAACTTCCGCAGATCCGACGATTGTCGGGATTTCTGCTCAGATCTAACGGCCAAATATGTTCTCCCTCTGTGCACGCTCCTCCGGCTGCTCCTTGGACTTGAAAACCAATGGCCCAGATTCTATCGACTGATCCAATGGCCGACGTTTCTCCTCTCGATATTTGGTGCTCTTTCTTCCTGCACTTGGAAGAACTTTCAAAGATTCAAAAGGCCTCGGCCTATTCTTTCTTCCTCTGTGAGCTCTACAACCTCGTGCCTCGTTGTGCGTTATCCACGACACTATTCCTTCTGAGCTTGTTCTCCTCGAATCCTTAAAGGATTCTGACGTCTTCTCTCCTGCAGAGTCTTCATGCACACATAGTGTGCTACCTCTTCTAAGCTTCTGCAACCACTCAGAACCCTAAGGGATTTTTCTCTTCTTCTCCTTCAGATGGAGAATATCAATGCCTTCCTGGCTACCCTTCTGCTCAAGCCTCTTCCTGAGTATGTCTGGGTATTCAGCAACCCAATGGAGGTCCTTCAATGGACTCTCCCTTCACAACACAGAACTCAAAGAGTTCCCTTCACCTCTGTGCCTATCTGCACACTTCCTCAACGCCCTCCGGGCGGAGTATCTTCTCCTAGAACACTCAAAGGTCCCGTCTTCTTCTCTTGTGCACTCCTTGCACTTGCTCGATGCCCTTCTGGCAGAGCTCTCAGAATCCTCAGTGATTCTGCTTCTCCTTCAAACTCTCAGCAGAGTTCCTCCTCCAACACCTCGTGCTCATGCTCAATTCCCACCTGGCAGATCTCTACAGAACATACAGCAAAGTTTTGTCTACAACTTTGTTTCAGCTACACAGCCTTGCCTCCAAGGTATTCAATAACCTTGAAGTCTTCTTCTTGAGTTTTTGATCTCATTTTTTGTGCCTCGGCACGTCTTTGTCTGAACCCGCAGCGTTCAGAAATGCATCCTCTGTGCACGGCTCTCAGAACCCTCAGCGTTCTGTCACACCCTCCTGGTATGAAGCCTCAAAGACCTTCAACCTGAAATCACACAAACTACTGTAGAATGCATTTACAATCATACATTCACTACATAAAAGGAACACTCACAGACACCCATATAACACAGAATGACATGCAGGAAAAACTGCTTCTGATTATATTAAAATGGCAAATGCCTGAAATTACAATGGTGTTCCTGAGCTCTCTCTGGCTCCTCTCTACAACCATGCTACTCTCTAGCTTGTATCTCTCAAAATGAGATCTAGAAATCTCTTTTACCTGAGGGGCTCATCGAGTGCTTCCCTCCAGGTCTACCTACTCTAATAAATTACATTCAATGGTTGTCTAGTCTAGCACTTGGATCTAGATCTCATCCGATCTAGCATTAAATCTGATCTTATCTATAGCCTACACAAAGGCACGGCTTCCATGGCTCACCAGCCTAAGACATTCAATTACATTCATTTCAAATTTAAATGAGGATTGTGCCTCTCTTTTAGCGTGCGATTTGAATTCCCTGGCATGGCTGCTGGCTAGCCGCTGACGTGGAGAGATGCTCCTGCATCATATTTGTGGCCAAATCCACTACAGCTATAGCATCTCATAGTATTACAGTGAACAACAATGTGTCCTACTTGATCACATCTCCAACACCTCATGGTGTTATAAAATCTTCCATTATATCTCCTTTCATAAGATCTACATTCAAAAGATTTGTGACCATATTCATTACATGAATAACAATGCCCATGAAAAATACTTTCATGCCTTTGCTTTGGTGTCCCAAGAATAGATTATTTCTTTGTTCTTTTGAAATTTTCTTTGTCTTGTGTAGATGGTTTCTTTGCAACATTGTCTTCCTTCTTTGATGGATTTACCTCATGCTTCTTTGAGGTTCTTGCTTCAACATGTGGATCTTCTCCTTTGTATCCAAGACCTGATTTATCACATGATGATCTTTGACTTTCCAAGATCTCATCCAAGATTCGTGAGCTATTCAAGAATTTGCTTGACTTTTCCACCTTCTTTCTAAGGTCAACAATTTCAGCTTCTAACTTACAACATGACTCTTCCTTTTCATTTATTTGAATCTTCAATAGTTCCTCTATTCTTTTGGCTTCTTCAATTTGGGTCTTGAGATGAACAATGGTTTCAAAATGTTTGCTAATCTCATCATCTACATTCATATCTTCTTTTCCAATTTTTAGTCTTGTGATCTCTTCTTCCTTTTCTTCTAATAGAGTCTTATTGTTCTCTTCTTGATCCTTGATCATTTCTTTTAACTTCAAGATGTGCCTTAGACTTCTCCTAAGAAACTTCTTAGTGTTATCTGAAAGATAGTTATAGTCTATATAATAATGATCACTTCTATATCTATATAAACCCTCTTCAACTTCCTTTTGAAGTTTTAATAGATTTCCTTCTATTATTTTCATGGAATAATTATCATCAAACTTTACACAAACTGTTTCTATATCTTCTTCTTCATTTGTAGAGAAAAATTTATCATCATAATTTCAATCAAGGGTTTTTTAGGGTTCTTTACCTTCATTTGAAATATCTTCACGATCTTCCTTTCTACCAACATCAACACATAATTATTTGCCTTCATTTGAAATGTCTTAAAGATCTTCCTTTGTGCCATCATCACTTGATTCTTTATCTTCACTTGAAATGTTTTCAAAATCACATTTATAAATAATGCATTCAATATTTTTTAGAGATTCTTCACCTTTAGTGATCTTGATGGAGTGATCTTCAATTTTTTCTTTCTCCTTCTTTCTTTGATATGTTTCCTCTAGATTTAGCCATATATTCTTGGCAGAGGTGCATTGTCCCATGCTATCTTTGATAGGGCATGATATTCCACTAAGAATGGTCTTGAGAACCAATGCATCATTCTTCTTTCCTTCCCTTTGAGCTACAAACTTTGACTTGTTCTTCAATGAAACTGATCCACCAATGGCTACCTTCCAAATTGTTAATCCCATTGTCTTTAAATGTAATTTCATCTCTATTCTCCAAGTAGAATAGTTTTCCTCATCAAGGATTGTAACTTCATCATCCATTTGTGTGTCTATGGATCTCCTTCAAGATTTTTAAGGGTTGTAGTGAAGGCCCGCTCTAATACCAATTGTTGGACACACCTACCACACTTAGAGCGGGGGGTGGTGAATGAGTGTGGGGATGTTTTTCTCAAAACTTCCCTCTTACACAAAAAATCCTTAGTTAACATTCAACATTTTCTTATTAATCATTGATTTTATTTATAATCAATTATATGTGAATACATATCAAGAACATATCATCAACAAATCATCTCCACAAGGAACACAAAGAACACAAGATGTATGTACAATTTTTCCTTTTATTATGGACTTCAATCCAGGGGTTTTTCAGCAACAACTGAATAGAGTACAACTCTACAAGAGCACCAGCTCTATATGCAAGACTCAACTTACATTCTCAGCACCAACTAAGATGAGGAAACAATCCTCAACCTATATCAATCTGTCAACATAAACAAATGCTTCAACCATGCACCAACCTGTGCCAAACAACCTGTAATCAACCTGTACCATAAACAAGTGCATCCAACCATGTGTCAAGTATATACAAATAATGTGTCAACTACTCATCAAAAATGACTCATCAATATGTACCAACATCATTAACTACACACCTCATGTATGTGCCAACTCATCAATTCCTTGTCTCAACCATGACTAGTTTTGGATTAGTCAACAACCCCAACTTGAAATAATCATAACTTTGTACCTATAATGAATAAAGATAAGAAACTGATACACAATGTTATTCAGTGTGTTTTATACAATTCCTCCAGGTTGAAATACTTGTAACCTCTTAGAAAAGGATTTATATCAAAAATGGCATACCTTGTTGAATTCTGGCTTATTCTAGAGAGCGACCTTGTAGAGAGTGCCCCGCAAAAAATATTAGTTGAATTGATATGAAACTATTAAAAAACATAATAAATATTGCACCCTAACCAACACATTTTCTCTCACTGAATTTGTATCTTTATGAAAAATTTATGACGTTTTTACCCGAAACACCTGTTTTTGACTAGTTTCAGGACTAGCCACAAACCCTATTTTCGACGGAGTGTAACTCCCAAAATTCAACGAACCATAAGATTAATTTTTTACCACATATAATTGGGTATGTTTTCTCAATGGAATATCAATTTCATGGTCTGAATCATTATATAAAAAAAAATTATAGCGAAAATGGTGAGATGACCTTTAAATAACAGACCTTAGAAAGCATCATGAAAAGAATTTATCCTCCCTTCAATTACGACCCTCTTTTCTTCACCTTCCTTCTGAAATTCAGCTTAGATATCCTTGGTTACCTCAGTCACCAGTATATATTCAATATTCTCAAGTGTTCCACACCAAAAATTCTCAAGAAGCTCTCACAAGAAGCTCTCCATCAATACTCCAAAAGATATTCTCACAAGAAGCTCTCCATTGATCCACAAAAAGGATGATCTACAAGAGACCATTGTTATCTTATTTATGCTTTCATCCACTAGGTCACTTTACCCATTTTTAGGTCACTTAACCCATTTCTAGGTCACTTAACCTATTTTCCTTATTTTAGGGTTAACCACTTTCCATTAATAGAAATTTCTCCAATATTTTATCATTTAAATATTCCTTCTTGATTTTCTCATCTTACTTTATCATTTCTTGATTTTTTCACTTCTTTTTATTATTTAAATAATCCACATTGAATTTGTCACCTTACTTTATCATTTAAATAATGATTTCTTCTTTTAGGTCACTTAACCTATTTTCCTTATTTTTAGGGTTAACCACTTTCCATAAATAGAAAGTTCTCCAATACTTTATCATTTAAATATTCCTTCTTTATTTTGTCAGCTTACTTTATCATTTCTTGATTTTGTCACTTTTTTTTATTATTTAAATAATCCAACTTGATTTTGTCACTTTACTTTATCATTTAAATAATGATTTCTTCTTTTAGGTCACTTTGACTTCTTTGACCTTGGGGGCTTCAAGCCTTTGTTGGAAAATGTTTAACAGGAAACATATGCTTGTCATTGATGGAAAGTACAGCAATGAAGATGGCACGAGTACAGGAAGAATGTAACAAACAGGCACCAGAATTATTTTGGGAAGACACTATAGAGCAACCTCAATAAGATCAGAAGAGATAGTGCAGAGGATGTTTGGCATGTTTCACAGGCAGCGTAAGATTTTCATTGATGGCAAGTACAACAGTGTAGATGGCAGGATAAGAAGGATGAAATCCCTTGAGGATTCAGACATGAAAGCTCAGGAGGAACAGCATTGAGAAGAGCGCGCACTGAAGATAAGGATAGATCTCAGGCGTTAGATCTGAACGAACTCGAAAACTCGTGAGTGGAAGAGCCGAGGAATTGGTGTTAAAAGTCACGAAGTGGAGAGAAGATCGGGACCATCCATCTATGAAGGACGCGTGGTAGAGATCGGAGAGATCTCGCGAACTCGGGGTTCGCAGGATAAAGGCCCAAGTATTGGGTGTTCAAATTCGTGAGGCGCGAGGTCGCGAAGCAGCGAAGTGGCGAGAAGATGAGGACCGTCCATCTGTGAAGGAAGCGTGGTAGAGATCAGAGAGATCTCGCAAACTCTTGGGTTCGCAGGATAAAGGCCCAAGTATTGGGTGTCCAAAGTCGCGAGGCGCGAGGATGCAAGGCGATGAAGTGGCGAGAGATTTATAGCCATCCATCTGGGGGGATAGGTGGCGAGAGGTCGAGAGATCTCGCGAACTCGGGAGTTCACAGGTTGAGAGTCCAAACATTGGGTACTCCAAGTCGCGAGGTCACGAGGTAGCAAGAGAAGGACAGTCGTCGGATCCGAATCACAGGATGACCGTTGGATCTGTGTGGGGGATCACACGTGGAAAAATATTGTCATCTCACTGACTGGAAAGTCAAAGGAATAGTGAAGATGCGAGATCATGATTTAATCAAGGACTGTTGGATCAAGAGGATGTGTGGCGAAAGATCAGAGCACCATAAAGCTCCACCTCGGAGTTTCGCCTATCGCGACTTGGAGTGCTGAAAATCTCCATCTTAGGATCAGCGAGACACGAGATCACGAAAATATCCTGACCATCAATATACCAAAAGATGTGGACAGTTGATCTAAGCTCCATCTCGGAGCCTCACCTATCGCGACTTGGAGTGACGACAACCTCCATCATAGGAATCGCGAGATGCGAGATTGCGAGAAGATCAGGACCGTCGGATCACCAAGAACATGGACCGTTGATCTGAGCTCCATCTCGGAGCCTCGCCTATCATGACTTGGAGTGACGAGAACCTCCATCGCAGGAATTGTGAGATGCGAGATTGCAAGGAGATCAGGACCGTTGATTCATCAAGATCATGAACCGTTGATCAGGGTCGATGAAGATCATAAGTTCGCAGAAAAAGTGTGAAACGGGTAAATAACGACAACACCCTTCAGAGTTAATCCAATAGTGCAGGTGAATCTGAACAAGATCAGAGGGCTATTGTTGCACGACACAGTGAAACTGCCAGTAACCATTGATGGTTTCTACCAGAGGATGCAAAGAGACTTCGGTGTGATTTCCATAGGAGCAGAAGAGTCACATGGAATCTGCTAGTAGAATGAAGATGAATCGTGGAGGCGATTGACAACTGGATGGGATTGAGGCTGTAACTGAAACAGAGAAGGTGAGCTCGACTGTCACAGAGAAGACGAAGAGTCTCAACTGCCAGAGAGGTTTAGGAATCTCAGCATAACACTCAGTGATACTGGACACGCGGGGCAAACCACCAGAGAAGCTGAAGAGTCACGATGATGATCAGATAGAGAACTCGAGAGGTGGAGAATAACGACGGAGACTATGCATGCAGAGGCATGGAGAACATTGAATGCACAAGGTGCACAGAAGCTATAAATACACGGTACAGAGAAGAGATTGGGTTGTTGTTGTTGTTGGAGGTTGCTGTGAGTGTTGTTGGTAAAGGTGATTCAGGTGTGAAGAAGGAGGAGAGTGCAGCAGCTGAATAGCACAGAAGAGGAACTGTGCAGAGAATGGAGATGGCGCACAGAGCATAAAAAGCAAAAGACCTGACAACGTAAGGGATGTGAGCAGAAAGGCAATGAGGCAGACAGAGCAACGAAATGCAGCAGATCAGTGATAAGTCGAGTAAGCCATTGTTGAAAATTATATCACTGTAATAAGTTTCAGAAGCAAAGATTCATATTTCAAGGTGGTTGGGAGGTGCTAGGGAGGATTGTTGTCCTCAGAGGTTCAAGTGGGTGCTTGAACACAGGGATTTGGTGCTTCCTTCTAGTTGGTGCTAGAGAAACCAGGGAGTTGGTTCTTCCTTCTAGTTGGTGCTAGAGAAACCAGGGAGTTGATTCTCCCTTCTAGTTGGTGCTAGAGAAACTAGGGAGTTGGTGCTCCCTTCTAGTTGGTGCTAGAAAAACCAGGGAGTTGGTGCTTCCTTCTATTGGGTGCTAGAGAAAATAGAGAGTTGGTGCTCTCAACAAGTTGCAGCTTGCTAAACAGAGGTTGTAGCCTAATTATGAGTTGGTGCTCATATGTATGATAATGTAAAGATTGTAACCATTACTTATCATATAAAGAAAAAGAGGTTTTTACCCTGTATGGGTTTCCTCGGGAAATATCTGTCTCTGTGTTTCTCATATATGTGATTGATGCTGAATGAGCCATTGATTATTTCCCTGCATTTGTGTGATCATCATTTAGTGTTTCAGCAGAGAGTTTAAAAGTAGCATAATTGTTTAAGCACGGTAACAACTAATTCACCCCCCCCCTCTCAGTTGACCAACAATTGGTATCAGAGCAGGCCCCTTTTTTTTAAGGGTAGATCCTAGAGCTTAAACATGACAAGCCATGAAGGGACTTCAGTCACTAGGCCTCCTCTATTTGATGGAACGAATTTTGCCTTCTGGAAGGTTAGAATGAGATCATACCTAATGGCCTTAGGAGCTGATGTATGGG
>ML794554.1:117808-163091 GCA_009831015.1 Picea engelmannii
GAGATGATATCGCGAATCTCACTTGTTTTTGTGGGATTTGTGGACCCAACAAGGGGATCATTAGGGTTTTTTTAATGGGTTATGTGATGTCGGCCCATGGGTTTACCCATGTTTAGGCCTTATTGTAAAAGTATAAATAAGTAAGATTGTAAGGATGAATAGTAGTAGTAGAGAAGTGATGTAGGGGTGAATAGCTTGGAAGGCTAAGTGCAAATAGTTCTGAGTTTCTTTGTGCAATAGAATGCATATGTAAGGCTCTGTGCTCGATAGAGGAATTGGCTCTTTTCCTTGACCTAATTTTGGGAAGGAGGATCTGGTGCTCAGTGCACAGATATCATGTCCTCTACGAAGCTTGGATCTGTGGCTTAGTGCATAGGAGCAGATGAATGTAAGAGATTGAAGAATAATAAATAATAAGAAGCAGTTGTTGGACATAGCCCCACACCGGGGTGAACCACTTAAATCTTGTGTCTATTGTGCTTGTCATTGATCTGCCTAGTGTTGTTGTTATTATGTATTATGGATAGATCTAATGTTGCTTAGTGCGTTACTTGTACTTTATGAATGAATGCTAGATCTAAATTTGTGTTGTAGGCTAAGTGGTTGAATTTTTTACTCTTTGTTGTTACTGCGTTGATCCATAGTAGGGTTTGATATGCGATGTTAATAAAAGCTAATAAAATAATGTGTATCATCTTCTAAATGTTATTAAAGTTTTGTGTGAAGTGTTATAATCACATATATGTGTCCCGGCTTGGTTACAGACACCTGATTCATGTAATCTCCCCTGCCTATACCTCGTGTGAGACTTCATCTGCTTCACAGGTGTTGCCAAAAGGGTCGGTAGCTAGGGTTTTGTTGGTGCGTTGTTGAAGCGTTGAACCCTGGGTCGACCCATGTGCCAACAAATGGTTTCATTTTTGGGATCTGAAACTTTGATTGTTGGGAACTTAAGTAAATAAAAGAGAAGCTTTGTGCATAGATTTGTTGTTGTAGTGTGCAGTATTGTACTTGACTTGCGAAGATATGTGCTAAGAAAGAAAATTGATCTAAAGAAAAGAGGTAAGATCTTAAAAGAGGTAAATCTTTGTGCTTTGATAAGAGTAAGATAAGAGAAAGTTTTTGTTTTGAAAGCATGAATTTAGGTATGTTTAATAGATTTTGTCCTATTCTGAAAGTTAGGGCACAATTGGAAGAAAGAGTTGATTTGAATAAATTTGATAGAAATGAAGAAAGATATGTTATTCCTATGCATAGAAAGAATTTTTGGACTAATAAGTGGATGCAGGAACCTAGAAAGAATTTTTTCATATTGTAGGTTCAGCACTGTGATCCTAGTGCACAGTACAAAAGAAGTTGGGGAACTAACAAGAGAAAGAGAGGATTGACACTATGTTATAACTGTAGAAGACTGAGACATCTTTCTAAGGACTGCCTTGGTACATTTCCTAGTTTTCTTTATTGTAAAATTGTTGGTCATGAGGTTGAGGATTGTCCAAGGATGATTGCTAAATTTTAAAGGATGAACATGAGACAAGACAACTATGAAAGAAGTCAAGAGACTATGAGTATGTTAGAGAATAATCAAGAGAATGAGACAGACAAATCTCATACTATGTTATCACAGTTGAAAGAAATGGTGAATGATCACAAAGGTGTCAGTCTACCAGAGATCTTGAAGGTGAAACAACGCATAAATGAAAGAATAGGAGACTTCAACATAGACTATGTCTTGGATGAGGAAACACCAGTGAATATTATGAAAAAAGGCACTTGGGAAATTTTTGGAAATCCTACTGTGACACCTTCATTGGGAAGGATAGACTTGTTTATAGGAAAGATGATAACCCTATGTGGAAGAGTTACTAATGTACCTGTTATCATTCATGGAATATCGACTGAAGAGGAATTTGAATTTATTAAGTTTGTTGAGAATAGTGTCCCATTCCCACTTTTGTTAGGAAAGACTTGGATCGAGGAGGATCAAATCAGAAAGAAAGAAGAGGAAGAAGCTACAGAAAAGAAAAAGAAAGAACTAAGGAATTTCTTAGCTAGAAAAATAGATCGACGGACAGAAGAACGAGAAGTCAAGTCGAAGCAACAGAAGGAAAGAGAATTAAATTTTGAAGTCGAAAGAATGCAAGAAGGTTTGGAGGGTCTATCTATGCAAGAAGGAAGAATGCCCAACCAGGACTTAATAAGAAAAGATGTATTAATTTTTAACCCCTTAGAAGCACATCAAAAAATCGAAGTCACTACACTAGGAGAAGATAAGAATAAGAATGGGAAGAGGAATCCAGAAACAATTAGAGAGACTCGTATCACAATAAATAAGGCAAGGAAGCTAAGTAATAATAAGTCCAAGTTGGGAAAGCTACAGGAAGTTACAGAGAGAAAATAAAAGACTTCGTAGGAGGCAAGTTTGCAGGATTTGAACCTCGTCGGAATAGCAGGACCACGCAGAATGGGACTTCACCCTGGCGAAGCTATATGACTGTTGGAGGTGCCTCGACCATTAGAATGACGCTCCAAAATGGCTAGGAAATGAATTTATGGGTGGATGGACCGCGTTTGGGACATTGAGACCGCACCATAACGGACAAATTCACATTGATGGAAGCATTCCTGACCATTGGAGGAATCATTTACAACGCTCGCTTATTTAACCTGTCGGATGTTGCGTCGGGACCACTTTTTTCCACCCGTGATTATCTGAGACAAGAAGAGAATTGATTGTGTGCGTCGAGTTGTTCTATCAAACTTTTCCATCCGTTGTTTACCCCACCTATCCGTTCACCTACCTCGACCTGTTTGTTTAACAGTAAGAATGTCGATTGAATGCACTAAGTTAGAAAAGTTCGTTGAGGAGGTTCTTTATAATTTTATGGTTGATAAAGCTATGTTTGAAGCAGTATAGGCATCGTCAACCAAGGGACTCTAGGATTCCCCTTTGACTAGATGTCGTTCGAGTTGTGTCAACCCCGCAACTGAGAAGCGAAGTAAGCATCGAGGTGATTTGGATAATGCGAAGCAGATCCCGTCGATCTTACCATATTATATATATCCTTTGACTGGTGTGATTAACCACGAAAGCATCCCATAGGACTTCGAGTATACTTTGATCACCACGTACATCCCGAAAGGAACATGCGTAGTTGGGAGCTAGTTGGGACAGATCCCACTACTCAAGAACAATGACTTCAACCTTGGAGAAAGAAAGAACTATGCAATGCTCGTGCCCAACAAATATTTGACGAATACGACTAGGAAGAAGCCTCACCTAGTCTCCCAGCCTTGGATTAAGGAGCTCGTGCAGTCCATGATACTAAATGTGATGAAGATTCCCCATTTTGGTCGACACCAGGAGGTTAACATTTGCGTTAAACTCCTCTTGTCATGTTGGATGCCTATGGCTCAATCGACAAATTACTATGGATCTGATGTTGATCTGCCTGATTACAGGATTGAGCATGCATGGACCCGACCCTCAGAATTTTTACCTAGGGAAGACCTCATATCGCTCCCTAGAATAGTGCATCAAGGAGGATTATGGTGCAGTCGAGAAGGGAAAGCGAGGCTAAAAGGTAGCCTCTATCCAGTATGGCGCAGTGTGCCTCCCTTTCCAACTCATAGCTATCAATATTGTAAGAAAGAATCACCCCACGCGGGTCACCGAGTTCGTGGTGGACCTCACAGGAAAATGTGTGGAGGGAATGCAGATGAATTGGGTGATCTACCTCATCAATGAGATCGATAAAGACTGTCGTGAAGCTCAGGATCATGGATACAATTTCCACTTTAGCTGGTTGCTCGTATTGATTGCATTTGTCGCTTGGAAAATGCCGAAAGGAGACACCTTCCAGGAGATAGAACCATCAGAGTCGTTGGGTGCTAGGTTCTCAACCTTGTGGTACACCAACAACATGTCGAAGCAATGGAAGTCAAACGTCATGTTCCATGCATACTATAAATAGTTGAAGGTTTCCATCAAGTCGTTCCCACGCATGACACCATGCACCTTGCACCCGTACAGACCGATAGCTAAGTTCCATGTAGATCGGCATTTTATATATATAACTGCATGCAGATATGAGAGAAAGGAGGAGTTACAACCTTATTACAAGATGATCGATGAATACATGGAGAAGATCATGAAGGAATGGCTGGAAGAGTTTCATAAACCTGTCGTTGATGCCTAACTCTCCAATGCTGACATTATAGGAAGCCTCTTGGTCACCCGGTTCGAGCATGCAGGATAGTCCAGTGCGAAGAAGAAGAAGAAAAAGGAGGAAGTTCAGAATATAGAGACTGATGAGGAGGAAAGTGCCTCGGAAGAAAGTGGATATGGCTCGCTTGTAGGAGGAGGAGGAGGAGAAGACCAAGAAGATAGACAAGGAGAAGGGGAAGAAGGAGAAAATAAAGGAGAAGGTGAAGCTACATCGCTGAAAGATCCCCGTACTGAAATTGAAACACCATGGAAAAGGAAGGTTTCTCCACAGAAATCGTCAACAAGAAAGAAGACCCGTGCCAGTAAGTCGTAGCTAGAGGTCATGCTCATAGAAGATGATATTAGTCTAGTCTGTGGAGTGATGGAGGATTTTTCCAAAGATATCTTGCAGAGATATGGAGCGAAGCAAGAGGAGATGTATGTAAGGGTCGATAAGGAGCTCAAGGAGATACAACAAGCTATTCAATTGATCTGCGTAGTACCTATTGTGCCTTCCTCATCGGAGACTACAGAATTGGGGGATGATCCCACCCAATTGAGAATATTAGCAAATGTGACAGAGGCTCAACTTCAGAAATTTCAAGAAGAAAAGGAAAAGGCTACAGAATCCCTGAAGCAAGAGAAAGAGGAAGTCTTAGAGAAACTACAAGTTGCGCGGTACTGTGTAACTACTTATGAAAATGATAAATATGATTTTTGGGCGATGCTCGAGGAAGACAAAACGAAGCTAAAGAGAGAAAAGGACTAGGTGCTTGTAGAGAAGACTGCGGTCAAAGAAGCGATGAGAAAAGCACTTCACTATGTGCCAGGCTTGGCACAAGGGGAACATGATTCAGTCGAGGTTTAAGTGGTGAAACTCGTTGAGGCCATCCAACAGCTTCAAGCTAGGATAAAGGAGTTCGAGAGTCAAGAAGTATCGAGCACTCCATAGGAAGTACTCGATCAAAGGGAGGAATCCGCTAAGAACGTAGTTGGAAGGATCGGATCTCTCACCTCATAATGAAAACAACTCATTGAAAAAATCCCTCAGACCTATGAATGCCTCACAGAAGATATAGAGCTAAGGAAACTGGAAACACAGTTACAAGAGTCGCAGCAGCAGGAAATATCAGTACAGGCATAGATGAAGCTACTGACTGAGGTAGAAAGGATAAAGAGATCTTAGGAACAACGTGCAGTACAACAACAGATTACTGCCATTCAGAGCAGGGTAATGGAAGTCACACAGAAGCTGCAACCTGTGCAGAATGAATCCTACAAGGTTTTTGAATAAATTGAAGGACAAGGCTCACAACTGAACCAAGTGGTTGCGTCAGTGGAATAACGCCTGGAAGGGCCTGCTACAGAATAGATGATCCAAGAACTCACTAAGTAGGAGGGTCAGGCGAAGAAGTAAGTTGAGACAACTCGAGTGACGATCAAGGCATTTGAAGCAACGTTTCCCATACCTGAGTGACTCAGGACGAGTCACAGGTGAGTGTTGGGGTCTTGTTGGCCCTCGACCAAGTTTTGAGGAAATCTTGGTCAAGTTTGACAACTTTCTGGACTTCGACGTAGTGATCAAGGAAGGAGCACCCAGGCGGAGCTGAGATCGCGGATCTCACTTTTTTTGCGGGCTTTGTGGACCTAGAAAGGGGTTCATTAGGATTTTTGTAATGGGTTATGGGATTTCGTCCCATGGGTTTACCCATGTTTAGGCCTTCTTGTAAAAGTATAAATAAGTAAGATTGTAAGGATGAGTAGTAGTAGTAGAGAAATGATGTAAGGGTGAATAGATTTGAAGGCTAAGTGAAAATAGTTCTAAGTTTCTTTGTGCAATAGACTGCATATGTAAGGCTCTGTTCTCGATAGAGGAGTTGTCTATGTGCCTTGACCTAATTTTGGGAAGGAGGATCTGGTGCTCAGTGCGCAGATCTCATGTTCTCTGTGAAGCTTGGCTCTATGGCTTAGTGCATAGGAGCATATGAATGTAAGAGATTGAGGAATAATAGAGAAGAAGAAGAAGTTGGTGGACGTAGCCCCACACTGGGGCGAACCACGTAAATCTTATGTCTGTTGTGCTTGTCATTGATCTACCTAGTGTTGTTGTTATTATGTATGATGGATAGATATGATGTTGCTTAGTGATTTAGTTGTACTTTATGAATGAATGCTAGATCTATCTTTGTGTTGTAGGATAAGTGGTTAAAGTGTTTACTCTTTTTTGTTAATGCGTTGATCCATAGTAGGGTTTGATCTACGATGTTAATAAAATCTAATAAACTAATTTGTACCATATTCTAAGTGTTATTAAAGTGTTGTGTGAAGTATTAAAATCACATATTTGTGTCCCAGATTGGTTACAGACACTTGAGTCCTGTAACCCCCCCTGCCTCTACCTCGGGTGAGACTTCACCTTCTTCGCAGGTGTTGTCGAAAGGGTCGGTAGTTAGGGTTTTGTTGGTGCACTATTGAAGCATTGAACCCTGGGTATGCCCTTGTGCCAACATGAACCTTGTGTTTGTTGAGCACTCAACACACCCTAAAATTATTTTCCGAAATATTTTCTTTTTGGGTACCACTTTTTTTTTTCTAAGTCAGAGTTTGTATTATGGATGAATGGATTTTTCTTTCTTTTATATCATTAAACCTTATCATCAGCCTTTTGTTTGGTTTTGATGGATTGATTTTTCTAAGTAACAATGCATGATATGCCTAAAAGGCACATGGTTTAAAACCCTTAAAAATCGTTGATGGATAAATTTTGGCCTATAATCTAGTGTTTTCACATCACTGATACTCTTCGTTGTCGGTAAGTTTCAATAGGTAAATTGTAAATGGAATAAACTGCCATCATCGATCGTTGACATATCTTCGGCATCAGCAAAATTTGAGAGATGAAACTACGGAAAATTTTCACTTTAAAAAACTTCGTCGATCATCGTTATGACATCGATGTTGGTAGAATATAGTGCAGAAACTAGACTTATGTCTAGAGGAAATCACCGATGCCGAAGTAATGTTTCCCACGAAAAGCTCGAAATTAACGACCACATGTCTTTGTCATGTAAGTAGTTTGTATGATGCGGCCTTCTCTCCCAACGTCATCTCTTGGTGTTCCATGTATCATTCCCGCATCTCCAAGTCAACATGTTCACGCCATTATTGTATGGAGTTTTGGCTCAGCATCGGATCTTTCGGCTAAAGGTATCAACAAAAAAACACTTAAGAAAAGCGTAAATCATTGATCCTCTCATTTTCTATCGGTAGACTGATAAGACATCATACGATGGGGGTTTTTTCAAATCTCCCACATTCTACATCGACGATCCTAGCTTATCTATGTTTTATTTCCATTTCAAGACCCTGCCTTTTTCCCTTGACGTCGATCATACCAGTGTTGAAAATACGAGAAGGGTCGATAGTTTGATTTGATACTTTCAGCAGGGATAAGATCGGAATTTTTTTATTTAATAGGCCAATTAATGTTTTTCTCAACCCACGTTATTATCCTTCGTGTTGACCAAGTAGTAGAAGTTTGAATCCATCGATGAAATACGAAGTAACCTGCTCCTGTGCCGCCAATTTGCATTGCATTTAATCTCGATCATGATTCGTATTTACTGATGGATTGTGCAGGGTGCATTTACAACCTTGAATTTAACAACTGATGCGACCAGGTAATTATGCTCTCCTTTTAAATTACAAAAACATATTCAAACGTGTCATTCTGTGCACAAATCTATTATTCATCGGAGAAGTTGAAGAAGTGAGAGAGAGAATCTAAGAGATTACAGATGATATTTAACTCTAAATCAGATTAATATTGTGCAAGGAAGAGGTATGCATCATCTTCATCATTTCTACATTTGAAATTGCATCCATAATAATTTTAGAGGTTGGTATCTCACTCTATTGTTTTGCAGAATATGCCTCCAAGAAAGCTGACAAGCAGGCACTCACCAAAGACGCCCAAGATAAAGGAACCAAAGGTAAGGGAAGGATCTACCCCGAGTTCCACAAGGGATTTGGATTTTGCCTCAAATATGGAATCGTTTATCCACATGTCCACCAAGAAGCAGTTTATCTAGCCTCCATTGTTCAATGACACATAAGCGAACACATGATATAAAGTGGTGCTCCCGCATTGAGGTGACTTGTGCAACAAAATTAGTCAGGAGGAATACCCTGATTTCACGCCTCACAACAATCCAAATGCCTGAATATTGGATGATGAGGTGTTTCCAAACATTCAGAGGTCAAATCTGCACAGGGTGGCTAGTCAGACCCCAGTTTTTCCCTGCATCGAAGCCTTGGGATGGATAATTGACCATTGTGACATGGTAAAGTGCACCATCAACAATGAACAAGGTGAGTGTGTTGGTTTTTTCCTTTCGACGAAGGTGTAGAAGTAATACAAACTTAGAGACCCAAAGGAAAGGCTAAACACAGACTTCATGATCAAGTTCTATGAGATCCATCATACTCGTTGATTGTTATCCTCATGCTGGAAAGAAGACAATAAATTCACAATGAAGAGAATTAGATGTTACAACACAGTAAATATCCGAGAGCCATACATGTATCTTATGGTGTTAATCTGTCAATTATATGGAGAAAATGATTGCTCCAAATTTTCAGAGGAATGGATTCCCTTAGCATACACCATGGAAATTTTGGAGAGCATCTTCAATTGAGGAGTCATTGTCTCCAAGCAACTCATTATGAACCTTTCACGGGATCAGACACCAAATGAAGGAGAGGTTTATACTTTCTACATGGATTCCTACTTGCTAGATGTAATTTGCACAAGGAACAATTTTGCAGGTATGAATTTGAGCTGGCATGTTTCTGAATTTCATGTACATGTCTATTTCAACATATTATGGGAAAATAGATATAAGAGATCATATGTTTTAATATACGATGAGTTCATATACAGGGTTTACTTCCTCATTTTTAGGAAAGAGTGCCCTCGGCCTTTGGTGGCGGCAAAGAAGATGATAGAAAAATTTGGCCACTAGTACTTCGAAGAAATGAGAACTTATATTAGAGTGTTCGGAGCGACCGACGCACCCCACCTTCTCCCTGTTCATGTCCCAGATCACCTCATTTTGGGGGAGATTTGATACCATACCATATTGCAAGGATACAATGCCTCCCTGGCCAAAGACAAGAAGAGATATTTCTTTCCCTATGGTTTCCACATAGGATTTTACATGGGCATAGATATTGAGCCTGTGAAACAGAAGGGGCTCAATCAACTTGAGTATAAGTTTCATACAAGTCGCTTTCGCAACCACAATCCCAAGGGCTTATTTTCCCAACACGCGGCTCGGGTATCCTCCTATTGGTTGTATTCCCATGATAACTATGAAGACAAAATATTCACTAAAGGCGCCCAAGACTGGGAGGAAGTACTACAAAAAAGGGCCAACCCGAATATGACTAAGTTCAAAGTGATGTCCCTAGACGATTAAGTTGAGACAATAAACAAGACATCTAAAGAATCTCTCGGGGTCAGAGATGAAAGCATAACAATGGAATCAGCAAAGGCATGAAGGAGGGGAATGTTTTTACTAGAAGAAGCTCAAAGAGCCATACAAAGTGAAGAGAAAGATCCCCCACTTAACCCTTTGATTGAACCAATGAGGATTACCCCGATCAACACCAACGAACAAGAGGTAGAACCAAATGGCTCAAGTGATGCTCCACCAACAAAAATTGTCGATCAGGAAGAAACTGTCTAGGTGGGATCTCCGATAACAGCTACAGTTCAACAAAGGCCAGCAGTAGTATAAAGCGAAATAGGGGTGTCAATTGTTCTTGTGGACCTAATAACTATATATAATGATGATGAAGGCTTGGAGATTTCACACATATATCTGGTTGTAATCACCTAGGAGGAAAGCCTAGGTGAATTATCTACTTTGAATCCCGGTGAAATTGTATCGGAATCTCGGGAGGGCATCCAGGACGCCGGAATCACTTCTGAGGTTGAATTCCTCAACTCACTCGAGAAACAGTCGAAAAGAGAGACTCATTCGCATGGTGCCATCTCCAAATATGACATGGACATGGATGAATAAGGAGGAATAACAAAGATACCAAAAATTGGCACCCCATCAGTTGAGCCTTCAATTGGTACTGAGCTTCCTCCTACTCCCTCATTTGGAGTGAAAGCACAGTCGATATTTGAAACCATGTAGGATGAACAAGCCATAGAGCATCTAAGAAAATCCCTTACCAAGGAGATGAGCATGATCGGCCATGAAACAAAACAAGAACCAGCACAAGAAGATACCATGGAGAATATATACACACCAAGAATATTGGGCAATACATTTTCTTGGGGAGATCAAAAGATTCTGGAACCTGTGGATGAAACCACCGATGTGAAGGCCATTTCTTATGACAGGAAGATAAAATTTGTGATGATAAGGACGGTAAAGAAAATAAAACTCACCCTGGATAGCACTCTATTGATAACCATGGAAGAAACCCTATTTGATACAGAGAATGCTAATATGACCAAGCTCATCGGAGTTGGAATGGCCATAACGGATGCCACACTTGATAGATAAAATAAGGATGAAGAGGAGGCAGCTTCCATGATAAAAGAATTGGACCATGTTCATCATCAGGATGAGTAATAACAGAACTCGACACAGTCAGTGGTTCTCTTAAAGAGTGAGTTCTAAGAAATTTATGGGAAATTCAGAAGTGAAAGACACCTCTTCACCACCTAGATATTCGATCTTCAAGAAGATACTTTAATGGGGATGACAACATGCAAAGATATGCATCGGTGGTTCGAAAAGGAACATCATCCCTTAGAACGAATTGATTAAATCAGTGAAATACAGAATGGATGTGATTCAGAGGAGCATGGTATCTGAGTGTTGATGGATAGTAGCATCACTTGAATACATAAAGAAGTCGAACACTAGGTTTCCATGGTCCAAGATCCTCATCCAAAAATGCAAGAAAGTTGGGCAGAATGTGAGAAATTTTGGGAGAAAATCAACCTGAAAATGAAGAGAATTAATTTTCTAGAGTTTAGTTGACTGGAATATTTCTATGACTTACAATATATTGTTAAAAAACATGCTGAGCAAGACTTGGCATGGGAAATGGATATCAATCATGATCCCAGGTCTAGCAAAGAAGTTCATGGAAGCACCGATCAAAGCTTGAGTAGTATTATAGTGCTTAAGTGTAAAATTTATCAAGTACAAGGAACGAGTAGTAGAGATAAAGGAATTCCTCTCCACCCTGATGGATCATCATAGGTTCCCATATGAAAACACATGAAAATACCTCTTCTTCCACTGGTATGAATATGATAGAAATAATCCACTACAGTGAAAGGATCAGATGATCTCACGAGAACAAAGAGATAAATTTTCCATGTGTCATTTTGTTTCACTTAACATGACTTTTATTAGTGATTTTGAGCTTAGTGATTCTTTATAAATAGGAAGATCGACCTCATGTTAAGGGTCGATGGTTTTGGAGAGAAACATTTTTCTAAAATTTTGTAATAGAACTACTTATGTGCATGTTTATTTAATTGAGAAGTTTTGTTAGAACCAAAGAAACTTCTATCATCTAAGGCGTGAATGTGTTTAGAATAAGGAGGATTATCTCTGTCTTCAAATTCGATATTTGTTTCTTTGTAGAGTAAGATTTGATGTACATGTATTTAAAGTTATCTTATGATGTTGTAACAATTCTTTTATTCTAAATTGATGACTAGAAATCGATTGTGTTAACCTGTGATTAGTGATAGAGTATTGGAAATTACTTTTCTTTCACTATCTTTTAATCACATGTATGCTTATTTTCTTCAAATGTTATCTGAGATGATGTTGAATTTCCATTCATTAAAATGGTATTAATGCTAATTTGAAGTTGTTTAGACATTTTTTCGTTTGCATGCTAGGGTAAAGGTTATCCTAAATCTAGCCTTCCACCAAAACACATAGTTATCTTCTCTCTGTCATCTAGTCTAGAGTTTCATATTCATTTTGTTTTAATGTTAGAAAAAGAACCAAAAAAGAGAACTCCCTAGAATGAGGAGAAGGCTTAACAGAAAAGACATATGTCTTTCAATCAAAATTAAATCCCATCGATAAACCCAGCCAGATCATGAATCTGGAGAATCTTACCACTCATCAAATGCTTGCTAGTCTAATTGGACCTCTTAGGCAGGTTTGGTTCATGTTGTTGAGTTAAAGAAATCTAGGAACCCTCAACAGGGTATTACAACCTGTGCGTAGACCAGTTAAGCCAACAAATGGTTATGTTGTTAGGACCAAGAAATTGTGATTAAGGGAATTTTTTGGAGGTCAACTAAGAAGGAACCCTCGGATGAGTGAAAAGCAATGGATGAAAAAGTATGTGTTCATGGATCTACATGAAATTTTCTTTAGCAAATTTTCAAAAATTATGATCGAGTGGCTAGAGAGGTTGGTAGAGAAAACACGAAAGCTTAGTGTTGTACCATCGAAGAATTGGACTTCTGAATTAGTAAGACAATTGAATTTGGTAAGTAACCCAACTACTTGAGAAGTTGATTTTTGGTTAGATAGTGTACTAGGGAGTTAATTTACAAAATTTACAGTAGATTTCATTCAGTCATATAATGTTGTAGAAAGAGATTTTTTCAAAGGTTCATGTGGGAGGTTCTTGGAATCATTGAATACGTGGATAAAAATATTTTTATGTGAAAAACACGTGATGATAATGAAGTCTGGAAGCTAAAATGGCTTTTCGCACATAGGGGGAGCCGGAGGATGATAGGAGGATCGTCTGAGAGAATGAAGCAATGAACAAGGAAGGAAGGGACTGAGGATGCAAGAAGGAAGCATACCAGAGGAAGAGTATGATTTTGGAGAGTTTCACGGAGGGAGGTACAAGAGGAAAAATATTGGGGTTGGGAGAGAAGAGCAGTATAGTGAGCCAAAATAAAGAGAACCTTGTGCACTAGTCTGAATCGTAGAGATACAATATATAGGGGGAGAAGAAGATGGGTTTCAGTCCAGTCCAGTAATAGAATAGGCAGTAATTCCTACTTGGAAAAGAACCTATGTTGAATCCACAACCCTATGTGTGTCACCACAATTAGAGATAATATTTAAAGACTTGTCAAAATCCATAATATTTATTCTAGGAGTACAGAGTAGTAGTTGTCATAATAGTGGGATAAGTGCGCAGAGTCAAAGTCAGAATCAAATTCCACCGGCATCACCAAGAGGAGGGACTACATAAGACAACATGGCAAGAGTAGATAATACTCTCATGCTTTTTGAATTCAAGGAAGTGGGGTCAGAGGATCTAGAACAACACTAGTTTGTGTGAGAAATAGTTTGGGCCGCTAAAAACATACAATATGATTATGTGAAGATTGTGCAGTTAGCGGCAACATTTAGAGGATGTTTGATAGTATGGTATATGAAGTTATAGAGTATTACACCTATAGGATAGGCTCGAACTTTGGTAGAGATAAAGTAAGCGCTATTAAAAGAGTTCAAAAATACAAGTCAAAGTCACAATACATCACTGAGTTAAAAGAGATCAAACAAGTACAAACATAGTCAGTATGGGATTTCAATCAACGCTTTAAGGATGTGATGGGGAGATTGATTTTCCAAATTCCAAATAAACAACATCAAGAGTGGTTTATTTTTGTACTTCTACCACACGTTCGAAGGCCCTTGATTCAACAAAAGGTTACATCGTAGCTCGAGGTGTTGGAGATTACAATGAAACTAGAGGCATATCTGGCAGAAGATATTGGAGGAATGGCACAGGTTCATACGCAGTTGGATGCATTGACAATTCAGCTAGTTGAGCTTACCAAAGGAAGGGAGAAACGAGAACAACTTTGGTGTACAAAATGCAAGACAGAGGGCCATCACAACGATGAATTCCTAGCATTTGTGCAGTATTTGGAAGGTGGAGCATCGAATCCAATACTAGGGGGGATACTGAAAGATATGTAAGAAATGGGGCCATCACTCCATTAAGTGTCCATTTCTATAGAAGTATCAGAGTACCCCTAAAACTTGTTTTGCAATTTTTTCAATTCGGTAGGACATGAAGAGAAAGATTGTCACGTCTTCGACCTACTAAGGGAGTGCACATCATATATGTATCGGATCCAAGAAGAGAACACATATGCAGAGGGGGGTGGTTCATGATGCAGACCCTCAGACCCGCAGGTCAGAATCCACACAGGATCTTTTCCTTTCATCCCCTGAGAGATCGATTGGCTCTTCTATTTCCCTTTCAGGAAATCAACCCACAACGAACTTTGAGGAATTTCCTCGTTTACTTCGGGATATCGGATTTCGAGATTTTGTGAATCCTGTGGTCGAGCACCTTACCTCTTCGACCTCCGAAAACCGAAATACTTAACCACTTGGTCTTCCTGATGTCAATTTTGGCTTTTCTCCTTTCGCGATTTCGTGAGTTGCGATGTCGTGCAACTCTTCCCCTCGACTCCCAGAGTCCCGAAACCTGAATTACCGAAATACAAATGTCCCGGCCTTCCCTTTCTCTTCGCGTTTCAGAGGTTTCAAACACCTAAATACACTTTCACTATGTCCTCGGGGCTTCCAAACCTCCAAACCCTGAAATGCCGAAATGACGTCTTTTGAAATCCCTTTCGGAATTTTGTGTACCGGGCTTTCCTTTTCACTGTATCTATTCTCTTGTTAACAGGATTCCCGGTGTGCCGAATCTCGAATTGCTGAAACGCTAAGGTTCTGCTTCCAAGGAGATCGACGGCTGTGGACCTCCCTTCGATCCAACAGTCAGCGTGATTTCGCATATCGGGAGTTCAATATGCTAATGTTTGAACTCTTTGTCCTCTCCACCTTTCGGTTTCTGAAATCCCGAAATGCCAAAACTCCCCTTCACACTATTTCGTGTTTCGCAACTTCGGGGGTTCACATGTGAAGAACCCAAATGCTTGTCAACGGGAATGTCGAAATATCAATTACCGAAATGTTGATAATCCTCTACCGCGACCTCTGATTTCAGGTTTTCTCCCCTGTTGTGTCCCGATCCCTCTCCCTCGAGACTTCTGAAACCCCGAACTCCAAAGTTCTGAAAAAATTAAACTTGTTCTCCCTGCTTCCACACACGAAAACCTCCTTTTCGCATTTTGGGGATTCGATCAGCCAAGGATTTTGTCTTACACTTCGGACCTTCGAACCCCGAAATGCCGAAATGATATGACATCCCAATAAGTCAAGATCAACGACCCTTATCTGCCTTGCATCTCCTGTATATCCTATGGCTCTTGCTACTTCGGGAATTCTCCTCAGAGAATTCTGACCGTCCAAACTTCTCCTTCAAAGATCTCCGGTTCTAAATTGACCCTGCGATCCTCCTCTTGAACCTGTCCTTTGCATGATGGCCAAATTTCTATGCTTCCTCTTCAACACTTTGAAGACGCTAACTCTCTTGAGCTTCCTTTCACCAACTCAAATATCCTATGAGGTTTTTGCATGCACTCCTTGCGGCACTTCTCCAAATATGTCTAAGTATTTGAGTCCTTTGACTCTGTGCAACTCTTTGCGATAGCAGTCCTTCAATCCCTCAGCCTCTGTTAACTACTTCTAAGGCCTCGACTATCCTGCACACACCTTGCACGGCTTTTGTGCCTGACTTGCACTTCTGCGGAAAATGAGAACAACGGTATCCCTCTTGAGATTTCAAAGATGAACTCTGAATCTGTCAATGCACTCCTTGCGTATGCTTCACTGCATTCCTTGCAGAAACTTTCACTCAAGAAGAGAAAGAATTGAAACTCATTCCCTTACTCTCTCAGACTTCAAATACTTAACATGAAATCATACATACACGGCATGATAGCGAATGTACAACAGAAAGAGTAAACAATCATAAGCATAGCATTCAGCATGTATACACAGAAAGCATTAGAACACCATGAATTTGAATCAAAGATTCATATATATTAAATTCAGAACTTTTGTAGATGGAGTCTTCTACACAACTCTCTGCTACATCTCTTCTCCTCTATGCTCTTGATAATTTGATAATGTTACAAAATGATACAAGATGAGGATGTCTAAAGCCGTTTTCCCTCCAGCTCCTAAAACTGTCTAATCTAGATATTTAAATCTACCTACTTACATTAACTACGCAAAAATTCCTTTTTACCCTACAGATGAGAGCAGATCGCTCAAGATCTGTTTACAATTTGGAAGTACGCCCTTTCTTAACTATTGCATTAAAGTCTGCGCATCCAAATTTTCCAAAACATTTCAAATACTTTTTAACATGTGCCAAAAACAAAATGGCATTTGTCCCACGCTCGCTTGCGGCTGGCGATGCTCCTGCATCATACTCCCTCTCTTGAAAATTTTCATGGAGTCATGATCATGAGCTCCTGTATAGTCTGCCCATGCTTCTGAATCTCTGCCTCATTCTCCCAGTTGGCATCTTCAACTGTATGTCCTTTCCATTTGACCAGATATTCAAAATACTCTTTTCTCTTGGTCCTTTTGCTGACTCTCTTATCAAGTATGCTCTCAATCTATGGTTTTTCAGCTACAGGCATTTTTTTAGCCCACTGAACCTCTGTCTATTCATTTTTTGCTCCTGCTTCTCCAGCCTTGTAAGGGTACAAATCTGAGATGTTGAAAATCGGTGAAATTATGATCCCATCGGGTAATTCAATCTCATATGCATTTGCCCCAAATTTTCTTATGATCCTGCATGGTCCAATTTTCTTCATCTTTACTTTGTTATACGTTCCCCTTGGGAACCTTTCCTTTCTCAAGTGTGCAAGAATCAAATCACCAACTTCGAACTGAAGTTGATGCCTATGTTGATAAACTCTGTGTTTATACTCCTGGCTTGAATTCTGCAATCGCTCCTTCACTTGAATGTGAAGTTCCTTCATTCCCTCTGCAAAATCTTCTACACTAGCACTTCTTGTCTCATCCAGTTCTGAATCTTTCAGTTCAGAAACACCCCTGGGTTGAATTCCATAAACAACCTGAAATGGACTTTGCCCTGTGCTTCTATTGATTGAATCATTATAAGAAAATTCCACCTGTGGAAGAATGCGATCCCACTGACTGTGGTGTTCAGTCACTAGGCTCCTTAGTAAATTCCCCAAGATTTTGTTCACAACTTCTCTTTTCCCATCCGTCTAAGGGTGATATGTTGAGCTAAATGAAAATTTTGTTCCCAGCTTCTTCCACAAAGTCCTCCAGAAATGTCCCACAAACTTAGTGTCTCGATCTGAAACTATGCTCCTTGGCAAACCGTGAAGTCTGACAACTTCTTTGAAAAACAGGTTAGCGATATGAGTTGTGTCACTGGTTTTCTGACATGGTATAAAGTGTGCCATTTTAGAAAATATGTCCACTACCACAAACATTGAATCAACCCCTCTTTGTGTTCTTGGCAATCCCAACACAAAATCCATGCTTATTATATCCCACAGCCTCTCTGGTGTGGGTAATGGCTGATACAACCCTGTATTATGTCTTTTCCCCTTTGAGTGTTGACAAATTCTAAATCTGTCCACAAATATTTTGACATCGGTTCTCATCCCCGTCCAAAAATATGAGCCATTTAATTTTGAGAACGTTTTATCATGACCGAAATGTCCGGTCAATCCTCCACTGTGTTTTTCCTCAACAAATTCTCCCTCATGGAGCATTTTGGAATGCACATGTGATTACCTCTGAATAGTAATAAATCATGGATCATATATGCAGCCCATTGACTCATGTCCCTGAGAATTGGATTCTCAGACGCCTCATACGCTTCTTTGAAATCTGGATCATCTTTGTACATGTCCCAAAGGTTATCAAAACCCAACGTTTTGACCCTGAACTGCTGTATAAGTAAACTTTTCCTGCTCAAAGAATCAGCAACCTTGTTAGCAGTTCTAGAAATATGTTTGATTACAAAAGTAAAAAATTTCATATATTCAACCCATTTGACATGTCTTTGGTTCAACTTTTCTTGTTGAATTACAAATTTCAAAGCATGATTGTCACTGTATAAGACAAACTCTTTAGGAACTAAATAGTGCCTCCACTTTTCCAGTGCCTGTATGACCGCATAAAATTCCTTATCATATGTGGAGTACTTCACTTTCACTTCATTCAGTTTCTCACTGAAGTATGTGATCGGTCTATCATCTTGGCTCAAGACCACTCCTATTGCAAACCCTTTTGCATCACATTTAACCTGAAACGTCTTGTTGAAATCTGGAAACACCAAAATTGGTTGTTCTGTAATCTTCTTCTTCAACAAATTGAAACTTTTCTCTGCTTCTTCCATCCAGTGAAAAGATTTATGTCTTTTCTTCACTGTGTCCATCATTGGTGTGCTAATTCCACTGAAATTTCTGATAAATTTCCTGTAGAAACTAGCCAATCTGTGAAAGCTTTGAACTTCAAAGATACTCTTTGGTGATGGCCAATTCTTAATCACCTTCACTTTATCTGGGTCCATCCTCAATTTATCTGCAGAGATAACAAACCCCAAATAAATGAGCTCTGTCTTCATGAATGAGGATTTCTTCATGTTTATCAGCAACTTCTCTTGTTGTAATCTCTTCATCACTGTAGCCAAATGCTTCAAGTGCTCTGTTTTTGTTCTGCTGAAAATCAGTATGTCGTCAAGGTATACAATGATGAATTTTTCAATGAAATTCTTCAGTACTTCATTCATCAATCTCATGAAAGTAATAGGCGTGTTTGTTAAGACAAATGGCATAACAATCCATTCATATAGTCCCTCATTTGTCTTGAACGTTGTCTTCCACTCATCACCTTCTCTCATATGAATTTGATGATAACCACTCTTCAAATCAATCTTTGAAAAAAAAATTGCCCCACTCAAACAATCCATCAGATCATCCATCCTTGGAAATGGAAATCTACACCTGATTGTAATCTTGTTGATTTCTCTTGAGTTCATACACATCCTCCAACCTCCATATTTCTTTGGGTTAATCACTATCAAAACAACACATGGACTCAAGCTTTCTCTAACCAATCCTTTGTCCATCAAATCCTGGACTTGTCTCTTGACCTCTTCATTATCCTGCGGCGTCAATCTGTACGTTACATTATTTGGTAAACTAGCTCCAGGTATGAGATCAATATGGTGACTTACACTTCTGATCGGTGGCAACGAACAAGGTAGTTCGTCCACTACTATGTCAGCATATTCCTCCAGTAACTTCTGGATTTCTTCTGGTAAATCAATCACCCTTGTACTAGTTAAGACAATTCTAGGCTTCCTAACCATGATGAATTATGGGTCTTCCTTCTTCTTAACCTCCTTAAGAAGTTCTTTCCCACTCATGATAAGTACAGTGTTGCTTACCTCTGGTTTTACTTCTTTGTCCTTAATCGGCAACAACATGTGAGTTCTCCCATTCTTCTCCAGGGTGTATGTCTTCTTTCTCCCATCATGAACCACATTCCTGTCACATTTCCACAGTCTACCCAAAAATAGATGACAAACATCCATGGGAATGACATCACATAGTATTTCATCCTTATATCCACCTATTTTAAATTCAACCAAACATTGTTTAGTGACATTTACCTGGTGTCCTTTTTGTAGCCACAAAACTCTGTATGGACTTGAACGTTCACTCATCTCCAGCTCCAGCTTCTCTACCATCTCCGTAGAAATGAGATTGTCTGTGCTACCACTTTCCATGATGACTTTGCATGCCCAGTATTTGGTCATGCAAGCTGGCCGAAAAAGTCTGTTCCTTTGAGCTGGATTCTCCGCCTCCTTTTCTGGCGTTAAGAGAACCTTCCTCATCATCAGTGATCTTCCGCCTTCAACATCTTCTGCCTCAACATTCCATCTTTGTGCTTCAGCAATGTGAGTTTCACCTCCTTCTTTCTTCTTATCTGGACATTCATAATACTTGTGCCCATTCTTTCCACAAGTGAAGCATTTTACTACTCGACCTCTGCCTCCTCCTCTTCCTCTAGCGTGAGGAAAGGTGTTGTTATCAACATACTGTCCTCTCTGTGAGTTTCCACCTCTCTCAGTCTAAGTTTGAGGTTTCTTCCATTCCTCTTTAGGTTTCTGGTTCCTGTCTTGGGCAACTGTTTTGCCTCTGGCTTGACTTCTGCCTCGACCTCTCTAACCTTGATTTCAGCTCAGCTTCTCTTCAGCTTTCAAATCCATATGATAAGAATCTTCCACCGTTCATATTGTCATCATGCTCATCTCATCTTGAATGTCATATCGCAGACCATTCATGTACCTGGCAACCTTTTCATCATCGTTTTCCCGATGACCTGCTCTGATGTTCAGCCTGTAGAATTCTTCAGTGTACTCCCTCACTGACATCAGTTTCTATCTCAAATTCTACATTCTCCAGAATAGAGAAATTTGGTAATCCCTGGGAATGAATTTGGCCTTCATCTTTGTGACCATCCTATCCCAACTCTTGATTTTCTGCTTGCCTTTGCAGCGTTTGTCATCTTGTAGTTCATCCCACCATAATGTTGCATGTCCTTTAAGTCTTGTGACAGCATGTTTTACCTTCTTGTCTTCCTCGACATCTTCATAGTCAAAATACTTATCCAGAGCTCTAATCCAATCTAGAAGATCTTCAACATCCAGATTTCCCTCATATACTGGAATGTCCATTTTTTACCTGGCACCTATCCTTGCTACAGCCCTGAATAGACATTCTTCTACTGCATCTTCAGTTGTAACTTCTTCTCCTCCATGCCTAGCTTTGTTTTCACTTTCAGACTCACTGATATCTCAAGCACCGACTGCACACCTCTGTGTCATTTCCACAACATCCATCCTAGCACGTATTTCACACATCTCTCTTTCCCATGGTGGGTCAGGTAATTTCCTACCCCTTCTTCTTAGCATTTCCCTCTCCTCTGGTGGGTCAGGTGTTTTCCTGTCTCTTATTCTTGGCGGCATGGTTGTAAATATTTCTCACACCCTCTATCTGCAATATACAAATAGAGAAGGGATCTAATACCACAACTGACGCAGACCCTCAGACCCACAGGTCGGAATCCACACAGGATATTTTCTTTTCGGCCCCTGAGAGCTTGATTGTCTCTTCTATTTCCCTTTCAGGAAATCAACCCACAACAAACTTTGAGGAATTTCCTTGTTTACTTCGGGATATCAGATTTCGTGATTTCGTGAATCCTGTGGTCGAGCACCTTACCTCTTCAACCTCTGAAAACCGAAATACTTAACCACTTGGTCTTCCTAATGTCAATTTTGGCTTTTCTCCTTTCACGATTTCAGGAGTTGCAATGTCGTGCAACTCTTTCCCTTGACTCTCAGAGTCCTGAAACCCAAATTACTGAAATACAAATGTCTCGACCTTCCCTTTCTCTTCGTGTTTTCGGGGTTTCAAACACCGAAATATGCTTTCACTATGTTCTCGAGGCTTCCGAACCTTCAAACCCCGAAATGCTGAAATGATGTCTTTTGAAATCCCTTTTGGAATTTCACGTACCGGGCTTTCCTTTTCACTATATTTATTCTCTTGTTAATAGGATTCTCGGTGAACCGAATCCCGAATTGTCGAAATGTTAAGGTTTTGCTTCCAAGGAGATCGACGGTTGTGGACCTCTCTTAAATCCAACGGTCAGCACGATTTCACGTACCGTGAGTTCAATATGCTAATGCTTGAACTCTTTGTCCTCTCCACCTTCCTATCTCTAAAATCCTGAAATGCCAAAACTCCCCTTCACACTATTTTGTGTTTCACAACTTCGGGGGTTCACATGTGAAGAACCTGAATGCTTGTCAACGGGAATGTCGAAATCCTGATTACCGAAATGTCGATAATCCTCTGTCACGACCTATGATTTTGGGTTTTCTCCCCTATTGTGTCCCGATCTCTCTCCCTCGAGACTTCCGAAACCCCGAACTCCAAAGTTCTGAAAAACTTAAACTTGTTCTCCCTGCTTCCACACACGAAAACCTTCTTTTCGTGTTTCGGGGATTCGATCAGCCAATGATTTTGTCTTACACTTCGGACCTTCGAACCCTGAAATTTCGAAATGATATGACATCCCAATAAGTCAATATGAATGACCCTTATCCTCCTTGCAGCTCCTGTAGATCCTACGACTCTTTCTACTTCGGGAATTCTCCTCGGAGAATTCTGACTGTCCAAACTTCTCCTTCAAAGATCTCTGCTTCTAAATTGACCCTGCGATCCTCCTCTTGAAACTGTCCTCTGCACGATGGCCAAAGTTCTCTACTTCCTCTTCAACACTTCGAAGACGCTAACTCTCCTGAGCTTCCTTTCACCAACTCAAATCTCCTATGAGGTTTTTGCACGCACTCCTTGCGACACGTCTTCAAATGCGTCTAAGTATTTGAGTCCTTTGACTATGTGCAACTCTTTGCGACAGTAGGCCTTCAATCACTTAGCCTCCGTTAACTACTTCTAAGGCCTCAACTAGCCTGTGCACACCTTGCACGGCTTCTGTGCCTAACTTTCACTTCTGCAGAAAATGAGAAAAACGGTATCCCTCTTGAGATTTCAGAGATGAACTCTGATCCGTCAAGGCACTCCTTGCGGATGCTTCACTACACTCCTTGTAGGAACTTTCACTCAAGAAGAGAAACAATTGAAAGTCATTCCCTTACTCTCTCATAATTCAAATACTTAACATGAAATCATACATACACAGCATGATAGCGAATGTACAACAGAAAGAGTAAACAATCATATGCATAGCATTCAGCATGTATACAGAGAAAGCATTAGAACACCATGAATCTGAATCAAAGCTTCATATATATTAAATTCAGAACTTATGTACATGGATTCTTCTACACAGCTCTATGTTATAGCTCTTCTCCTCTATGCTCTTGATAATTTGATAATGTTACAAAATGATACAAGATGAGGGTGTCTAAAGTCGTTTTCCCTCCAGCTCCTAAAACTGTCTAATCTAGAAATTTAAATCTACCTACTTACATTAACTATGCATAAATTCCTTTTCACCCTATAGATGAGAGTGGATCGCTCAAGATCTGTTTACAATTTGGAATACGCCCTTTCTTAACTATTGCATTAAAGTCTACACATCCAAATTTTCCAAAACATTTCAAACACTTTTTAACATGTGCCAAAAACGAAATGGCATGTGTGCCATGCTCTCTTGCAACTGGCGATGCTCCTGCATCAATTCACATTATAACAATAAGAGAGGATTCAATCAGGGGAATATAAGAAACTTTAGTAGAGATCGGGGTAGAGGGAATTTTGGTAGAGGAGGACACAGATCGGTTATTTGTTATAATTGTAATCAACTTGGACACTTGGCCCGTGATTACTAGAATATGTGTATGATGTGCACATATTGCAAAGAACTATATCACTTGACAGAAGAATGTCCCCAACTAGTTTTGAAATGGCAAGCCAAAGGAAACAAAAATCATAATCAAAATCAAAATGTGCAGATGATATCAGCCGAAAGATGCAATGAAGGACCAAAAGTAGCAGTTGTTATGCATGGAGGAGCTAGAACAAGTGTTGATATGGTGACTTGAGGAAACCAGACAAAGAAGTGGGTAAGGAAGTTAGCAGGGCCTATACCAGCATTCGATCCAAAGAAGGAGAAGGAGACATGTCAGAGCACAAGAAAATAAATACTTGGACAGCGGGGGGGAGTGTCAACATCATCATTTCCTCATATAGAATATCAAGTCGTTCTAGAGAAGTCAAGTGCACAGGTAAGTAAATTTAAAAAATTCTTAAAGAGTTGTGTAGAACTAATGAAAGATAGAAATGCACTAAGTAAATTATATGACATGCTTGATCACTGCACAAAAAGGAGAGAAACCCCTCTGGTACAGAAAATGGTAAATCAGGTATTACGCAGGAAGATAACCAATAGATATTTTAGGTTCAATGCTCAAATTGGAGAGTACGATGTGGATAATGTTATTTTAGACTTAGGATCTGATGTGAATGTGCTACCTAAGTAGACATGGGAAATGATGGGAAAACCCGAGCTAGGATGGTCCCCTGTTCAATTAAGGCTCACGAATCAACATAAGATAGTCTCGATTGGGTGATTGAAAGGATTACCTGTGAACATAAATGGGGTGCACAACATGGTGTAATTTTAAGTTATTGAGATCGTATATGACAATCAACCCTATCCAACATTGATGGGACTAGAATGGGCTTTTGATAACTAGGAAATAATTAAATTGAAAAGGAGTGAGATGATATTCGAAGTTTGGAACCTAAAAGTTAGTATGTCCTTGGACCCATCAGAAAGAAAGAGATACATAGAGCTAGCCAGAGGTAATGACATTGAAAACTTATACAATATGACTACGCGTATGGAGGATTATGTAGATCTGAAAATGGATGGTGCACTGAGTTGGAGAAGTATCAGTTTGCACGCATCAGATTCAGAATTCGATCTAGAGAATTGGAAGCAGAGTATGCATGCAATGTCAACTAGATTATGTGCATGAATAAACCAATATTTGCATTGGATTGGAATGAAACTATGTGACCCACCCACATACGATGGACTAACTGAGATTGGAATATTTATAAAATCATTTTAGTTACAAGTACTTGAACAACATAGGTTGTTGGCACTGGATGTCATCTTAAAGGAAACTCTAGCTAGATGGTGGGTTATGCATAGAAAGGGAATGGAATACTGGTCACAATGTAGTAGACTAATGAAGATACGCTTTGTCCCTAAGGAAAAATAAATTGCGCAGATATACACAGGAGATAGTGACCCAGCAGGTCACATGGAAATTTATAGGGCCTTATGGCACTTAGTAACAAAAATAAATTTGACGCGCATATTCATACACACGTTGGACACAATCCCAAAGAATTGGTATTTAGAATTGGAGATGCGCAGGAAGACAACAAGCTAGGAAGAATTAGTCCAAAGATTCAAAATCACGTTCACATTTGAACACGAATATCCCTCCATACATGCAACACTACAGGAAATTCGCACAAATATCTTCTTATAGGTGGAGATGATGGAAGTAGTACCCATATGCAGCGCGCATAAATACAATATGATGGTCGAGAAGCTATTGGAATGCTATAATGTAACGAATGAAGAATATGAGGAAGAGGATCTGAGGAATGTACAACTACCTGAGACAGAAGGAACACGTGCAATATAAGGGCCGTATTTTGCATCCACTACATACACACAACCTATAAATACAAAGAAGGTCAACATTGGGACAAGAGAGAATCCTAAATTTGCGTAGATAGGAGATTATTGGAACGATGAGACAATTGAGAAAGTTGTAGACTTATTGCGGGAATATCAAGATTTATTTCTAACCACATTCTCAGAGATGAAGCGAGTAGAAGGCAACTTAGGTGAGATGAATATCCCACTAAAACCTAGAGCTAAGCCAATACGACAGAGACCTTACAGGTTAAACTTGAGGTACAAGGAGAAGGTCAAGGATGCAATAGACAGGATTTTAGATGCATGAATTATTGAACCAATCAAAGAATATGAGTGGATTAGCCCAATGGTGGTGCAGGAAAAGAAGAGAGGAGGAATTAGGATCTGTGTGGATCTAAGGAAACTGAATGATGCATGCTTACATGATCCATTCTCAACACCATTCATGGATCACATACTGGAGAATGTAGGAGGTCAATAAATTTATTCATTTACAAATGGATTCTATGGGTACCATCAGATAATAATTTTGCAAGAAGATAGACATGAAACCACTTTTTCAATGGAGAAGGAAAATTATTAGTATACAATTATGCCATTTGGATTGAAGAATGCCCCCATCTATTTTCTAGAGTAGTAGTGGAAAGATTCAAAGAGTTCATCCAGAAATTCTTGGAATTTTACTTGGATGATTAGATGGTGTTTATTTTACTATAGGATCATATAGAAGTTCTTCATCTCAGGTTATATTGTTGCAAACAGTGTCAAATTTCGTTGAACTTAAAGAAGTGTATCTTTTTCACACCGTTTGGAATTCTACTTGGACATGTAGTATGAAAACAAGGACTATTGGTTGATCTAGTAAAGATCGCAGTAATTCTGGTCTTGGAACCTCCGACATCAGTGAGAAAGCTAAGGGTAAATTTGGGTCATACAGGTTATTACAAGAAATTTATCAAAGGATATGCACAGATTACAGCACCCATGGAAAAGATATTGAAGAAGAAATACAAGTTTCAATGGAATGAGTATTGTCATAAGGGTTTGGACACTTTGAAACAGAAACTGGTAATTGCGCCCATTTTGATCTTTATGAAGTGGAAAAAATAGTTCCATGTACATGTATATGCATCGTCCATAGCATTGGGCACAATATTGTAACAACCCGGGGAAGGGGACATCAATCATCCAATTGTGTTTGCAAGTAGGAAGTTGTCTACATCTGAAAATAATTATACCACTACATAATGGGAAGGATTGGAAATGGTCTATGCACTACAGAAGTTCAGGCACTACTTATTGGGGTCCCACTTCAAGATGTATAGAAACCATTCAACATTAAAGGACTTATTCAACAAGCCCGTACTAGGAGGAATAATATGAAGATGGTTGTTATTATTTTAGTAATATGACTTTGAGGTCATAGTAAAACCAGGGAAGTTGAATGCAGGACCAGATCATCTCTCACGCAGATTGACCAGAGAGGATCTAGGTAATTTATCTGATGCTCAGTTATTTGTAGTAAGGATGGTGGATGATTACTTCGCGGACATTGTTGAATTTCTAAGTATAGGTATGGGCCCCTCTGAAATGATAGTTGCACAAAAGAAATAATTGGTAGTGAAAGCAACAAATTATCAGTTGATTGTAGGGAACTTGTATAAGTTAGGGGAAAATGGAATATTGAAGCGTGTTTTACTGGAACATAAAAGGTCGATTATATTGGAGGAAGCGCATGATGGAATTTTTGGATAACATTACGTAGGAAAAGAAACGACACTGAATATTTTATGTGTAGGGATTTGGTGGCCTACACTACACAAATATGTGAAGGAGTATTGTCAGTCCTGCGATGTATGTCAAAGAGTGGGAAAACCATCTAGGAGAAATGAAATTTCATTAAACCCACATCTTACGCTGAAAGTATTTGACAAGTGGGCCATTGACTTTGTAGGATCAATCAATCCACAAGCAAGGATATCAGGGGAAAGATACATCATCACTCCGACAAAATACTTGACAAGGTGGGTGAAAGAATCACCAATTATCGATTGTATTGCAGAGACATTTACGCGGTTTCTATTCGAGAATGTAGTCACGAGGTTTGGATGTCCATGGATGTTACTTAGTGATCAATGTACGCACTTTCTAAACATAAAAATTTCCACACAAACTGAGGAGTTTCATATTCATAATCAAAAGAGTGCACCATATCACCCACAAGCCAATGGCATAGTGGAATATTTTAATAAGATCTTGGAGAATGCTTTGACAAAGATCTTCAATGTAGGGAGAGATGATTGGGACTTATGCATCCCTACAGTACTATGGGCTTATAGAACTACAAGTAAGAAGCTAACATGGAAGACACCTCTCTGGTTGGTCTATGGACATGAAGCAGTGATGTTGATGGAGTTAATTCTACCTAGCCTATGCATTGTGGCAATCACTGAGCTCTCTAATACTGGCACAATAGAGGAGATATTGGTAGAATTGGTTCATCTTGAGGAAGACTGGTTTATGACAGGATTCCATCAAAAGGTACAAATATCCAGAGAGAAGGTCTGGCACGATCGCCACATTAAACCAAATAAATTTCAATTCGATGATTTGGTACTACTCTATGACGACAAGTATCTGCAGCATCCAGGGAAATTTCATATGCACTACTTTGGACCCTACTTGATCCCATAATTAACCGATATGGGTGTTTCACAGTTGGAAACCTTGAATGGAAAAGTCATGGAGGGAATGGTGAATGGGAGTTGGTTGAAACTCTATAGAGACAATCGACAGTCTACGCAGTAATCTAGGTTGTGCCGAAACCCTTGTATTATAGTAAATGTAACATAGTAGTAGGAAAAATAGGAAAATCCAAATAAAAAGTAGAAAAAAGGAAAGAAACCAAATAAAAATTAGATATAGGAAAAAAGAAAAAGAGTGTTTGAATACCAAGGTATCAAAAATTGCGTATTTGAATTGATCATTACACACGAAGACAATTTTGTACCAAGTCCAAAGACAAGATACGGATGGGCCCGACTACGAAGTACATAGATAGAAGAACAAATAACCATTGCACAAGTTGGCAATGAAAATACCATTAAAAGAAGTTAGGCACGAAAATGACAATTAGATGGTCAGTGTGGCAGGTCATAAAAGTGTCATATAATCCTTAATGGGAAAGGCTGCCAAAAATCATGAACAGATCAGTAGTACAAAAGGAAAATCATAAGGAAAATTTGGCAATAAAAGAGCATTTAGTTACCAAGTTACCAACTACGATGCCATATTGGAAAAGGAATTTAAGGTGGGATGAGACAAGTATACTTGGAACAAATGCACAAAACACCAAAAGGGAAGGAAACTCTAAGTCATTATTGCATGCAAGAAGGAGCGAACAGAGTTGAATTAACCGATCCAAGTTAAAGAGACCTACAAATATACACAGAGCGCATCCACAATTCCATCATACAGAGAGAATGGCACCACCGAGAATGGGAGGACCATCCAACACAATGAAGAAGCAACCAAAGCGACCAGTAGAAGATGTGGACATCGAGGAGGTAGTTGGGACTTCGTCCCTAGCACCACTAGTCATTTTTCCCATGGATTATTTACCTCCAAGGAAGGATGACACAACCCTAATAAACGTACTAGTGAATGAAAAATACCCATTACCAATAGCACCAATTTCGAACAGCATCAGTAAAGATGAAGACATGCTCAGGAACGTGGCTAGCCTGAAGTTCATGGATCATGATATCACTGATTCTAAAAAATTCCCTGAGTTACATCTAATGATCAATATTTATGCACAAAGACCACCCCAATCACAGGAGAAATTCTAGTAGAACTGCAAGAATGGGCGTCGGGCTTGGAGAAAGCAGGGATATTGAATTTGTTCGAAATTCTACATTTCGGGAGAAGTACGAAAATCAATGCATGTGTGAAAGTGTTACTCAACTGCGTCTATGGGGGGGAACTCTGGATTGATCCCCCAGTCTCCATTGATACTATGTTAATTATTCATATCATGGGGTTAAGAAAACAAGGAGAAGACCCCTCATTATTGTTCCAAAAAATGGGAGAGTGAGCCCTCTATGAAGCCATGAAAGAAAAAAATTGGCACATTCAGAGGCAAAGGGGGTTTGTATGTGAAGAGAATCAGTGACAAGGAGTTTAGTTTTACAACATAGGTTTTGGCCTACAAACTATTGAGAAAATGTTGCAGAGATGAAGTACGAGCGAAAGTAATTTAAGTTGCAGAGAAATGCAAGGAAGGCATTCAGATAAACTGGGCGACATTTCTAGTTAACCAATTTTTACAGCATTGCACAGAGGCCCAGGAGAAGGGCATGGAATTTAACTACGTGTGGTTTCTAATCCTCATTACATTGGTCAGGTGGAAAGATCCCATGTATTACTAGAATATCCGTACTCAGGTCGCATCCCTTTGGCTACTAGGTATGCCAACTTGTGGCACACAACAATCAAGAGACAACAGAGTGACAACAACACTTTTTTTTATTCCTCTTTACAGTTTATTACTAAGGTAGTGGATACCACACTACACATACTAGAGGAATCAGTCATCGCATTCAATTATATCTCATTATTCATATACGACATGCACCATATGTATGTGCAATCCAAAAAGTATCTTGTGCGGCAATGCTTGCGAACCAGTTACTGGTTGACACTAGAAGACATGCACTTAATAATTAGTGACTGGGAGGACTAATGGAAGAATAAAACAAACAATCTATGGCCCTCAGAAGAGGATGAAAACCGAGACAACAATGAGGAAGAAGAGGATCAGACGAATGGTGAAGGAAAGCGTCCTAGCCAATCTAAATTCCCTAATGTGAGACTCAAAAGAAAATATAAGGAGCTGGAACAGACAGGTGGGGAGCGAAAGAAATCTAAGGCGTAGCGGTAGACCATGTTTTGTATTTTAATCTATGATGGTATGGATAGGATTTTGTATCATATCCACAATTTCACAAAGGAAATATGGAATAAGGTTGCAAACAAGCATGAGGACCAACAGAAGAAGGTCCAAGATCAGTTGGGAATCCTTCATCAACTCCTAGAAATAGAAAGTGTCGTGAAATACCATAGGTCAGGGGATGGACCATCCACTGGACTGAGGATAGAAGTGGATAGTGCATAGATGACCCTAACACTGTCCTCATGAGAACATAGAACCATAAATATTGAGACAATTATGCTATATTTTCTAGTGAGTGAATTGTAGAAACAAATACAAGCGTTGGGCCAACTTAATATAGTCGTATCCAGACTACCCATCCAAAGAGTACAAGACTTTCAAGAATAATTAGTGCAGGAAATAAAGCATACAGGAGACGCAAGGCACCGATACTTGGACAAAATGAGGGACGAAAGAGCCCAAGTGCAGGGACAATACAAGATGGCCCTTCAACAAAAGAATTTCATTGAAGGTCGTATAGAGGAATTTATCAAGAATAATGAGGGTGCAGAGGAAAGGTGACGCAAACCCCTGGACCCTCCTAAGGAATCCGCTCATAGGATCGTTCAATTTTTTTTTTCTCGAGCCGAAGTAGCTCCTTCAATCCCCTGCTGGAATCTTAATCAAATCAATCCACAGGTCCTTCTTCTTTCCCCACAGTCATTGTACACGACCGTGAACTTTTCCTCCTCAGAAATGCAAATTCGGGTTTTGGGTCTTCCTATGTCCTGATGTCGAGAGTCCTTGACTCCTCGATCTCCCAATCTCTGAAATTTTGATTTGTCGAAAATGGATTCAATAAAAATTATCCCCCTGGGCTATGCCTTTGTCCATGTGACCACTTCCCATACAACCGTAGTCCTATTTCGAGACTTATTAACGCGAGAGCCCGACCTCCTGTCCTTTGGACTCCCAAAATGTCGAATCCCAGATTATCGAAATACCAATGTCCTGGCCTTCTTCTTCCTTTCGCGATTTCGGGTTTTCAAACGCCGAAATGCTCGGACCTCTTGTCCACAGGATTCCCGAATTACTGAAATCTGATATCCCAAAATGTCTTTTCTCTGGGTCTCCACCTTTCGCAATTTCGGGACTTCAAATGCTGAAATGCTTTATCTCCTCCTTTCGCGCTTTCGGGACTTCAAATGCCAAAATGCACTTTCACTATGTCCTCGGGGCTCCCGAAGCTCTGAACCCCAAAGTACCAAAATGACACCTTCAGGAAATCCTTTTCGGACTTTCGCGTTTCGGGTTCTCCTGTGGCAAGTCTTCTCCTCTACCCCTGCTCTCTCGCACTTCCAGTATCCGAAATCCAGAAGTGACATCGTGGCCCTCTTTACTCCTAGCCTAGATCAATGGCTCCAATCCACTCCTCGAATCAATGGCCCTTATCCTTTTCCGGATTTTTCCTCCAATAAAGCCCAGATCTCATGTACTCAGGATTTCCGAAATCTCGGTACCCGGTATGCTGAAATACTCTCGGCTATACTGCTCTCTTCTGAACACTTTTGGGACTTGGCGTTTCAGAGTTTCATGAATCCCGATGCAAAAACTCTTGCACTGACCTCTAGTACTCCCGGTACCCGAAGTACCTTCTATGCTGCCACGTGTCCTCCCTGTTCCGCCAGAGATTCAGGGTTTCACGTTTCGCAATTTCGCGACCCCTATGATACAAATCCTTTGTCTTCTCGAATCCCCGGTATCTGAAAACCCAGTGGACTCCCCGATCTCTACCACATGTCCTCCCACTTGGACGGTCCATATCGTTTTGGGACTTTGCCACTCACGAAGTCAAAAGGCTCCTTCCTCTTCTGTTTCTCGGTGTTTGAATCCCCGAAGTGGGTAATCTAGCGACACGTGTCCTCCACAAATGGACAGTTGTGATCTCTTTTTCTATTTTCGGACTTCTATTGTGGAGTGTCCCAACCTCTCATCCTTGAGACCTCTGAAATCATGATACGCTCTACCCTTTTCGAAACTTTTCGGGTTCTCTACCCTACGCATGAGGATTTAAACCTTGTGCAGATTCTAGTCGATCCAACGGCTGTCGGAAATTTTGAGCAATATCTAATGGCTCACGTCTATTCTTCCTGTGCGCGTCTCCTGCTGCTTCCTAGACAAGGAAATCCAATGGTCCAGATTTCTTCCTCAGCCTGATTCGACGGCAGCTGTGCTCTCCCTCTGAGCGTGCGCTTTCTTTCGATACTTGGAAGAATTACAAATGCTAAAGGCCTCAACCTTTTCTCTGTTTATGCGATCTCTTGCGGCCTCTGTGCGTAAAATCACTCTCCTTCATGTTCTTGGCTTTCTCTAAAACCTAAAAAGGTTTCCACGACTCCTGCACACCTTGCAGATTCTCTGCACGCTAACTCGGTCCTATCCCTTCTGAGCTTCTCACTGGCCCAGACCTTCTAAGGAACTCAATCCTTTTTCCTTCTCCTTCAGATGGAGAATTTTATACCCTCCTGGCACTCCTTTTCTCAAGCAACCTATGGCTGAGTCTGTAGGGTGTTCAGTAACCCTATGAAGATCCCTCTCTTTGGACTCTTCTTCAATTTCCCGAACTCAAAGAGTTCTTCCCTCCTGTGCCTGTCTACACACTGGCTCAATGCCCTCCTGGCAGAGTGTCTCCTCAATGCAACCTGTGCATTTACTCGATGCCCACTTGGCATAGTTCTTGCAGAATCTCGCAGCGATTTTGTCTCCTATGAAATCACAACAGAGTTCCTCCTCAATGCAACCTATGCATATGCTCAATGCCCTCCTAGTAGAGCTCTACAGAACTCCTCAGAGATTTTGTCTTCTTACGGTGTCTTCCTCCACACAGTCTTGCCTCCAAGGTATTCAACAACCTTGAGGTCTTCTCCTGAGTTAATGATTTTAGTTGTCCTGCCCTCTTATCACGTCTTTGTCTGAATCTGCAGAATTCAAAAATGCATCCCTGTGCACGGCTTACAGAACCCGTAGTGTTCTGTCACACCCTCCTGGTGTGAAGCCTCAAAGACCTCTAACCCTGAAATCAAACAAATCCTGCAAATGCATTCCTAACATACATCTACAGCATACATTCAACACACATAGGCATTCATTCAACACAGAAATACTTGCAGGAAAAATTGTTGTTTTGTATTAATAAAATGCCTCTTTTTATAAGGGTGTTCTGAGCACGACCTGTAACAAGGTCTTGGCTCCTTCTCTATATTCTTACTCTCTACTAAGATATGCTACTCTACGACTATGTTAATCTGCTACTATGCTCAAAAGAGATCAAAAGAGATCAAAAGATCTTTTACATGAGGGGGCTCTTCGAGCTCTTCCCTCCAATCTACCTACCCTATTCAATTACATTGAATGGGTTGTCTAGTCCATAATCGGATCTAGATTTCAGCCTTAAAAACATTCAAGGCTACCTACAACTATGCCTGCGCAAGGCACGTCTTCACGGCTCAACAGCCTTACAACATTCATTACATTCAAATTCAAATTTGAAATGAGGGTTGCGCCTCTCTTCATTGAATGTGTGCACTGACATGGGATGGATGGCTAGTTGATTGACATGGAGAGATGATCCTACATCATACTCCTCAACTGCAAAATTCATGAGCTCCTACTCATGTTCTTCCCATCTCATTTGTTGAAATCCTCTTGGATCCCAAACGATTTGTTGGAGTTTTCTCTCTACTCCATTTCTTTGCCACTACTGCTGCTTCTTTTCTGCCCAGCTTCTCCTTGCTGGAAGTCTCTACTGACTCTACCATCAGCCTTCTGATCTTCTCGATCACTTCATCCAGCTGCTCTAGTGGTTGGCTCTGTTAATGTAGTCTCCTCAGCTGCAAAATTTTTCTGCAGATGGACATATCACAATGATCTCTCATGTCATCTTCATCTCCTGTTGTGGCACTAAGTGTCCACTCTGATGCAGACTTCATCTCTACATTCTTCTCTTGACTGATCTATTGTTCAGCCTCTCTCTGTTGCAGCTCGACTTTTCCCATCTCCCCTGCTGCTATGTGTCCAGCTGCTCCTCAGCGTGGATATCTTCTTCATTTTCTCCCAACCTCACTTGTTAGATGTGCATGCTTTTCACTATAACCCTTCTCTCTAGGGCTTCAATCTGTTCACACAGATCAGAAAAACTCATGTTGTCTGCCTCTTCTTCTTCTTATTCTTCTGTAAGCTCCAATGTTGTAGTATTTTCAGCTTCCTGGATGAAAGTATTGAGCTACTCCTCAGAATGCTCATCTTCTTCCTCTACTTGGGAAGCTTCTAACACCTGCTCCAATTCTTCTTTGACAGTCACGGCTAGTTGTCTTTCTTCTGTTGTCGCTACTTCATTGTCAACACAGATCCTCGCCTCAACTAGGCTATGTGGCAGGAATATCTGAATTCCTCCAACCATTAGAATATTTCTTCAATATTCCTTCTCTGTTAGCTCCTCAGGCTGATTCGAACTCACCTCCGAGTTCACGAGACCTTCAGATAGCCTCATTTTCATTCCCATGCCCACTTGGCAAATTGGAAACTTTTTGTTGCCCTCCTAGCAGTCTATGAGATCCCATAGTGACCTCATATCATTGCCCTCCTGGCAATGTGAAATTCCCTAGATGTCCTCATGACAGTCTGTGAGATCCCACATTAATATCAACTCTTTTCCCTCCTGGAAATTGGGAATTTATGTCCTGCCCTCTTGGCAGTGCTTGAGATCTTCAGTTGATCCCAATTCATCCTCACTACTGAGGTTTCTTTCAGTCTCTGGTTCACATACCTGAACCATTTCCTCTGGTCCGTTGAGGTTTTCAGCATGCCTCAACCATCCTCTTAACAGCCTATGTTGTCTTATAGCCATCAACTCCTTGACTGGCCATTTTGCCTTCGGCTTCCTCATGGGCCGTCCATATACCCAATGTGATATAGCATCCTGCTGCATCCCAAATTCAAGCTCATCTATCCTTGCCCTGATCTTGGCGAGTTCTTTGTCCCATGCAGTGTTCTCCTGCTATTGGCAGTCCTTCCTTCCACCACGCATATGACCTTCAGTAGCCATGTTAGCCTTCTGTTTATCTGCCCTCCTGACAAATCTGTTGTTGTCACTCTGTAACCTTGAGTGTTTCAGCTTTTCCTATAGTCCTCCTGACTGTCTTCTTGATTGTTGTCTACCTACAAACAATCATTACAGAGATTCCAGTACTCTATATTCCTTTTCCTTCTCTCTGTCTGAAATATACAAACAGAGTTCTAGCTCTGATACCACAACTGACGTATCAGAGTGTTCTTCGGCCTCCATCTTTCCTTGCCTAAAATCTATAGACAATATTCAAGCTATGATACCACAACTAACGCAGACCCCTGGACCCTCCTAAGGAATCTGCTCACAGGATCGTTCAAAAAAAAAATTCCCGAGCCGAAGTAGCTCCTTCGATCCCCTACTAGAATCTTAATCAAATCAATCCACAGGTCCTTCTTTTTTCCCCAGAGTCACTATACACGATCGTGAAATTTTCCTCCTCAGAAATGCAAATTTGGGTTTCGGGACTTCCTATGTCCTGATGTCGATATTCCTTGACTCCTCGATCTCCCAATCTCCGAAATGTCGATTTGTCAAAAATGGCTTCAATAAAAATTATCCCCCTAGGCTATGCCTTGGTCCATGTGACCACTTCCCATACGACCACAATCCTATTTCGAGACTTATTAATGTGAGAGCCTCACCTCCTGTCCTCTGGACTCCCGAAATGTTGAATCCTGGATTACCAAAATACCAATGTCCTGGCCTTCTTCTTCCTTTCTCGATTTCGGGTTTTCAAACGCCGAAATGCTCGGACCTCTTGTCCACAGGATTCCCAAATTACTGAAATCTGCTATCTCGAAATGTCTTTTCTCCGGGTCTCCACCTTTCGCAATTTCAGGACTTCAAATGTCGAAATGCTCTGTCTTCTCCTTTCACGCTTTCGGTACTTCAAATGCTGAAATGCGCTTTCACTATGTCCTCAGGGCTCCCGAAGCTCTGAACCCCAAAGTACTGAAATGACGCCTTTAGAAAATCCTTTTCGGACTTTCCCGTTTCGGGTTCTCCTGTGGCAAGGCTTCTCCTCTACCCCTGCTCTCTCACACTTTCGGTATCCAAAATGTCGAAGTGACGACGTGGCCCTTTTTACTCCTGGCCTAGATCAACGGCTCTGATCCACTCCTTGAATCAACGGCCCTGATCCTTTTCCAGAGTTTTCCTCCAATAAAGCCCAGATCTCATGTACTCAGGATTTTCGAAATCCCAGTACACAGTATGCCAAAATACTCCCGGTTATATTTCTCTCTTCTGAATGCTTTCGGGACTTCATGTTTTGGAGTTTCGTGAATATCGGTGCAACAACTCTTGCACCGACCTCTAGTACTCCTGGTACCTGAAGTACCGAAGTACCCGCTATGCTGCCATGTGTCCTCCTTGTTCCACTAGAGCTTCGAGGTTTCGCATTTCAGAATTTTGCGACCCCTATGATACAAATCCTCTATCTTCTTGAATCCCTGATATCCAAAAACCTGGTGGACTCCCCGATCTCCACCACGTGTCCTCCTGCTTGGACGGTCCAGATCATTTCAAGACTTCGCCACTCGCGTAGTCGAAAGGCTCCTTCCTCTTCTGTTTCCCAGTGTCTGAATCCCCGAAGTGGTTGATCTCGTGACAAGTGTCCTCCACAGATGGACGTTTGTGATCTCTTTCTCTATTTTGAGACTTCTACTGTGGAGTGTCCCGACCTCTCGTCCTCGAGACCTCCAAAATCCCAAACTCCGAAATCCCGATATGCTCTACCCTTTTCGGAACTTTTTGAGTTCTCTACCCTGTGCATGAGGATTTAAACCTCGTACAGCTTCTGGCCGATCCAATGGCTGTCGACGATTCTGACCAAGATCTGATGGCTCACGTCTATTCTTGTTGTGTGTGTCTCCTGCTGCTTCTTGGACGTGGAAATCCAACGGTCCATATTTCTTCCTCAGCCTGATCCGACAGCAGTTGTGCTCTCCCTCTGAGCGTGCGCTTTCTTTCGATACTTGGAAGAATTCCAAATGCTAAAGGCCTCGACCTTTTCTCCATTTCTATGATCTCTTGTGGCCTCTGTGCGTAAAATCAATCTCCTTCCTAAGCTTGGATTTCTCTAAAACCTAAAAAGGTTTCTGCGACTCCTACACACCTTGCAGAGTCTTTACACACTAACTCGTTGCTATCCATTCTGAGCTTTTCACTGGCCCAAACCTTCTAAGGAACTCAATCCTTTTTCCTTCTCCTTCAGATGGAGAATTTGATGCCCTCTTGGCACTCCTTTTCTCAAGCAACCAATGGCTGAGTCTGCAGGGTGTTCAGTAACCCTGTGAAGATCCCTCTCTTTGGACTCTTCTTCAATTTCCAGAACTCAAAGAGTTCTTCCCTCCTGTGTCTGTCTGCACACTGGCTCAATGCGCTCCTGGAAAAGTGTCTCCTCAATGCAACCTGTGCATTTACTCGATGCCCACTTGGCAGATTTCTTGCAGAATCCCACAACTATTCTGTCTCCTATGAACTCACATCAGAGTTCCTCCTCAATGCAGCCTGTGCATATGCTCAATTCCCTCCTGGCAGAGCTCTACAGAACTCCTCAGATATTTTGTCTTCTTACTGTGTCTTCCTCCACAAAGTCTTTCGTCCAAGGTATTCAAAAACCTTGAGGTCTTCTCATGAGTTAATGATTTCATTTTTCGCGCCCTCTTAGCACGTCTTTGTCTAAATCCGTAGAATTCATAAATGCATCCCTGTGCACGGCTTACAGAACCCGCAGTGTTCTGTCACACCCTCATGGTGTGAAGCCTCAAAGACCTCTAACCCTGAAATCAAACAACTCCTGCAAATGTATTCCTAACATACATCTACAGCATACATTGAACACACATAAACATTCATTCAACACTAAAATACTTGCAGGAAAAACTGTTGTTTTTTATTAATAAAATGCCTCTTTTTACAAGGGTGTTCTGAGCGCAGCCTATAACAAGGTCTCGGCTCCTTCTCTATCTTCTTACTCTCTACTAAGACTATTCTACTCTGCTACTATGCTCAAAAGAGATTAAAATATCTTTTACATGAGGGGGCTCTTCGAGTCTTCCCTCCAATCTACCTACCCTATTCAATTACATTGAATGGGTTGTCTAGTCCAGAATCGGATCTAGATTTCAGCCTTACAAACATTCAAGGCTACCTATAGCTATGCCTGCGTAAGGCACGGCTTCATGGCTCAATAGCCTTACAACATTGATTACATTCGAATTCAAATTTGAAATGAGGGTCGTGCCTCTCTTCATTGAATGTGAGCGCTAACGTGGGTTGGTTGGCTGGCTGATTGACATGGAGAGATGCTCCTGCATCAAAAGGGCCATGAAATCCCTACAAGAAAAGGAGGAAGTTGAATCTATGGTACAGAATACACAAGTCATTGTCTAGAAGTTATACAAGCAAGTACCAGAAGTTCCCTTGGTCATAGAGGCCACTATGGAGGAACAAGTTTCGAATATTGGAGAAGTCATGAAGAGCTTCAAGGAATAGATCTAGGATACACAACTGAAGAGCACACCCAGAATGCCACCTGAGGTGTGCGAAGGTGATGTAGACCCCCACATTAGTAGGGTCTACTTGACCTCCAGGCCTATGGATCTTCAGATTCCTTTGAGCCAAAACAGCTCTTTGATTCCCAGCTAGAATCTTCAACACATATAACCATAGGTCCTTCTAGAAGTTGCACCTGTGCGAACAAATACTAGGAAAGAATCTCCACTCTACGTGATCACCAGTGTGACCACAACCTTAACCCCAAAGGTGCATCGCATTTCGAAATATCGGTACTTTCTTTGTGAGGTAGCTCGACTCCTCCGATTTCCAAAACCCTGAAAAGGGATAGTGGTCCACTAGCTCCTCCCTTATGTGTCTATCATATGAGCTCCAGTCAAATCCTGGGGCTACACCTCCAAGCGCGTCTAGATTTCATGACTTACGAGTTCGCGATGCAACTCTCCTCCTTTTCCCAAAGTCCAAAATCGTGACTTCCTTTCCTACAAGTCGACAATCCTGATTTCTCCATGATCTGATGGTACAGATCACGTCGGGATTTCGTGACTCGCGATTCTTGAGTTATAAACTTCCCCACACTTCCAACTTCTAGAAAGTCGAAACTCGGAGTGCCAAATCGATGGATTTCTCCCAATAATATCTCACGACCACTATCCCTCCTAATATTGCGAGTATTGAAAGACACTCGGCCTTAACCTCTCCGTAGATCAATTAGATCCAATGGCCCACAAAAATTATGTGTTTCTCCCTCCGAAAATTTCAACCGTCCGTTCATACTCTCAATGACTCCCATCCAAGTAACTCGGCATATTTTGCTCCTGACCTTAACTTCGGTGAGCCGACTTCAACCCTCGTCCTTCCTTTAGACTCTCTGAAGTCTCTATCCTTCCTGAGATTTATTCCCATAGAAAACGCAAATATTTCTAAGGAATTATTGCACTCACTCCTTGTGGACTTCACGATAACCTATGCTTATCTTATGTCTTCCACCTCTGTGCACTCCTTGCAAAAGAAGTCCTTCAACCACTCCTTTGGGTTGGAAAAGTCTAAGACTTCAACTGGGCCCACGCACACCTTGCACGGCTCTATTTTATGTTACACTTCTGCTAGTATAAGAACAATGGTATCCCTCTTGAGCTTTCTGAGATAAAACTCAGAATCTTGTCAACGCACTACTTGCAGACTTTCACTGCACTCCTTGAAGGAATTCTCAGGAAGAGAAACAATTGAAACTTACACTCTCCCTCTCACGGACTTCATACATTCAACATGAAATCACATGTATGCACACAGTATTGAAACAAATGCATAACATAGTATATAAGTAAACTGTAAACATACCATTCAATAGATGCAAACAGTAACCATGATACACCATGAAATTGGATCAAAGCATTCTTATATTAATTCAATTGCTTGTGTACATGGATTCAATAACAACAACTATCTACTTATACAACTTCTACAATATTTTTTATTCTCTACTCTCCTATGCTCTCTTTCTCTACATCTTCTGCTCTTACAATGAGAATAATGCAATACAATACATAAAAAGGAGATGTCTTGATTTTTCCCTCCTACAACTCTAAGCTATATAATCGAATTAAAGCCTACATCTACTTTACATTCATTACATTAAATTCCTACAACTGGTAGATGAGATAAAACGCTCAAGATCTATGTTACAATTCCCAAAACATTCAAGAGAAATTATATATTTTCAGATATTACATTAATGTTTCATATTTTCAAATTCAAAACATCTTTAAAATGTGCATTGGTGCATATCCAGCTATCTTCCACTTGTGCTTGCTTGCGATGCTCCTGCATCATACTCCTTTGGCTGAAAAAATTCATGGACTCTTGTTCATGAGCTCTGGCACCGTCTGTCCGTGTTTCTGGATATTTGCTTCACTTTCCCAACTAGCATCCTCAATAGGGTTTCCTTTCCATTTTACCAAATATTCGAGATGTGTCTTCCTCTAGGTCTTCTTGCCAACTCTCTAGTCAATGATCTTTTCCATCTATGGATTTTTAGCTACAGGCATCTGTTTGACCCACTGAAATTTATCTTGATTATATTCTCCTCCTGCTTCATCTGCTCTATAAGGATACAAATCTGCTACGTTTAATATGGGTGATATTCCCACACCATCTGGCAATTCTATATCATAATCATTTGCCTCAAATTTCTGTAAAATCTTACACGGACCTATCTTTTTCATCTTCAGCTTATTATATGTTCCCCTTGGAAAAATTTATTTTCTTAGATGCACTAAAACTAAATATCCCACTTTGAATTGAATCTCTCTCATGTGTTGATCTTCTCTTCACTTGTATTCCTGGTTGTAATTCTGCAACTTCTCTTTAATATTATTATGGAGATCCTGCATCTTTGCTACAAAATCTTTCGCTCCAACACTTCTGAACTCACTCTGCTCTAAGTATCTCAACTCAGATACTCCTTTTGGTTGCATTCCATACATTATCTGGAATGGTCTATGTCATGTGCTTCTGTTATTTGAGTCGTTATATGCAAATTTCACTTACGGCATAATCTGATCCCACTGACTGTGATGTTCAGCTACTAAACTCCTCAATAAGTCCCCCAAACTTCGATTTACTACCTCAGTATGTCCATCTGTCTGAGGGTGATATGCTAAACTAAAAGACAAATATGTCCCCCTCTTCTTCCATAGTGTCCTCCATAAATGACCAACAAATTTGGTATCCCTATCTGAAACAATACTCTTGGGTAAACCATGAAGTCGAACAAATTTTTTGAAAAACAGATTTGCAATGTGTGTTGCATCATTGGTTTTCTGACATGGAATAAAATGTGCCATTTTTTAGAATCCATCAACTACCACGAATATGGAATCACAACCTCTATGTTTCCTCAGTAGTCCTAACACAAAATCCATGCTTACCATGTCCCACGGTCTCTCTGGTATTGGCAGTGGTTGATACAACCCTGTATTTTGTCTTTTCCCCTTTGCGTGCTGGAAAATCCTAGATCTGTTGACAAATTTCTTGACATTTTTCCTCATCCTTGGCTAATAATATAAAATGTTCAGTTGCACAAATGTTTTTTCATGGCCAAAATGTCTAGCCAATCCCCCACTATGTTTTTCCTTTAAAAGGTTTTCTCTCATAGAACTCTTCGCGATACACAATTGATTTCCTTTAAATAACAATCTGTCTTCAATCAAATATTCAATCCATTGGCTCCTATCTCTCAGAAAAGGATTCTCACATGCTTCATAAGCATCCTTGAAATCTAAATCATCTATGTACATGTCCTTAAGGCTATCAAAACCTAAGGTCTTCACACAAAACTTCTGCAAAATCAAGCATTTCTTGCTCAATGCATCAACAACCTTGTTAGAAGTTCCATAAATGTGCTTTATAACAAAAGTGAAGTTCTGCATAAATTCAACCCATTTTTCATGTTTTTGGTTCAGTTTTTCATGTTTGGTTATAAACTGTAAGGCATGAGTGTCGTTATACAAAACGAACTCTTTCGGAACCAAGTAGTGCCTCCACTTCTTTAGCGCCTATATGACTGCATAAAACTCTTTATCATACTGGAATATTTCATCTTGGTCTCGTTCAGCTTCTCACTAAAGTATGCAACTAGTCTATTGTCTTGACTTAAGACTGCTCCAATCGCAAATCCACTTGCGTCACATATGACTTGAAATGTTTTACTGAAATCTGGCAGAACCAGAACTGGTTGTTCAGTTATATTCTCTTTCAACAACTTGAAACTTTTCTTCGCTTCCTCTATCCAGTGAAAATATTTATGTCTTTTCTTGACTGTGTCCATCATTGGTGTAGAAATCCCACTAAAAAATTTTATGAACTTCCTGTAAAAACTGGCTAGTCCATGGAAGCTTCTGACTTCAAAGATATTCCTTGGCGATGGCCATTCTTTGATTTCTTTTACTTTCTCTGGTTCCATATTCAACTCATTCGAAGAGATCACAAAACCCAAATAAACGATTTTTGTTTTCATGAAAGATGACTTCTTCAAATTTATCAACAACTTCTCTTGTTGCAACCTTCTCATCACCAGAGTTAAATGTCACAAATGCTCTTCCTCGGTCTTACTGAATATCAGTATATCATCAAGATACATAATTACAAATTTTCCAATGAAATCTTTCAAGATTTTGTTCATTAATCTTGTTATCCCCCACTTTTAGGGATAACTAGGAGATCATGTCTTAAGGCCCACATGTCCTAGACATGGAGTACCTAGAGTCATATTGACTTTATCATGGCCCGGGAGGACCCACCTTTTCTTCATTTTAGCACCTCTATCTTGTCAGCAGCAGCATCCATCACCATCGGCTTGGTCTTGTGTCAGAGATGGCTATTGGTCCATGAGCTAATGAGTCCAGGTATCATGGTATGTACCACTTTGATCATCAAAAGACTTGAATATGTGCATTTGTTTCCTTTTATTTATAACAAATTCTTGGATCTTACGCTTTCCCACTTGACCATGTCTGGCAGGATTGACAAGATTCCCTAGTAAGCCTATGCCCATAGGTTTTGGTTTTCCACCGGGGAGGGATTTTGAAAAGACATTGCCTACTCCCATCATAACACCACTTTTTCATCTTTCTTCCTGCCCATCTATCCATTTCACTTTTCCGGGCAATGATTTGACCTATTTACAGGATTGCACCTTACCTCGTGGGAAGAAGGAGATAAAGGCCCAAAAGGTAAAAGCAATCTGGCAAAAGATAAATGCCTAAGAATAAAACCTCGATATGCTTCACCCAGGGATCCCCTAGAAATCAATAAAAGGCTTCTCATCAAGAAACAAGAGGGACTCGTAAAAAAAAATTAGCAAAACAAGACCTATTCAGAGGATAGGGGGTCTCATCACGATCCAGCCTATTAGGTCCATGGGTACCTAGTAGTATGACATTACCACCATCTGGTTACCATGCCAGGGTAGTGACTCTTAGTTGCATGGACAAGGGAAAGGGGGTCTCATCACAAGCCATCCTTCTCATTTCTGCAAAAGTACTTGTGGGTAACGTTGTCACCACTGGTCACCACGCCAGGGCGATGTCCCCTGATTAGCCTCTTGGATAAAAAGAATAAAAGAATAAAAGAATAAATCCATTGGCTTGGAAATATTTGCATCCAGGACAGGTGCAGCTCACCTTCTACAAAGGCACCCACAGGTAAAACCTTGCATCCTCTTCTCCCACTGTACCCACTTGCCAGGACATCCATTGACCACCTCACCCACTCACATGGCTATGATGAGCTCTCTTCAGGGAACTTTCCTTTTCCAGTGGACACTAGCCTAATAGGATGCCCTGTCATTTTGCCCAAACTTGTATTGCAGGCTCATGTAATGTCTTTGATATTTTAACTCATGTATTAGGGATTTTATGCACATGTTTAATAATATTGATGATGAGATGTGATTGGCATTGCTATGATCCCTGTGACTTATGAGCCCATGGAGGGCATAGTTTTTTATGTGTAGGATCATGCCCATCAGACAGGTACCATTTTGGACCGGTACACATGGCGATATGATCAGTTCGAACCTCCATGGGGCTAAAGAGCCCATCAGATGGATGTTGTGACCCCATCAAGGGGCAGAAACATGATAGATATGGATCAAGGGCTTTGCACAGGGGAAAAGGAGGACATTCCACCAGAGGCACCCTGGCAGATCTTGACCTAGGGTAATTATGCCCTTTTCAGTGGGACATTGGCCTTAGAAGGCCTAGGATGTCACCCATGATGATCATGATGTCATCCAACCTTATGGACGTCTTGGGAGGCATATTTGGTAGTGTTGGCACGTGTGGCATGTTGGAGAAGCCCAAGGAGGGCTAACGTTTTTCTCTGGGATGTTGCATCTGCCCTAGAAGGGGATAATGTCTCCCTTAAAGGGGCATGACGTCTCTCTTTAGCTTGATTAGGGTTTGAATTTAAGAATTTAATGTAAAACAATATGATTTTTAGTATTTTGGCCTCGTAAGCCTTTTTATGACCTAAAAGTGAAATTAGGTCACAGTACACTATAAGTTGAGAGTTTTCACTCTCATTTTTTCATCATCTCTCACTCACTCATTAGTGAGGTCTGCAATTTGAGCTACATTTGGAGTTCTTGGCTGAAATTGTGAGGTGCACTTGTTGAAGGAAGTCTTTTATTGGCATTTTTGGCATTTATCTTGGTGGAAGGTGTTACAACTAGGGTTTGCTACTTGATTTCTTGGTTGAATGTAAGTAAATTT